>CM041635.1:30988111-31031208 GCA_023333625.1 Bothriochloa decipiens | reverse complement strand
ATGCAAACATTTGGCCACCATAGCTTCTCCGATTATTTTCCCAATACTTGCTAAACATTTACTACCAGAAGCAATATTGAACAAAGTACAGGCGACATCCTTTGCTAGCAGCCCCCACATCTCCCTTGTCGTTACTAGCAGCACCCATCTGCCTGTCGCTGCCAGCCCATTGTTGGAAAACTGCCAAGACAGTAAATAAATTCAGTGCCAACTACAAGAAGGGAAAGATTGGATAAAATGTTCAGAAACAATTGATTTATTCATCTTCACTTTGGCTTGGACTATATGAAGTAAAGAAAATTCAGGAAAAGATCATGGTTTCATTCATCCAACAAAATTTACTAAAAAGAGCAAGCTGGACAACCAGAAGTTAGCTCCAATAACTGGTTTACAAACAAAGTAAGCAATCTAAATTTGTTAACTGGTTTAGCCACTGTTATATGTAATCTCATAGTACTGCCGTTATATGTAATCTCATAGTTCTAAGAAAATGAGATTTTTTAAACACTATTCTAAATGGCCAGGTTATGAGCTAGCTTCTGAAACAAGACAAAATTTGGAACAATGCAGACAAGTATTTACCTGACTCTCAACTACATCTGAGTGTTTCTACAAGCAGATGGGTGCCAGTAAAGGCAAATGGTGACTCAAAATGGTCACAACAATCTCCATAACAGTCCATCAGAGCGTTTCTACAAACAAAGTTGCATACATTAGTGCTTTGTAACATGCAGGAATTCAAATTCAGTAAATGGTGACTCTGTGCTATCATACAAACAAAGGACTTTGCTATCATACAAACAAAGGCAAATGGTGACTCTGTGCTATCATACTGACACAAAAAAGTCAATATGATAACTGCTCCCAATGTTGTAGGAGCAGGAATTCAAATTCAGTAAACCGATGCACTGGACAGATGCATGATGCATACTGTTTTATAGAAGTCAAAGACTGTATATACATGTGTTTTCTAGGACAAGATGGTGACTCAAAATGTTCATGGCCTTGTTTCTTGCAGTATACTATGATGCATCTGTTAACACCATCAACTGATAGCACAGGGATCAAGAGTTGTTTTTACTCACAAATAATGAAGTACAATACTATTAAATCGAGGCTACGATGCATTCTTTTTTCTTAAGACGCAGTACAATGTCTCTCATATGTTTCCCAGGACTGACAGAACCCAAAATCGAGTAGTAAAGAAGAAACATTTTAGCTAAATAGAATACAACGTGATGTGGATCTATGAACCAGCCAGTACTATAAACCTTTCTCAATCGAATTTGGCCAAGCCATAACAGACAGGTACAAATATTAACAGGGCTGCGAACTACTTAACCTGGTTCTTCATGAGGCTGGCGGACGGATCTTGGCCACAGGTGGAGAAGCGATGGGGCCCGAGGAACTGAAACCCTCAAGCTCTGGCATCGGACGGAACTTGACGAGGAACCATCTCGGACGCACGGCAGCTGTTGCAGTCACCGCACCGCATCCGCCTCCACCTCGGCAACCGGCCCCTTGACTGCGAGGGAGACACGGAAGAGGGACCTAACCGCTAGAGTGACCGGCGCGACTACCCTGTCTCCGGCCGCGCGCGAGGACGCCATGCCGCAGCCGGGGAGCGCGACGCCGGTCGCCATGGCGCGCAGGCGCCCCACCACCGCAGGGGAGCGCGGCGCCCGCGGCCATGGCGCGTGGCACCCCGCCTCAGGCGCGCGTGCGAGGCCGCATCGCCGCCATGCCCACCGAGGGATGGAGAGAGGGGAGAGGGAGGTGACGGAGTGTGGCTGTTGAGAGGAATATGCTGCGGTGGGCACGAGAGGGAGGGGAGGCGGGTGTTAGGGTTCACTGGCGGACTCTTTTTGTTCGGCCAGGAAGCTGTTGTGGCCGTCCGATCATGATGGACGGCCAAGGGCGCTCGACCTAAGCTGGGCCGGAGGGATGAAGCGGCCTGTTGACGCTTTACAGGACCAGGCCCAACTGCTTGGCCTGTTTAAGGTTTTTTTTTTCAATGCTATTTCCAAATCACTTTTTCATTTACTTCTTTTTGTGTGCTTGTTTAATATTCAATATTTATGCACCATTTTGATGCCGTATGAACCTTAAACTTTTTATCAACCTTCTTCATGCCATTATATAATAACACAATAGGTTTCATATTTTTCAAAAATAGTTTGATATTTTCTATAGTTTAAATTATTTTCTATGTGACAGTACGTGGTAATTATATTTTGAACTAAGGCTACACCAGAAAAGATCCAAAATGGGACCAGTTTTTTATACTAGGTCTCACATGTCCCAGTGAACCATGACCAATGTTGTTAGACATGGATGGAAAATTATACTATTTTGAAGGAGTAATTCAACCTCCGTTCTCTAGTTTAATAAAAATTAAATGTAATAATGACCAAAATTGATCAGAAAAATCTAAGATTTTGTGTGGCCATAATTTTGATCTACATACTTGCCATAAAAATTTCAAATCATTTTAATGAAGTGGAGTATACATTGTTCACAAATGGATATATCCCCCACATAGTTTCAAGTAAACTATACAAGAGATGTGTCATTTGTGAATAATGTATGACACCTCATCTTAAAAATATCTCAAATTTTTATTGGGACATTATATACCAAAGAAATGTTGCCATGCAAGTTTGTAGGATTTTTTAATAATTTTTGATTTATTATAATTATTTTATGTTAATTTGGATACAGAAGGATGAATTATCCATAGCAAACAAATGTGTTTTCCCATCCATCTCTGAATATGGCCTAGTTTGAAACATATAAGCATAAATATAGATTTTATAATGTTCTTGGAATCTTATTGGAGGCATCTACTATTCAATTTGGAATTACTTTCAATAAGTGTGCAGAAATTCATTTAAAACTATAGAATATATAAAAACACTTCCAAGAATCTTGAAACTTCTACACAACAGTATGTATGTAGCCTACTTTATGTAAAAAAAGTTTGGAGTATGAAAGATATACCTTAAAGGTTGTTTCATAACGGCCTTTCTCTATATACATGAATGGAAAACGAATATATGCAAATGAACCAAATAATAATAATTTGGTACCAAACCAATGTTGTTAATTGGTCAATCATGATTTTAGAGAAAACTAGGAAAAGAAACATATCATTTAGAGTTAGCATCAGGCAGAAAGAATAGTCAGAAAATTTCATCACAGATTAAAAAGAGGAAATTTTATGTTCACATAATTACCCTGACGGTTTATTTAATAACCATCAAAAAATAAAAAACCGTCAAGGTAATTCAATTTACCCTGACGGTTTATGCACTTTTTATGACGGTTATATACACTCACAGGTTAATTATGAATTTCTCCGACGGTTATTTAATTTCTCTGTATATTTTTTAAAAAACCGTCAAGGTAATATAATTACCCTGACGGTTAATTGATTTCCCTGAGTGGTTTCTAAAAACCATCAAAGTAATTGTATTTACTCTGAATATTTATAGAATAACCGTCAAGGTAAATTCGAAACCGTCAGAAAATTTCAAGTTTCCAGCCGTGACTCGTTCACTGGTCACCATGCACGTGCTCTCGGAGGTGGCGGCGAAAACACGAACGAAGGTCATCGTCCGTCGACAATAATCCGGCAGCTCGTGGTTGTTCATGCTGGGCTGCTGACGGCGAAAGCATGAACGGAACACTGCCACATGCTGGGCTACAGCGCTGGACATGGCCGGCCGGCCGCGCCTTCTTGCGCTGCTGCTGACTAGGCCGCACGTTGTTTCGAAGCAACCTTCAAGAAACTATATAGCTAGATTGTCGAGGACCTTGGGGTGATGACAATGACAGTTGACAGAGTCACGGAGCAGAGGAAACAAAGCAGCCTGAAGCGACGTCAACGCGAACGTCACGACGGCGACGGCTTAGAAGAAGGTTCCGGCGGTGTAAAAAAAATCGACCGGCTGGACGGACGCGCGATCATCGATGCTCTGCATGAACGGCAGCTGTTCCACTAGGCAGCAGAGCTGGGACCTGGGCTATGCCATTTGAGGACGGATCATGGCACGATTATTTGGTACAACCTGAAACACGGCACGGCATGATACGACATATTTTGGACCGTGCCGGCACGATACGAATACGAGGGTTGTGCCGTGCCTAGGATCTTGACACGGCCCGTACTTTGGAACGTGCTTGGGCCGGCACGACACGAAAGCGACACGTATGTACTTCTACAACTCTACAATACGATTTTCTAGCATTTACTACACTATGGATCATCTAATTATTAAATAGATTATAAAAATTACTAAAACTTTCATTAAAATAATGCACACAAGCTATATGTCTTCATAATGATTGGAGATAATGAAAACTAACAGCGGAGGGTCGTGCTTGGACCGGCACGATCCGAAGGCGTGCCGGCATGCCACGTGCCATGCTTAGGCCGAAGAAAAGTTTTACCGTGCCATATCGACACGGCCCGACGTGCCTTCTGTGCCTAGATGACACGACCCGAAGCGACGTAAAGCACGAGAGTGACGTGCCGTGTCGGCCCGGCCCGGCCCAAGTCCCAGCTCTACTAGGCAGGCCCCCACGCCGCGCCAGCACCCTAGCTATAGGCTGTAGCTGGAGAAACTTGCCAGCTGGTCAACAAAACCGAGCTTATGCACAGATGCATGCATGCTTGGTAAGATGGCGTCACGTACACACATTTTTTTTGAAAACAATGCTTTGCACGTATCTCATTAAGGTAAGTTAGAATTGTATTTACATTCCGACTATCCTAAAGGCAAGGTGCCAAAAGAATTAGACGGACAACACACAAACAAAAGGCGCCGGCTCGAACGGCGGAGCTTCGGAGGTCGTATTGACTTACAGAACTGATTGTGCGACAGAGAGGTTGAGGACCACGATCAACCTAATCCGGCGTCGATGCGTAGCGCGCCCGATGGTCACCGCGCTGAGGAAACAGAATCCCCATGGCCTGCTTCCTGACGGATAGGCTTGCTGCAGCAAAGACTTTGTGGAACTCGTCTTCGACCGACTTGTAAAGGCTTTGACGGTCACATACACACATGCAAACGCACGGCCGGCCGTAGGGACCCAAACACAACATGCATGCCGCCTAGGAAAACAAGAAACACACAAGCGGCTGCGGCTCTCCTTCTAGGAAACCAACACGTGAAGGACCGCAAAGGACTGTACTGACAGTACCATTACACATTTTACATACGCTCGGGTACCAGGTGGAATCACATCATATATAGGAAGTGGCATAGGGCCCTGCATGTATGTACTCCCTCCGTCCCTAATTAATTGTTGTGTAAGAGATGGCACATGAAACAAAGCAAATGGCAAAAGTACTAACTACACTACCATTGCGATGATTCATCTTCTATAGTTTTTGGATGGATATGTCATTTTCGCTATGAACACACAGGCATAAATTAGCATTCACTTCGACACAACGGCAAACACATCCAGGTCAAGCTTATGATTTTGTGCAAGTCTGAGGCAAAGGTGTTGCGAGCTTCTAGAGTCGTAGAGGGCATCGCGCGCAGGCTCTCAGCGAGGCCCTCCTCGGCGGTGTCGGAGTCGGAGAGGGCGGTGGCCGCCATGGATGAGGTCGTCTGCCTCCGCACGCACCTCGCCAGTGCTGATGCCGAAGCTCCTTGCCACCACCTCGCCCGTAGGGTATTCAAGCGGCGGCGGGACCTTGCTCCGCGTCCGCAACGGAGAAGAAGAGGAGGAGCAGGTTTGATCTGCAGATCCAGATCAGAGCAGATGTCGTGCTTGGATCCTCTGCCATTGGATGGGCCTCGGTGCTGTCGTGTGGAGCCGCGGAGGGGCCCGTGCTTCTGGCTTCCATGGTATGATGTGGAATGGAAGGGAGAGGCCCGGCCAGAGGAGGCAGATGCCATGCGTAGCCAGAGCTCCTTGGTGGCGTTGCGTGGAGTAGGGGCCCGATCTCCCTTCTCTTGTGGCCTGGCGCACGAAGATCGAAGTGCAAGGGACTCCATGGAGGGCGGCGCAAGAGGATCTCAGAGGAAGGCAGTGGATGGAGGGCGGGCTTGATGCGGTTGCAGATGGTGTAAAGGAACAACCGGCGAGGTTGGGGATGGATGAGGTTGGGATTTTTTTGGTTGCGTGTAGTGGGGTGAGGCCACATGGAGAGGAAAGGATAAGACAGGCATCGGTATGCGGTAGTTGTGCAGCTAGACCTTGTAGCCGATGATAGTTAATTAGGGATACGACCTTGTAGCCCCAACGATAGTTAATTGAGGACGAAGGGAGTAAGAGTTCATATAAACTGGTTCTTTTATATGCAACAAGTTTGTTCTCCATGCCTTAGATCTAGGATGCTTTAGATTTCGTGCAACCTAGGCTCCTATGTGGTTCATTAGGCGAACATACAAATCGAACTACACTATTTGGATCTGTCTTTGGCCTTTGTCTAGGAAATTAAACACGTCGTTGCTAGACACTAACCATATGAGTGCGGATCATAAAACTGGATCATATAAGGGATAATATGCAGCATGCGCAAGGACAAGCGGCGACGTTGAATTCATTACATAGCTCATATGTAAAATTCAGAGTGCTCTCGCTATTGAAGAGGTCATGAGGAACATGCTTGGCTATGTCATGGACATGTTCCTTAGGTGGCGCGACGACGGAGGCTACTTACTTCTCTTTCCACTCACCCATCACCAAGTACTCAGAGATGACGACGGCGAACACATGAAAGTCGTCGTCTATTGAAAATGATCAAGCAGTGTTTATTCGGGTTCCCCGCCAATGCCAGCAACGGTGATCACCTATAGGGGGTTCTAGAGGTTGCATATTATATACGTACACTGATATTTGGGTAAGAGATTTTTCTCTTAGATAATGGATAGAAACCCAGCTTCATCTATTAAAGATAGAATCAGGTCAATTATTACAAGTTTATGCAAATCAACACAAGTTCTTCAATATAGACAATTGGAAAACGAAACGTTAAAGTTTGTGCTAAATATAGCCAACTAATCTTGTAGACACTACGCCAAAAATGAACTTCTGCAGCGTTGGGTTTTGCCCCTCCATGACGGACGGTTATGTCATCCACTGTGGTAAATCCCCACAATTTACCGCAGCAGACCCTTTTTATTTACCGTGGCGGGCATTTTTGCCCGCTACGGTAAATCGATTTACCGCAGCGGGCATTTTTAATACCCGCTATGGTAAAAGTCTAAAGCCTAATGGGCCCAAGAGGCCCGATTTCCGCCTCTGCATATAAATATTGCACTTAGGGTTTCTAACTCCACACTCTCACTCCACCTGATTTCCAGCTGTCGGTCCCTCCTCACGACCGCGCCCCTCTCTAGCACGTGACCGCGCCCCTCCCCTCCGCACCCCGTCTCCTCCTCCATCTCCCTCCCCCAGCATCGGCGTCTACTCCTCCCCTCTGCGCGGCCCCCTCCATCAGCTCCGGCACTCGAAGCAGCCCTCCTCTCCACCACCCTCACAGAGGCCGACGCCCCTCCTCCTTCCTCCGGCGGCGTCGATCCAGGCGGCCGCATGGGGCGTCCTCCCTCGCGAGCGGCGGCGTGGGGTGTCCTCCGTCCAGTGGAGAGCGGTGGCGGCGAGCAGCGTTGTGATAGAACCGACCAATTTATTAGAGCACAAGCACGTAATTTGCCATTAAGATAGCAAAGTACATGATTGAGACCTAATAAATCCAGTAGTCATTCCCGAAATCATGAAGGATTTCCAACCTTCTGGCATACCCAAGATCGTAATAAGTTTAGCCGTCACCATTTACAACATACATAGTTCACACATAGTTTAAAACATCAGAGTTCAAAATAAGTTATTACAACCCAAGTTTCATTTCGAAATAAAGCGAAAGCAATTTAGTTCAAATCCACACACACACCCTTAGTTCAAATACAGTGCCAGGTCCTCGGTCAATATCCAACAAAAGCATAAGGTAGAGTAGAGTGACCATGCCCAAGGTCTAATCATCACCCAACGCGGGTAAAAGCAGTGCTGGCAATAGCCATAGTACATCTCACCATCTGCAACAACATGGAAAATAAAACCCTGAGTACGAGAATATACTCAGCTAGACTTACCCGTCATAAACTAAAAATAAATTGACTCCAAGGAGTATGCAAGGCTGGATAAGTAGGATAGCTGACTCATAAGTTGCGAAAAAGCTTGCATTAAAGAAAGATTTGATCATAACCTTCTAGCATTGTATTTTAATTTGATTAACCTTATCATGCTAAATTAGCACTTGTAATAAACAAGCATGGTAATAATTATTCAACAATAATAGTAACCAATTCCGGTTGAGTGCCTTTCAACATCACGGCTCAACCATCTCATCTTTGTGTTCAAGTTATTACTACGATGCCGCTGCTCAAGTCAAGTGTTCACTGTCTAGGAACGATGGCGATTATAATCGATTACTAACCAGCTGGTGGGGTATTCCTCACACAAACCACACTCACTCGCTAAAGTGAGCTACAGATCACCAAAAGTTCGACTCGGGAAAATCGCGAGATCAACAGGTACCATCGTATCCGGGAACCACCCGGCTGCCTTCTTCAGGGTGACCCTGACCTCGGACTTACTCTCCGCGTAACCCGTGGTTCCCCATCTTCTCTAATACGATGCGTACAGTAGGTCGACTCCCGGTCCAAACCAAACTCAGGCTTCACGGTCGGAATGACTTATCCTTCCAGCTAAATGTGAGGCATGCGTTCAATATGACTTGAGGACGTACAACAGACGGGGTCCTAGTTTGACACAGACAGGATAACCTCACCGAACCTCCAGTTCAGTCCCAACACCAATCCCACCCGATCTTGATTTATTATCTCCACATGGTTATCCAAGATAACAATGTATTCAACCATTCTAAGTCACCACCTATAACTCGCAGATGACAGGAAATCACCCGACTTCTACCGATCTAGTTAAGCAAGGCTAAGCAGATAATCGCACCTGAACCTAACAGGGTAGAATTATATCAAGTGGGACAGGAATATAAGTAATGCAACAACGATATAAAACAACGCCTATAACTTAATGCATCAAACAAGTAAAGGACTCAAGTTAGATATTTTTCAAACCACAGGGAGAATGCTCCGGGGCTTGCCTTTCAGGAAAGAGCTTGGCTAATGGTCGGGACACTCGGGAAGATCAACCTCGGGATCCTCTTTTGCTGCTATCCCTTGTACCAAGGCTTCCTGCTGGCCTTCCTCTCCTTGTACTCCGGGAACTACCGTTTCGAGCTCTGACGATCCTGTATGATGCATGGTGCGTATGAATACCACCAATACATAGTAAATACAAAGGTACATGCTAATGGTGAATGAATGCTTAGTTAAAGATAATTGACATGATTTAAAACATGTATGATAAGCACATGTCATCTGCATTCTCCTCTACAATCAAATCTTATACAAGCCTCATATTACAATTTACTTACACATTAAAAGGAATTATAAACGACTATTGTTTTGCACACTACCCTCTACTGAACCAAAACCAATAACAGATTTCACCTATCACAAACATCAGAAAAAGCATTATTATACACATGAAATAATAACTTAAAGCATAATTAATTATTAAAAGAAATCAGGGCAGAACTGCAACATGACCTTAGATTACTTAGAAAATTCTGTAAAAATTATAAAAGCTTAAGCATGCCCAATGTAGACTACCATAAAATTTTCAGGTCAAAACAGTAAGTATTTTATCCTACACAAAAATGACAAGGCAGCATAATTTAATGGGCATAAAATACTTTGTACATAGAAAAATGTCAAACAACAGATCTTAGAACATTCTTAGCTCTAAATTAGCATCAAAACACTCTTCAAAAAGTTTCATGCATAAATCACTTATATATTATTTATTATGAATTATTTATCATCTACTTAAAAAAGGCACCATAATTAAACAGGATAATATTTACACATAACATAGCCTTTCAACATTTTTTGCAGATAGAGAATGACATAAGAAGACTAACAAACTTGGATTCACATTTTTCTGAGCAACAGAGAATTACTTATGCATTTTCTAAAATAAAGGCATTTAATAGGGATAAATAAATCTATACAGAAAAGTATCACAAAAATCACATTTCATATTTTTCATGCATAGATCTACTCATACGAAAAATACTGCAAGTTGAACCAACTCATTTGGACTAAAAATGAGTGAGATATGATTTTCTAAAGCTTTTACCAAAAATCTGGAAAACAGATTCTTTAAAACGAAATAGAAAACAGTTTTGCACCGGAAACCCTGAACTTTCCAGTAATTAACCGACCCCTAAAAAGAAACTCTCTGTGTCTGGCAGTTTTGCACTTAAGTTCGAAAAAGAACATAAATGACGCACGCGGTCCACGCCGAGGGGAAAGGTCGCCAGCGGTCGGAAATCTCACCGGTGGCGAGGTCTCCGACCAAACTACGGCCACCATTCGACTCAACTCAACGTTTGCGAACCCAACGGTGTACAAGATGAAGTCTATTAGTGCGATTTTGACCGACGGCCATGTGCGACGGCGGACGGCGGCGAGGGTTGGCGATGCGCCGGCCACCACGGGCCACGGCGGGTCGCAAGGACTAGCCTACCGGGTACAGCAGGCCAAGGCGACTAGGATTAACCAGAAAACATGAAGAGATGTTGGCCAGAACGACGACGGTGATGCATGCCGGCGAGCGGCGGCGCGACCCGCGACGACGGTCGGCCAAAATCCGACGAACCCTAACCCTAATCGATCCCATAAACTACACCAACTGTTCTACTCATGTAGGCGACCACGATGCGCAAGATAAAGGAGGGAGAAAGGGGTTGCGCGGCCATGGTGGACCGCGCGGCGGTCGAGGCGGCCATGGCCGGCGAAGGGAAAAATGGTCGATTCGACCTCTACCTTTGGTCATTGGGGCAGGGAGTGTGCGCATGGTGTGCCTCGCACCACGGTGGAGCTACTAGCGAGCTCTGGGAAGAAAATGGTAGGGCTGTGAGGTGCGGTGATGATGCGAGCTTTGGGCGGCGGCAATGGCGAGTTCCGCGTTCGCTTGAGCTCAGGGCGGGAAATGCGAGGCGAGGAGGGGCGTCTGGTGGTGGTGGGTGGAGAGTGAAGGTGAGAGGCGCGGTTGGGACGCATTGAAGTGAACCAACGGCCGGAGGGCCGGGCCATGGTGTCGGGCTTCGGCACGCGCGTGGCGCGCGGGCAGGCGATGCGGGACCGGGGCGAGGGACGCGTGGGCGAGCGGTGGGGCCAGGCCGAGTGCGGGGGCGAGCGGCGCTCGGATGGGGAGGCCAAACAGCGGGCAGCGGCATCGCCCGACGTACGGACGCCATGCGGCCGGCGTCGGCACGGACACAGTCGGCGCGAGGAAGAAGAAGAGTGGGAAGAAGGAGGCCGACGGGTGGGTCCCACTACGCCAAGATTCGTGCAGAACTGATTTACTCCATATTTCAAAAATTAAGCCAAATTTGAAGAAACTTTTAAAAGATGAAATGTTTCTCTCAAAGAGTGGAACATTTTACTTTTAAACATCAAAGCCTAATTCTGCCTAGAATTTGAAATTTAAAAATGGAGATTTAAAATCCATTTAAAATTAAAATAAAAATATTTTTATAAACTATTTTTGACATTTTTGACCCACTTCCACGCCTTTTCATAAAATGCTCCAAAAATAAGTTTTGCTCCAAATAATTTTCTCTACAAACTTCATTTAACACTCAGCCCCAAACAAGCAACCTATCACATAGCTCTAGTTCAAATCAAAGCAAGCACATATTTCATTTTATCATTTCATGTATACAATGACTATGCAAAAAGATGATTATGCTCATCATATGCAAGATAATGCATGCTTAACACCATGGGTGTTATAGCCCTTCCCCCTTAAGGAAATCTCATCCCGAGATTTGAGTAGGCTAACCATTCTTTATGAAAGTCGAGATATACTTCTTTTAAATAGTCCTTGGTTTCCCAAGTGGCATCACTATCGTCATGATTACTCCAAGAAACCTTGTATTGCTTGACCACACGATTTCTGGTCACTCACTCTTTGACATCCAGGAGTCTCATAGGTTTCTCTTCATAAGTTAAATCTGAATTTATCTTAATGTCTTTGACTTTAACGGCTTCCTCAATTGGAACACGTAGACATTTCTTGAGTTGGGATACATGGAAAATAGGAAACACTGCACTCATCTCTTCAGGCAGTTTCAGCTTATAGGCCCACAATCCTTTTCTTTCTACTATCTGGTATGGACCGACATAACGAGGTGCCAATTTCCTTTTAACACCAAAACATTGCACTTTCTTCATAGGAGAGACCTTCAGATACACATAATCACCAACATTAAAAACTAGAGGTCTTCTTCTCTTGTCAGCATAACTCTTCTGACGAGATTGCGCAGCTGCTATATGTTGTTGAATTGTTTGAACCTGCTCTTCAGCTTCTTTAACAAAGTCAATACCATAATATCTTCTTTCTCCAGGTCCTACCCAATTCACAGGCGTTCTACACTTTCGGCCATACAGTGCCTCAAAAGGAGCCATCTGTATACTCTCTTGGTAGCTATTGTTATAAGAGAATTCTGCCAAAAGTAACCATTTCTCTCATGAACCCTTGGATGATAAAACATAAGCCCTCAAGAGATCTTCAAGAATTTGATTTACTCTTTCTGTCTGGCCTGAAGTTTAAGGATGATAAGCTGTACTATGATTCAGCTTTGTCCCCAAATCCCTCTGTAAGTGATTCCAGAAATGAGCGGTAAACTGAGACCCTCGATCAGATATAATTGTTTTGGGAATTCCATGCAAACGAATGATCTCCCTGAGATAAATGTCAGCATATTGAGGCGGTCGATAATCTGTACGAACTGGAATAAAATGCGCACTCTTGGTAAGTCGATCGACGATTACCCAAATAGAGTTATGCCCTTTTGGAGTTGTGGGAAGTCTGGTAATGAAATCCATACTGATGTCTTCCTATTTCCATTCAGGAATTGGCAACGGTTGAAGCATTCCGGCTGGCTTCAAATGAACAGCCTTTATGCGACAACAGATGTCACACCGTGCGACATAAGCTGCAATCTCCTTTCTCATTTTTGTCCACCAAAAATGAGCCTTCAGATCATAAAACATCTTACTACCACCAGGATGAATAGATAACTTTGATAAGTGAGCTTCATCCATGATTTGATTTCTGAGTTTGGTATGACCAGACGATCATCAAACCATAAGATTCCCTTCTCATCTACTCTGAAATGCTTGATTTGCTGTTTCAGCATCTTCTCCTTGATATGACCTATACCCTTGTCAGTTTTCTGACCCTCGATGATCTTTCTTTCAAGCGAGCAACTAATTTGGATGCTACGCAGCACAACAGGATGCATGAGGCCAAAACCATCTGCTAACAAAGGTTGAATAGCATGGCAATGTGATTTTTGACTCAACGTATCTGCGACTACGTTTGCCTTGCCTGGATGATACAAGATCTCCATATTAAAGTCCTTGATAAACTCCATGCATCGATGTTGCCTCATGTTTAACTCGAGTTGAGTAACGATATACTTCAGACTCTTGTGGTCAGTGTAGGCTTTGCAGAAATTACCCAGCAAGTAATGCCTCTAGATTTTTAGAGCATGCACAACAGCTGCAAGCTCCAAATCATGGGTTGGATAATTCACTTCATGCTTCTTCAACTGGCGTGAGGCATAAGCTATGGCTCTCCCTTCTTGCATAAGTACACATCCCAAACCAATTTTTGATGCATCACAATATACATCAAAAGGTTTCCCTAAATCTGGTTGCATAAGAACAGGAGCAGTGGTCAACGTTTCCTGCAAGGTACGAAAAGCCGTTTCACACTCTTCTGTCCAAACAAACTTCTTCTCTTTCTGCAACAGATTTGTCATAGGTTTGGCAATCTTCGAGAAATCCAGAATGAAATGACGGTAATATCTGGCTAGACCAAGAAAACTCCGAACTTCATGCACTGAAGTTGGTGCTTCCCAATTCGTAACCTCTTGTACTTAGCTCGGATCTACTGAGATTCCCTCATCAGATAGAACATGGCCAAGGAATTGAACTTTCTTGAGACAAAACTCACACTTTCTCAACTTAGCATACAGCTTATGTTCCCTAAGCCTTTCTAGAACAATCCTTAGATACTCGGCATGATCTTCTTTATTTTCTGAGTACACCAAGATGTCATCAATAAACACCACCACAAACTTGTCTAACACAGGCATAAAGACTGAATTCATCAGATACATGAAGTATGCAGGAGCATTTGTTAAGCCAAAAGACATAACAAGATACTCATACAATCCATATCTGGTAGAAAAAGTGGTCTTAGGCACGTCTTCCGGTCTAATCTTGATCTGATGGTAACCAGACCTAAGATCAATCTTGGAAAACACTCTCGCCTTGGATAACTGGTCAAATAGAATGTCAATACGAGGTAACGGATACTTGTTCTTGACGGTCACAGCATTGAGTGGACGATAATCCACGCACATCCGTAGAGATTTGTCCTTCTTCTTCACAAAGATAGCAGGACAACCCTATTTTGACACACTAGGGCGAATAAGACCCTTACCCAACAATTCTTTCAACTGATTTTTAAGCTCTGCCAATTTGTTTGGTGGCATCTGATATGGCCTCCTAGAGATTGGGGCAGTGCCAGGTAATAACTCAATGCGAAACTCAACATCCCTATCGGGTGGAAGACCCGGAAGCTCTTTAGGAAAAACATCCGAAAATTCACACACGATAGGAATTTCGGGAAGAGGGGTCACACGAGTAGAATAGGATATGCTCTCCAGCTTAAACTTTTAGGGTAACGGCACTTGAAAAGTACCCTCCCCAAGAGGATTTCTGATAGATAGCATCCTATTACCTGTATCAATCACAACACCCCAGAATTTCATCCAACTCATCCCCACTATCACGTCCACTCCTAAGCCAGGTAGAACTATCAAGTTCATTCGAAACCTCCACTTGTCTAGATCTAAAGTTGCACCTTCAACTATCTGCTTAGTAGTTATATCAGCCCCAGCTGAACTAACCTTAAATTCAATGCTCAATTCAAGTATCTTTTGGTCATGCTTCTATGCAAATGCTTGACTCATGAAAGAATGCGATGATCCAGAATCAAACAAAACAGCGGTAGGGATTTGATTCATAGAAAACATACCCGCAGTCACTGGTTCACCAGCAAGGATCTCCTCAATAGAGGTGTTGTGCACATGAGCTTGGTATGGGGCCTGCTGCTTCTTGGGAAAAGGGCAATAACAAGCAAAGTGCCCTGTCTGGTTGCAGTTGTAGCAGGGTCCATTAACAGGTGTCTTGTTAGCACCATTCAAGCTGCTCTGTCCTACTTTCCCCTGTGGAGCAGGAACCTTGAATGCTTTGTGATGCTTCTGTGGATTCTAAGCTGGATAAAGGTTATGCCTTTTCTGCTACGGGGGCCTGAACCTCGCCCCAGACATAGATGGACGATACGGCGCACGAAAAGTAGGTGGGGCTCTCGCCTGAGAAGAACCACCTCCATCATGGGCTCTCTTGCGACTCTTGGCAGCAGCATGGACATTGTTACTGTTTTCTTGCATTATACAATCATTTAGAAAATCATTGAAAGTAGCACGGGCAGAAGTGCTCATTGTTTTCATCAACTTGGAACTCAAGCCTCTCTTGAAACCAGCTATCTTGTTCTCATCACTGTTAACAAACTCAGGAGCATACCGACTCAAGGTATTGAAGGCGTGCAGATACTCCTTCACTGTATGAGTCCCCATAGTAAGTAACAAAAATTCAGTCTTCTTCATAGCCATCAAACTTGGAGGAATGAAATTCCCCCAAAAAGCACGTACAAAGCGGTCCCAAGTAATAGGAACACCCTGCTGAAAGGTGGTGCGATGCTACTTCCACCACGTCTCCGCTTGTCCCTCAAGTTGATGGGCTGCATACTCCGCTTTCAGTTCTTCTGTTAACCTTAGAAGACGAAATTTATCTTCCATGGTGTTGAGCCATTCATCTGCTTCAAGCGGTTCAGGAGCATCTTTAAATACAGGAGGTTTTGTGTCCTGAAAATCCTTGAAGCTGTTGTATTGGTTTTGTTGAGGACCCTGACGAACATCACGGACCAAACGTTCATGAAGAAGCTGCTCCACGTTGCGCTGGCTGCCCAAGAATTGAGCAAACAGCTGCTCCGCATTGGTCAGAGGTGGGGGTGGTACACCACGTGCAGTATTATCGGCACCCTCTTCAGCACCACTACTACCATTACCACCCGAACCACTACAGGTAACCGGCATCTGCATATTTCAGCAATAAGTATTTATTAGGTGAATGTTGTCATAATGAGAGATGAATGTAAAAATCATGCCAAACTGAATTTATCGAGGGGAATAAATTCGCACAATAAATAGAGGCACAATAATTCTAATTTTCACATCACAACATCGCTAATAATATTACTTTGAGCCATCGCAAAGCGTCTTACAATATCCACATTTTGCCAGCATACATACACTAGACTTTTAAAGGTGTATGAATATCGCCACATCAACCACCATGTTCCAACATTACATCAAAGTCTCAATAGCGCGCAAAAGGGTTACATGACCACATGACAAGAGTGCAAAAGAACAACTAGAGACTAACGATCGTCAACATGGCTACTCTCCATTGTTGCTACTCTCACTAGAAGCACCGTCCAAAGCCTTCCTAGCTGCTGCTAAGGCTACCCTCAGCTGACGTATCTCCGCCTGCTTCCTGTGCACCTCCTCGTGAAGACTAGCATTGTAAGCATGAACACCCTCCACTTTGTAACACTCTGGTGTTAAGAATACATAATCACTTGCATTCTTAAGCATAAGCATCTTTATGCATAGCATTAATGAAAAGATTTATTTTCATTTCACGTATCATGCTTGGTTATTCAAATTATGCTTGCCTTTCACATGAATTGAATAAGTGGTATGAGTGTTTGGTGTTTGATGACCCCTAAGGTAACTTAGACATAATTAGGACACCAAATGAACCTAGTTTTATGTTCATGGTTTTGGCTAATTAAGCTTTGTTGTCATGGTTGACCAAGGTGGACCATTAAAGTAGTTTTGTTTGACTGAATAAAAAATGGTAGCTACAATGCTTGCATGTGTGTGCACCCTAAATAAAGTTTGTACAGAATATCATAAGTAACAAAAGTTGTAATTACCACTTTTCATGAAAATGCCTGGAAGATGTTCAAAAATGTTGAAAAGGGGCAGAATTGGAGGTTGTCTTTCCAATTAATTGGATTTAAAGGGGTATTTTCTTTGGATTTTTGTATTTCAAAATCTATGCATAATCTGGCCAAACTTTGTATAGATGAAATGTTCTACTCTTCAAAATCTACATTTCATCTATTTGGAGTTTTTGCTAATTCGGCCTAGTTCAAGAGTTATTAAGCAGCAAAGTTTGTTTTACATTCATGAAAATAGCTTTTTGGTGACGGCTATTTCCTGGCCGTCAGGGAAATGTCCGGCCACCGCCCATGTCGCCCAGCCCACGTGCTCCGCGTGGCGCGCGTCCACCGGCGGTCCGGGGCGGCAGCGGCCGTTTGAACAGCGTTAAAACGCCGCGCCCGCTCCCTACTTGCTGTTCCCCCCTCAATTTTCTCTCTCTCTGCTCACTCCCGCAGCTCCGCGAGCCCGCCGTCGCCGTCGCCGACTGCGTCGGCGTCGCCGAGCCACCCCGCCGTGTATTTTCTTCTCTGAGTGTGTCACCAGACCCGCCTCGACGTGCTCTAGCTCGTGCGCCCCCTATCAACTGTCCTCGTCGAGGGTAAGACCCCCAATCGAGGGTTTCTTCTTCGCGGCCGGTGAGCCAGTGACCGCCGCCACCGTGTCCCGATCGATTTGGCCGACGATTCTTCTCTCTGTCTCGAGCTTTAGGTGCATCTTGTCAAGTAGCAGCTGTAGCCCTAGTTCATGAGGCCCGTGCGGGTCGGCCCTCGCCGGATTTCGGCCGGCCGCCGTCCGCCCTGCGCACGTGGCCCAAGCCGCCTCGGCTTTGCTCCGACCGTGATTCGCCCCGCAATCGACGCGCGCCGTCCCCCTCATGCTATCCCTAGGGTCAGAGTGGCCAAAGAGCCCCGGCAACGGCCGGCGGGGCCGCGCCGACGCCGTCGACCTTCCCCTTCCCTGTGCAGGGACTCCATCTTGGAATAAGACAAAACCCAGGGTCCTTCGTGTATAACGGCCAGACACAGAGAATTACCTATTAGGGCTTGGTTGATTTCTGAAAACCTCAGGGTCTCCGGTGCAAAGTGTTTTTCCTTTTTCTTTTTCAAAACTGTTTCCAGATTTCTGTTGAATCTTTAAAAATTCATAACTTGCTCATTTTTCATCCAAATGAGTTGGTTCAACTTGCAGTATTTTTCTTATAAGATGATCTATGCATGAAAAATATGAAATGTGGAATTTGTGATACTTTTCTGTATAGCTTTATTTATCTCTATTAATTGCTTTTATCTTAGAAAATGCATAAGTAATTCTCTGTTGCTCAGAAAAATGTGAGACCAAGTTTGTTAGTCTTCTTATGTCATGCTCTATCTATGAAAAATGTTGTGAGGCTATGTCCTATGGAAAGTTTGCTCTGTCTAGTTATGGTGCCTATTTCCATATGATGATAAATAATTCATAATAAATAATATATAAGGAATTTATGCATGAAACTTTTTGGAGAGTGTTTTTAAGTCAATCTAGAGCTAATTATGTTCTGAGATCTATTGTTTGATATACTTTTATGTACAAAGTATTTTATGCCCCTGAAATTGTGTTGCCTTGTCATTTTTGTGTAGGATAAAGTATTTACTGCTTTGACTTAAAATTTTTATGGTAGTCTTTATTAGACCTGATTAAGCTTCTGTAATTTTTACAGAATTTTCTGAGTAGTCTAAAGTCATGTTATAGTTATACCCTGATTTCTTTTAATTATGAATAATGCTTTAAAGTTATCATTTCATGTGTGTAAAAATGCTTTTTATGCTATTTGTGATATGTGTGATCTGCTATTGGTTTTGGTTCAGTAGAGTGTAGTGTGCGAAACAATGGTTGTTTATAATTCCTTATAGTGTGCGAGTAAATTGTAATGCGAGGCCTATTTGGAGAGTTGTCGGTAGAAGAGAATGCAGATGACATGTGCTTATCATACATGTTTTCAAATATTATATCATTCATCTTAGCTGAGCATTCATTCACCATCACCATCAGCATTGTATTTATATATATGCACGGTATTCATACGCACTATGCATCATACAGGATCGTCAGTGCTCGAAACGGTAGTTCTCGGAGCACAAGGAGAGGAAGGCCAGCAGGAAGCTTTGGTTCGGGAAGCAACAGCAGAAGAGGATCCCAAGGTTGATCTTTCGGAGTGTCCCGACCACCAGCCAAGCTCTTTCCTGAAAGGCAAGCCCCGGAGCATTCTCCCTGTGGTTTGCAAAATATCTAACTTGAGTCCTTTACTTGTTTGCTGCATTAAGTTATAGGCGCTGTTTTATACCGTTGCTGCATTACTTATATTCCTTGCCACTGTTTATACTTCAACCCTGTTAGGTTCAGGTACGAATATATGCTTAGCCCTGCTTAACTAGATCGGTAGAAGTCGGGTGATTTCCTGTCATCCGCGAGTTATAGGTGGTGACTTGGAATGGTTGAATACATTGTTATCTTGGATAACCATGTGGAGATAATAAATCGAGACCGGGCGGGATTGGTGTTGAGACTGAACTGGAGGTTCAATGTGGTTATCCCGTCTGTGTCGAACTAGGACCCCATCCGTTGTACGTCCTCAAGTCATATTGAATTTCTGCCTCACATTTAGCAGGAAGGATAAGTCGTTCCGACCACGAAGCCTAATTTTGATTTGGGCCAGGAGTAGACCTGCTGTACGCATCGTATTGGTGAAGATGGGGTACCACAGGTTACGCGGAGAGTAAGTCCGAGGTTAGGGTCGCCCTGAATAAGGCAGCCGGGCGGTTCCTGGATACGATGGTACCTGTTGATCCCGCGCTTTTCCTGAATTGAGTGTCGGTGATCTGTAGCTCACCTTAGCGGGTGAGTGTGGTTTGTGTGAGGAATACCCGCCAGCTGGTTAGTAATCAATTATGATCGCCATCGTTCTTGGACAGTGAACACTTGACTTGAGCAGCGGCATCGTAGTAAGAACGTGAACAAGAGATGAGATGGTTGAGCTGTTGAGATCGAAGATACTCAACCAGAATTGGTTACTTTCTTATTGAATAATTATTACCATGCTTATTTAGTACAGGTGCTAATGTAGCATGATAAGATTAATCAGATTAAAATACATTGCTAGAAGGTTCTTATTAATTGTTTCTTAATGCAAGCTTTTCCGTAATTAAATAAGTCAGCTATCCCACTTATACAGCCTTGCATACTCTTTGGAGTCACTTTATTTTAGTTTATGACGGGTAAGTCTAGCTGAGTACATTCTCGTACTCAGGGTTTTATTTCCCATGTTTTTGCAGATGGTGAGATGTTTTATGGCTATTGTCAGAACTGCTTCTATCTCGCTTTGGGAGATGACTAGACCTTGGGCACGGTCACTCTTCTCTACTTAATGCTTTTGCTGGATGTTGATCAAGAACCTGGCACTGTATTTAAACTAAGTGCGTGTGTGGATTTGAACTTAATCGCTTCCGTTTTATTTTGAATTTGAACTTGGCTTGTAATAACTTTATTCGCTCCGATGATTTAAACTATGTGTGATCTATGTACTTGTGAATGGGAACGCTAAACTATTACGATCTTGGTCGTGCCAGAAAAGTTTGAAATCCTTCGAGATTTCGGTATGACTACCGGGTTTATTAGGTCTCAATCATGTAGTTTGCCGCACTAATGGTGAATTATGTGCTTGTGCTCTAATAAATTGGTCGGTTCTGTCACAGCT
This sequence comes from Bothriochloa decipiens, assembly GCA_023333625.1. NCBI lineage: Eukaryota > Viridiplantae > Streptophyta > Magnoliopsida > Poales > Poaceae > Bothriochloa > Bothriochloa decipiens. The sequence goes on along the minus strand of CM041635.1, from coordinate 31,010,224 downwards.
GGCATCGGAGCAGGTTTAGCATGTTACTGTTCACAAGTATTTGAAATAAAAGAGTTTTTGGTTTGTGAAAACTATTTACAAAAGTATAGGTGTATATAGGTGTTCAAATCTATGGTTTTGAAAACTAAAGTGTGCCAGTGGTCATATCCTTATGCCCAATAGAATTCAGGTGGCTTAATTAAGTACTGACTTGGGGGAATTGCATCATATTTTCTATTTTTTCGTTGCCTATACAATGACGGAGTCGTATGGGTGCCATTCACTTGAGTGGTAATGTATGGATCAAATTGCCTCTACGCCCTGGTAAGTGTGAGTTGTGAGAGCATGATTGGATGCAATGCCAGTCTAGGGGAGTGCTTATTGATGCCGAATTATTCACATGTTGCACACATGTTTATATGAAGGTATCCCATGTTGGGACCGTCTTCTGGCGGTGTCGTCTTCTGCGCGACTTGTTGGGGTAGTAAGTAATCGGTGTTTTCACCTTGTTCCGAAGGTGCGTGAATTTTTACGTCGAATTGCATTCATATGGGATATGGGCTGAAATGAATTTTCTACAGGTACACTAACCGCGTGAATGGTAGAACGAAGTAGTTACGTATAAATGAGAGAACGATGTATGCCACCGCATAGAGCGTTAGATTATTAGTTTGTGAGGACGTATGTAATGTGCATGCATCATGGTTAAATTGCTCATTCATACATTCATGGTTCCTTCCCTTATAAACAATTTGTCTCTTTTCGTTAAAATTATGACTTATGGGATATACAACTTTTGGACAGATGGCGAGAACCAAGCAGACTGCTCGCAAGTCCACTGGGGGAGGAGTGCCTCGTGGTCCTTTGGCTGTCCATGAGTTGGCACCAAGGGAGGTGGACACTTTTCTTGAGGAGCACGCTATGCCTAGCCTTCTTTGGAGGATTCTCTCCAATGCTAGGTACACGGTGGGCATGGAGCCTCACTACTACTGGGACAAGGATGATTTGGTGAACTATGGAGAGGCTCGTGTGGAGGTAGTAATCCCACCTTTGGACGGTGACCCCCATTGGGTTGGGTGGCGCTGTGTTGGTGCGGGCAGGACTGCCAAGACAGGTGCCACGTTTGCAGCTTTTGACGTGGTGGAGCACCTGATGGAGGAGATACCTCACCAGCTTGCCGAGGTTTTTCCTGGAGTGTTCCCCATTGCTCACCGCTTTTCTAGGTGGCCACATGCTGAGGGAAACCCACTGGAGGCAGGTCCTGAGGAGGCACAGGGCAGCAGCACGCCTGCCATGAGTGCTATGTTTGCAGTGAAGAGGGCCTATGTCAACATGGAGACTAAGGCACTTCGTCTGAATGAGGAGTTCAAGGAGGCTCGAGCTGATGCACGCAAGGAGAAGCATGAGTTGACACGTGAGCTTCAGCGCTCATGAGAGGAGGTAGCCCGTGTGTCTCAACATCGAGACAAGGTTGTGCTGGAGAGCCAGAAGATGGCTCAGGCTAGGGATGAAGCCTGGTCCGAGTTTCGTCGTCTTAGCATCCGCCAGCAGCAGGTGCTAGAGGACGTGGAGGAGGTTCATGCTTACAATGCTAGTCTCCACGAGGAGGTGCACAGAAAGCAGGAGGAGATCCATCAGCTGAGAGCAGCCTTAGTAGCAACTAGGAGGGCTATGAATAGTGCTTCTAGTGAGAGTAGCAACAATGGAGAGTAGCCTTGCTGAGGATCGTTAGTCTCTAGTTGTTCTTTTGCGTTCCTGTCAGGTGGTCATGTAACCCTTTTGCTCGCTATCGAGACTTTGATATAAGGTTGGAACATGGTGTTTGGTGTGGTGATATCCGTACAACTTTTAAAAGTCCAGTGTATGTATGCTGGCAAAATTATGGATGTTGTAAGACGCTTTGCGATGGTTTGCAGTAATATCATTAGTGATGTTGTGATGTGAAAAATTGGAATTATTGTGCCTCTATTTATTGTGCGAATTTATTTCCCTCGATAAATTCAGTATGGCATGATTTTTACATTCACCTCTCATTATGACAACATTCACCTGATAAATACTTATTGCTGAAGTATGCAGATGCCGGTTACCCGTAGTGGTTCGGGTGCTAATGGCAATGGTGGATCTGAAGAGGGTGCCGATAACACTGCATGTGGTGTGCCACCCCCACCTCTGACCAATGCAGAGCAGCTGTTTGCTCAATTCTTGGGCAGCCAGCGCAATGTGGAGCAGCTTCTTCGCGAGAGCTTGGCCCCTGATGTTCATCAGGGTCCTCAGCAAAATCAGTATAGCAGCTTCAAGGAATTTCAGGACACTAAACCTCCTGTGTTTAAAGATGCTCCTGAGCCACTCGAAGCAGATGAATGGCTCAACACCATGGAAGATAAATTTTGTCTTCTAAGGTTGATAGAAGAGCTGAAAGCGGAGTATGCAGCCCATTAGCTTGAGGGACAAGCCGGGACGTGGTGGAAGCAACATCGCACCACCTTTCCGCAGGGTGTTCCTATTACTTGGGACCGCTTTGCACATGCTTTCCGGGGGAATTTCATTCCTCCCAGTCTGATGGCTATGAAGAAGACTGAGTTTCTGTCGCTCACTATGGGAACTCGCAATGTGAAGGAGTATCTGCACGCCTTCAATACTTTGAGTCGCTATGCTCCAGAATTTGTCAACACTGATGAGAACAAAATAGCTAGTTTCAAGAGAGGCTTGAGTTCCAAGTTGATGAAGACCATGAGCACTTCTGCCCGTGTTACTTTCAATGACTTTCTGAATGATTGTATTATGCAAGAAAACAGTAATAATGTTCATGCTGCCGTCAAGAATCGCAAGAGGGCCCATGATGGAGGTGATTCTTCTCAGGCAAGAGCCCCAACTGCTTTTCGTACGCCGTTTCATCCACCGATGTCTGGTGCGAGATTCAGGCCCCCACAGCAGAAAAGGCATAACAATTATCCAGCTCAGAATCCGCAGAAGCATCACAGAGCATTCAAAGTTCCTGCTCCACAGGGGAAACCAGTACAGAGCAGCTTGACCGATGCTAACAAGACACCTGTCAATGGACCTTGCTTCAACTGCAACCAGACAGGGCACTTTGCTCGTTATTGCCCTTTTCCCAAGAAGCAGCAGGGCCCATATCAAGCTCGTGTGCACAACACCACGATTGAGGAAATTCTTGCTGGTGAACCAGTGACTGCGGGTATGTTTTCTGTGAATCAAATCCCTACCGCTGTTTTGTTTGATTCAGGATCATTGCATTCTTTCATGAGTCAAGCATTTGCACAGAAGCATGATCAAAAGATACTTGAATTGATCATTGAATTTAAGGTTAGTTCAGCTGGGGCTGATATAACTACCAAACAGATAGTTCAGGGTGCAACCCTAGACCTAGATAAGTGGAGGTTTCGGTTGAACTTGATAGTTCTACCTGGCTTAGGAGTGGATGTCATCGTGGGAATGAGTTGGATGAAATTCTGGGGTGCTGTAATCGATACAGGTAATAGGATGCTATCTATCAGAAATCCTCTTGGGGAGGGTACTTTTCAAGTGCCATTATCCCGAAAGTTTAAGCTAGAGAGTGTGTCCTACTCTACTCGTGTGACCCCTCTTCCCGAAATTCCTGTCGTGTGTGAATTTTTGGATGTTTTTCCTGAAGAGCTTCCGGGTCTTCCACCCGATAGAGATATTGAGTTTCGCATAGAGTTATTACCTGGCACTGCCCCGATTTCTAGGAGACCATATCGGATGCCGCCAAATGAATTGGCAGAGCTTAAAAATCAGTTGAAAGAATTGTTAGACAAAGGTCTTATTCGTCCTAGTGTGTCAGAATGGGGTTGTCCAGCTATCTTTGTGAAGAAGAAGGACAAATCTCTATAGATGTGCGTAGATTATCGTCCACTCAACGCTGTCACCGTTAAGAACAAGTATCCGTTACCCCGAATTGACATTCTTTTTGACCAGTTGTCCAAGGCGAGAGTGTTTTCCAAGATTGATCTTAGGTCAGGTTACCATCAGATCAAGATTAGACCAGAAGATGTGCCTAAGACCACTTTTTCTACCAGATATGGATTGTATGAGTATCTTGTTATGTCCTTTGGCTTAACAAATGCTCCTGCATACTTCATGTATCTGATGAATTCGGTCTTTATGCCGGAGTTAGACAAGTTTATGGTGGTGTTTATTGATGACATTTTGGTGTACTCAGAAAATGAAGAAGATCATGCCGAGCATCTGAGGATTGTTTTAGAAAGGCTTAGGGAACATAAGCTGTATGCCAAGTTTAGCAAGTGTGAGTTTTGGCTCAAGAAAGTTCAATTCCTTGGCCATATCCTATCTGATGAGGGAATCTCAGTAGATCCGAGCAAAGTACAAGAGGTTATGAACTGGGAAGCACCAACTTCTGTGCATGAAGTTCAGAGTTTTCTTGGTCTAGCCAGGTATTATCGTCGTTTCATTCTGGATTTCTCGAAGATTGCCAAACCTATGACAAATCTATTGCAGAAAGAGAAGAAGTTTGTCTGGACAGAGGAGTGTGAAACAGCTTTCTGTACCTGTTCTTGTTCTTGCGCAACCAGATTTGGAGAAACCTTTTGATGTATATTGCGATGCATCAAAAACAGGCTTAGGATGGTGCTTATGCAAGAAGGAAGAGTCATAGCTTATGCCTCACGTCAGTTAAAGAAGCATGAAGTGAATTATCCAACCCATGATTTGGAGCTAGCAGCTGTTGTGCATGCTCTAAAAATCTGAGGCATTACTTGTTGGGTAACTTCTGCAAAGTCTATACTGATCACAAAAGTTTGAAGTATATCTTCACTCAACTCGAGTTGAACATGAGACAACATCGATGGATGGAGTTTATTAAGGACTTCAATATGGAGATCTTGTATCATCCAGGCAAGGCAAACGTAGTCGCAGATGCGTTGAGTCAAAAATCACATTGCCATGCTATTCAACCTTTGTTAGCAGATGATTTTAGCCTCATGCATCCTGTTATGCTGCGTAACATCCAAATTAGTTGCTCACTTGAAAGCAAGATCATCGAAGGTCAGAAAACTGACAAGGGTATAGGTCATATCAAGGAAAAGATGTTGAAACAGCCGCTCAAGCATTTCCGGGTAGATGAGAAGGGAATCTTATGGTTTGATGATCGTCTGGTCGTACCAAAAGATAAAGAACTCAGAAATCAAATCATGGATGAAGCTCACTTATCAAAGTTATCTATTCATCCTGGTAGTAGTAAGATGTTTCATGATCTGAAGGTTCGCTATTGGTGGACCAAAATGAGAAAGGAGATTGCAGCTTATGTCGCACGGTGTGACATCTGTTGTCGCATAAAGGCTGTTCATTTGAAGCCAGCCGGAATGCTTCAACCGTTGCCGATTCCTGAATGGAAATGGGAAGATATCAGTATGGATTTCATTACCGGACTTCCCACCACTCAAAAAGGGCATGACTCTATTTGGGTAATCGTTGATCGACTTACCAAGAGTGCGCACTTTATTCCAGTTCGTACCGATTATCGACCGCCTCAATATGCTGATATTTATCTCAGGGAGATTATCCATTTGCATGGAATTCCCAAGACAATTGTATCTGATCGAGGATCTCAATTTACTGCTCATTTGTGGGAACACTTGCAGAAGGATTTGGGGACAAAGCTGAATCATAGTACAGCTTATCATCCTCAAACTTCAGGCCAGACAGAAAGAGTGAATCAAGTTCTTGAGGATCGTTTGAGGGCTTGTGTTTTATCATCCAAGGGTTCATGGGAGAAATGGTTACCTTTGGCAGAATTCTCTTATAACAATAGTTACCAAGAGAGTATACATATGGTTCCTTTTGAGGCACTGTATGGCCGAAAGTGTAGGACGCCTGTGAATTGGGTAGGACCTGGAGAAAGAAGATATTATGGTATTGACTTTGTTAAAGAAGCTGAAGAGCAGGTTCAAACAATTCAACAACACATAGCAGCTGCACAATCTCATCAGAAAAGTTATGCTAACAAGAGAAGAAGACCTCTAACTTTTAATGTTGGTGATTATGTGTATCTGAAGGTCTCTCCTATGAAGAAAGTGCAACGTTTTGGTGTTAAGAGAAAACTAGCACCACGTTATGTCAGTCCATATCAGATAGTGGAAAGAAAAGGACTGTGGGCCTATAAGCTCAAACTTCCTAAAGAGATGAGTGCAGTGTTTCCTGTTTTCCATGTATCCCAACTCAAGAAATGTCTATGTGTTCCAACCGAGGAAGCCATTAAAGTTAAAGACATTAAGCTGAGTTCAGATTTGACTTATGAAGAGAAACCTATGAGACTCCTGGATGTCAAGGACAGAGTGACCAGGAATCATGTGGTCAGGCAATACAAGGTTTCTTGGAGCAATCATGATGATAACGATGCCACTTGGGAAACGGAGGACTATTTAAAAGAAGTATATCCCGATTTTCATAAAGAATGGTTAGTCTACTCAAATCTCGGGATGAGATTTCTTTAAGGAGGGAAGGGCTGTAACACTCTGGTGTTAAGCATGCATAATCACTTGCATTCTTAAGCATAAGCATCTTTATGCATAGCATTAATGAAAAGATTGATTTTCATTTCACGTATCATGCTTGGTTATTCAAATTATGCTTGCCTTTCACATGAATTGAATAAGTGGTATGAGTGTTTGGTGTTTGATGACCCCTAAAGTAACTTAGACATGATTAGGACACCAAATGAACCTAGGTTTATGTTCATGGTTTTGGCTAATTAAGCTTTGTTGTCATGGTTGACCAAGGTGGACCATTAAAGTAGTTTTGTTTGACTGAATTGAAAGTGGTAGCTAGAATGCTTGCATGTGTGTGCACCCTAAATAAAGTTTGTACAGAATATCATAAGGAACAAAAGTTGTAATTACCACTTTTCATGAAAATGCTTGGAAGATGTTCAAAAATGTTGAAAAGGGGCAGAATTGGATTTAAAGGGGTATTTTATTTGGATTTTTGTATTTCAAAATCTATGCATAATCTGGCCAAACTTTGTATAGATGAAATGTTCTACTCTTCAAAAGCTACATTTCATCTATTTGGAGTTTTTGCTAATTCGGCCTAGTTCAAGAGTTATTAAGCAGCAAAGTTTATTTTACATTCATGAAAATAGCTTTTTGGTGACGGCTGTTTCCTGGCCATCAGGGAAATGTCCGGCCACCGCCCATGTCGCCCAGCCCGCGCGCTCCGCGTGGCGCACGTCCACCGGCGGTCCGAGGCGGCAGCGGCCGTTCGGACAGCGTTAAAACGCCGCGCCCGCTCCCTACTCGCTATTCCCCCCTCAATTTCCTCTCTCTCTGCACACTCCCGCAGCTCCGCGAGCTCGCCGTCGTCGCCGCCGACTGCGTCGCTGTCGTCGAGCCACCCCGCCGTGCATTTTCTTCTCCAAGTGCATCACCAGACCCGCCTCGACGTGCTCTAGCTCGTGCGCCCCCTATCAACCGTCCTCGTCGAGGGTAAGACCCCCAATCGAGGGTTTCTTCTTCGCGGCCGGTGAGCCAGTGACCGCCGCCACCGTGTCCCGGTCGATTCGATCGATGATTCTTCTCTCTGTCTCGAGATTTAGGTGCATCTTGTCAAGTAGCAGCTGTAGCCCTAGTTCATGAGGCCCGTGCGGGTCGGCCCTCGCCGGATTTCGGCCGGCCGCCGTCCGCCCTGCGCACGTGGCCCAAGCCGCCTTGGCTTTGCTCCGACCGCGATTCGCCCCGCAATCGACGCGCGCCGTTCCCCTCATGCTATCCCTAGGGTCAGAGTGGCCAAAGAGCCCCGGCAACGGCCGGCGGGGCCGCGCCGACGCCGTCGACCTTCCCCTTCCCTGTGCAGGGACTCCATCTTGCAATAAGACAAAACCCAGGGTCCTTCGTGTATAACGGCCAGACACAGAGAATTACCTATTAGGGCTTGGTTGATTTCTGAAAACCTCAGGGTCTCCGATGCAAAGTGTTTTTTCTTTTTCTTTTTCAAAACTGTTTCCAGATTTCTGTTAAATCTTTAAAAATTCATAACTTGCTCATTTTTCATCCAAATGAGTTGGTTCAACTTGAAGTATTTTTCTTATGAGATGATCTATGCATGAAAAATATGAAATGTGGAATTTGTGATACTTTTCTGTATAGCTTTATTTATCTCTATTAATTGCTTTTATCTTAGAAAATGCATAAGTAATTCTCTGTTGCTAAGAAAAATGTGAGACCAAGTTTGTTAGTCTTCTTATGTCATGCTCTATCTATGAAAAATGTTGTGAGGCTATGTCCTGTGGAAAGTTTGCTCTGTCTAGTTATGGTGTCTATTTCCATGTGATGATAAATAATTCATAATAAATAATATATAAGGAATTTATGCATGAAACTTTTTGGAGAGTGTTTTTAAATCAATCTAGAGCTAATTATGTTCTGAGATCTGTTGTTTGATATACTTTTATGTACAAAGTATTTTATACCCCTGAAATTGTGCTGTTTTGTCATTTTTGTGTAGGATAAAGTATTTACTGCTTTGACTTAAAATTTTTATGGTAGTCTTTATTAGACCTGATTAAGCTTCTATAATTTTTACAGAATTTTCTGAGTAGTCTAAAGTCATGTTATAGTTATACCCTGATTTCTTTTAATTATGAATAATGCTTTAAAGTTATCATTTCATGTGTGTAAAAATGCTTTTTATGCTATTTGTGATATGTGTGATCTGCTATTGGTTTTGGTTCAGTAGAGTGTTGTGTGCGAAACAATGGTTGTTTATAATTCCTTATAGTGTGCGAGTAAATTGTAATACGAGGCCTATTTGGAGAGTTGTCGGTAGAAGAGAATGCAGATGACATGTGCTTATCATACATGTTTTCAAATATCATATCATTCATCTTAGCTGAGCATTCATTCACCATCACCATCAGCATTGTATTTATATGTATGCACGGTATTCATACGCACTATGCATCATACAGGATCGTCAGTGCTCGAAACGGTAGTTCCCGGAGCACAAGGAGAGGAAGGCCAGCAGCAAGTTTTGGTTCGGGAAGCAGCAGCAGAAGAGGATCCCGAGGTTGATCTTCCGGAGTGTCTCGACCACCAGCCAAGCTCTTTTTTGAAAGGCAAGCCCCGGAGCATTCTCCTTGTGGTTTGCAAAATATCTAACTTGAGTCCTTTACTTGTTTGCTGCATTAAGTTATAGGCGTTGTTTTATACCGTTGCTGCATTACTTATATTCCTTGCCACTGTTTATACTTCAACCCTGTTAGGTTCAGGTACGAATATATGCTTAGCCCTGCTTAACTAGATCGAACGGGGTCCTAGTTCGACACAGACGGGATAACCTCACCAAACCTCCATTTCAGTCCCAACACCAATCCCACCCGGTCTCGATTTATTATCTCCACATGGTTATCCAAGATAACAATATATTCAACCATTCCGAGTCACCACCTATAACTCGCGGATGATAGGAAATCACCCGACTTCTATCAATCTAGTTAAGCAAGGCTAAGTAGATAATCGCACCTGAACCTAACAGGGTAGAATTATATCAAGTGGGCAAGGAATATAAGTAATGCAACAACGGTATAAAACAACGCCTATAACTTAATGCATCAAACAAGTAAAGGACTCAAGTTAGATATTTTTCAAACCACAGGGAGAATGCTCCGGGGCTTGCCTTTCAGGAAAGAGCTTGGCTGATGGTCGGGACACTCGGGAAGATCAACCTCGGGATCCTCTTCTACTACTATCCCTTGTACCAAGGCTTCCTGCTGGCCTTCCTCTCCTTGTACTCCAGGAACTACCGTTTCGAGCTCTGACGATCCTGTATGATGCATGGTGCATATGAATACCACAAATACATAGTAAATACAAAGGTATATGCTGATGGTGAATGAATGCTCAGTTAAAGATAATTGACATGATTTTAAAATATGTATGATAAGCACATGTCATCTGCATTCTCCTCTACAATCAAATCTTATACAAGCCTCACATTACAATTTACTTACACATTAAAAGAAATTATAAACGACTGTTGTTTTGCACACTATCCTCTACTGAACCAAAACCAATAACAGATTTCACCTATCACAAACATCAGGAAAAAGCATTATTATATACATGAAATAATAACTTAAAGCATTATTAATTATTAAAAGAAATCAGGACAGAACTGCAACATGACCTTAGATTACTCAAAAAATTCTGTAAACATTACAGAAGCTTAAGCATGCCTAATGTAGACTACCATAAAATTTTTAGGTCAAAAGAGTAAGTACTTTATCCTACACAAAAATGACAAGGCAGCATAATTTAATGGGCATAAAATACTTTGTACATAGAAAAATATCAAACAATAGATCTAAAAACATTCTTAGCTCTAGATTAGCATCAAAACACTCTCCAAAAAGTTTCATGCATAAATCACTTATATATTATTTATTATGAATTATTTATCATCTACTTGAAAAAGGCACCATAATTAAACAGGACAATATTTACACATAACATAGCCTTTCAATATTTTTTACAGATAGAGAATGACATAAGAAGACTAACAAACTTGGATTCACATTTTTCTAAGCAACAGAGAATTAATTATGCATTTTCCAAAATAAAGGCATTTAATAGGGATAAATAAATCTATACAGAAAAGTATCACAAAAATCATATTTCATATTTTTCATGCATAGATCTACTCATAAGAAAAATACTGCAAGTTGAACCAACTCATTTGGACTAAAAATGAATGAGATATGATTTTTCAAAGCTTTTACCAAAAATCTGGAAAACAGATTCTTTAAAACGAAATAGAAAACAGTTTTGCACCGGAAACCCTGAACTTTCTAGTAATTAACTGAGCCCTAAAAAGAAACTCTCTGTGCCTGGCAGTTTTGCACTTAAGTCCAAAAAGAAAATAAATGACGCACGCGGTCCACGCCGAGGGGAAAGATCACCGGCGATCGGAAATCTCGCCGGCGGCGAGGTCTCCGGCCAAACTACGGCCACCATTCGACTCAACTCAATGTTTGCGAACCCAACAATGTACAAGATGAAGGCTATTAGTGCGGTTTTGACGACGGCCATGCGCGATGGCGGACGGCAGTGAGGGTCGGCGGTGCGCCGGCCACCATGGGCCACGGCGGGTCGCAAGAACTAACCTACCGGGTACAGCAGGCCAAGGCGACTCGGATTAACCAGAAAACATGAAGAGATGTTGGCCGGAACGATGACGGTGATGCATGCCGGCGAGCGGCGGCGCGACCCGCGACGGCGGTCGGCCAAAATCCGACGAACCCTAACCCTAATCGATCCCATAAACTACACCAACCTGTTCTACTCATGTAGGCGACCACGATGCGCAAGATAAAGGAGGGAGAAAGGGGTTGCGCGGCCATGGCGGACCGCGCGGCAGTCTAGGCGGCCATGGCCGGCGAAGGGGAAAATGGTCGATTCAACCTCTACCTTAGGTCATTGGGGCAGGGAGTGTGCGCATGGTGTGCCTCGCACCACGGCGAAGCTACTGGCGAGCTCTGGGAAGGAAATGGCAGGGCTGTGAGGTGCGGTGACGATGCGAGCTTTGGGCGGCGGCAATGGCGGGTTCCGCGTCCGCTTGAGCTAGGGGAGGGAAATGCAAGGCGAGGAGGGGCGTCTGGTGGTGGTGGGTGGAGAGTGAAGGCGAGAGGCGCGGTCGGGACGCATTGAAGTGAGCCAACGGCCGGAGGGCCGGGCCATGGCGTCGGGCTTCGGCGTGCGCGTAGCGCCCGGGCAGACAATGCGGGACCGGGGCGAGGGACGCGTGGGCGAGCGGTGGGGCCAGGCCGAGTGCGGGGGCGAGCGGCGCTCGGATGGGAAGGCCAAACAGCGGGCAGCGGCGTGGCCCGGCATACGAATGCCACGCGGCTGGCATCGGCACGGACACCGTCGGCGCGAGGAAGAAGAAGAGAGGGAAGAAGGAGGCCGACGGGTGGGTCCCACTACGCCAAGATTCGTGCAGAACTGATTTACTCTATATTTCAAAAATTAAGCCGAATTTGAAGAAACTTTTAAAAGATGAAATGTTTCTCTCAAAGAGTAGAACATTTCACTTTTAAACATCAAAGCCTAATTCTGCATAGAATTTGAAATTCAAAAATAGGGATTTAAAATCCATTTAAAATTAAAATAAAAATATTTTTATAAACTATTTTTGACATTTTTGACCCACTTCCAAGCCTTTTCATAAAATGCTCCAAAAATAAGTTTTGCTCCAAATAATTTTCTCTACAAACTTCATTTAACACTCAGCCCCAAACAAGCAACCTATCACATAGCTCTAGTTCAAATCAATGCAAGCACATATTTTATTTTATCATTTTATGTAAACAATGACTATGCAAAAAGATGATTATGCTCATGATATGCAAGATAATGCATGCTTAACACCATGGGTGTTACAAGCGTCCTCCTTCCGGTGGCCACGGCGCCTCCTCCCCTTCCTCCGGCAGCGTGGATCCAGGCGGCCGCGGTGTGGAGCAGCACCTCCAGGGCGTGGATCCAGGGCGTCTACATCCCCTCCGGGCGCCACGGCGAGGTCAGCACCTCTCTCTTCTCTCTAGCGCAGATCCGGCGCCCGGACTCATCCCTCACTCCCTCTCTCCCTTTCAGATCCGGCGTCTGGCCCTTCTTCCTCCAGCGAGCGGTGGAGCAGCAGCACATGGAGCATAGTGGAGTTCCTGGCGCGCTAGATCCAGTGAGGTGGAGGCTCCCGGCGGCGGGATCCATCACGATGGAGCTCCCGGCGGCGGCGGCGGCTCTGGATCCATCACGCTGGAGCTCCCGACGGCGGGATCCGGATGGTGGAGCTCCCGGCGGCAGCGGGGGGCTAGATCCAGCCCATTTGGGCTTTTTCTTCTTTTTTTTGTTTTTCAAAAATACTTTACCACAGCGGACTTTGTTGCGTGCCCGTTGCCGAAAATCCGGTTTACCGCAGCGGACAGGGCACTCGCTGCGGCAAGCCATGATTTACCGTGACGTGGCAGCGCCTCTGTCCGCTGTGGGAAATCAAAAATGCCCGCAGCGGTTGTTTCTTTCCAACGTAGTGAGATAACCATCCACTGGAGCTAAAAAACTACAAAGCTGAGGACTTTAAGAACTGTACAACTTAGACCAACTGTTCCTGCTGACCATCAAGCCTTTGTAGAATGTTTGGGTAAGAGATGGCGTCGATCACATACACACATGCAAACCGTACGGCCATGCATATAGTTGGACACAAACACAACTACATGCATACGAGTATATATATGCCTACATGTTTCTCCATCAGGGAAAAAGAATACAAACATGCAGACAGCCAACACGGACCGAATGATGCGTACTAAGGTGGGCAAAGGACCCGATAAACACACGCTGTGATTGAGTGTATTTCATATATTATCTTACAACGTATAACAGCAAACGCATTTGTGTGTTGCAAGTAACCTGTTTGTACGTGGCAAGTAAATTTTGAGTGTGTTCTGGCTATTGAAGAGGCCATGAGCGAACTGGCAACGTCACAGACATGTTCGGAACGACGAGAAGGAGGCCACCACTCCGTTCTCTTGCCGCTCACCAGGCACCACGTATTCCTCGACAGATTGACGATGAAAACACGAAGGCCATCGTTCGTCGTATATATATATATATATATATATATATATATGCCGAAGCGACAGGTGGCTATGGAAGCCTCAAACTCGTGTTGGATTCTGGAATGGACTTGGAGGCGGCACGTGGCCACCCGAATGGCAATGGTTTTGAATTTCAAGGTGGGGCATTTTGACACTCGGTGAAGTCGTTGAACCATTTTATTTGGCGCTCTGGCTCGTATGCGCACGTGCACCTTGCCCTCCCTCTCCGCGCATCACATCACGTTCGTCCCTGGAGATCCGACGAGGTGAGAGAGGGAAGAGGTAGGCGGCGTGGATCTCACCGACGACCTCCGTCTACCTTCTCCGAAGCGTGGCCAGAGGTCACTGAGGGGCCGGCCGCGGAGCTCATGGAGCTGACACGAGCGCTTATCCTGCACTGCTAGCTTGCCCGGTGTTCTAGGAAGTCAACTCAAGAGGTACTCGTAGGTGCAATATATAACTACGTCTGGCTACATTGTCGAGAGCACATTTCCTCAGACTTCGTCAGAACAAGAAACCAGCCGTGACACCATACCAACAGCAACCAATTTGTGTGCCGTGCCGTCGATCGCGCGCGTCATGCCGCCACTACCTGTGAAGATCATCGAGGAGGCCCGCGTGGCCGTGCCGCCCACCGCTGCATCGCCGCCGCCAGAGCCCGTCTGTCTGTCCGCCCTCGACGCGCAGTGGCTCACGCTCCCGCTCATCCAGCGCGTTCTCATCTTCGTCGACGACGGCGACGGCCGCAGCATGCCGCCGTTCGCGTCCGCCGTGGGCGCCCTCCGCGCGTCGCTGGCGGAGACCCTCGCGCGGTTCCCGACGCTGGCCGGGCGCATCGTGCACGTCCCCGCCACGGGCGACGCGGCCTTCGACTGCGGCGGCACCGGCACCGCGGGCAGCGGCGGGGTCAGGTTCCTCGTCGCTGAGGCCGACGCCGACAACGACGCGGCACGCCGCCTCGCGGAGGACGAGGAGCACGACGTGGAGGCGTTCGCGCGGCTCGTGCCGGCGCTCGACACCGGGGTGCTCCCGGCGGAGACGCTGGCCGCGCAGGTCACGCGGCTGCCGGGCGGCGGGGGGATGGCGGTCGGCGTGGCGATGCACCACGCCGCGGTCGACGGCCGGTCCGTGTGGAGGTTCCTCCGCGCGTGGGCGGCGGCGTGCCGCGGGGAAGGCTACGGCGACGCGGCTGCAGAGCCGCCGACGACGTTCGACCGCGCGGTGATCAGGATCCCTGGTGGCGAGGAGCTAGCGAGGAGCGTGCTGTGGAAGTGGACGCCCGATCTGCCGGTGGTACGTATGCCTCCCTGCGCCTTCTCGGTAGTTTGGTTCTTGCGTATACGCTGCAGTACAGTACAGGCCGGCTACACGGCGGCCACCTGTCGCCGCCGGCCGGCCAGCAGCGTCGAGCGAGGGCGGCGGCTGCGTTCGTGTGCCAGTGCCGCTACGACACGACGTGTGGCTGGCGCCTAGATAGTTGATAGTTCACGATCAACCGCACGTCATCAATCAAATGAACAAAATTGCCGTTTTTGGCTCTGTTGACTTGTTATTTTGTCGCTTTGCAGCACTTTTGCAGTTGTTTTCTGCCTCTATTTTTGTCGGATCTGGATGTAGAACTTCAGTGATAGGAACCCATACTTGACTTTTTGACAACAGATATCACATAATATGTAGTTGGTATCAAAAGATTACCTTGGAAGTTAGAACATTTCACAAGGATTAGGCAGGCAATTGCACAGGCAGTTCACAAACGAAGCAGCCACCATCCCAATGGCACCAAAGGCTACCAAACGCCATGTACGCAACGCACGTGTTCTCATTGAACAAAATTTTAAAAAATAATAAAGTGGACACACTAGCTGTTACAAGAGGTCAAAGTTTATGGTTTTTATTTTTGAGCAGTCTAAATTTATGGTTCCAAATTAGTTTCATCAATTGAAATGATCCTAACTCCATCAGTATGGGCAATTCTAAATCATAAGTCATTTTGGCTTTTTTAAACATATATAGTTTTTTTCTATGTAAGTAGGTATACACATTATATCTTGATACAAAGTATAAAAATTATGCATATAAGAAAACCCAAAACTCAGGAGGAAGGTGAGATACATTCGAGATGAGGAACAGTGGGAGAGGATACTAAGGTTTCCCCATTACATACTCCTCTGAGCCTGTTCGCGAGCTGATATGGGTGAGATGAGTTTTTAGCAGAGTTGATTGATAGCGGTTGGCATACCAAAACGTTAGTGAAAAAACGTCAAAACATCAGTGAACATAAGTATTATCGCCGATTTGTACGAAACCGGTGAGAAAGAGTATTACCAATATTTTTTTTGAATATAAGTATTATTACCAATAGTTTTATTGCGGTTGACATACCACAAAACGTCAGTGAACAAGATTTTTACCGCATATATTTGTACGAAACCGGTGAGAAAGAGTATATTGCCGATGGTTTTATTCAAACAGACGGTAAAAATGTCGTTGGCAAAGAGCACTTGTATACTTATATATGTTTCCCTTTCATTTATTTTAGGAACTGCCCTAAAAAAAGAACTATTTCACAGGAACTTATCGATTTGTTTTATTTTGCTATAAAATTGTAGTGGCCATCATGAGAATTGGAGACGGACCCAAATTAGTAAGCCACTCCAGCAGCCCATTAATCAGCACATCTGCTGGGCCGATTGCACAACTTCCCGTTTTTCTCAGTGTCTGTTTTCTCATTTATTTTTGCTACCCCCCTAAAAATCACTTTTTTTGCTATTTTTTTTAACAAACATAACGAATTTTTGTCGCGGACGCGCGGTTTGCAGGTCGCCATTGCAGGGCACTTCATCCGCCCCAACCTCTCCCGCCGGACGTTCACCATCACGACACAAGACATGCACCGCCTGAAGCAGCGCATCTTCGCCGAGCTCAAACCCGCCCAGGACACTGCCACGCCGCCGTCCAGCTTCGTGGCGGTGGCGGCGCTCGCGTGGGTATCCTTCGTGCGCTCCAAACAACGCCCGGTCGGCATCATCTCCGCCGACGACGAGGTCTACATCTTCTTCTTTGCCGACTGCCGTGCGCGCCTGGACCCGCCGCCGGGGGACAGCTACTTCGGGACGTGCATCTCTGGGTGCCTGGCGCGGGCCACCGCGGGGGACCTCCTCGCCGCTGAGGGCGGGGTGGGCGTCGCGGCGGCGGCCGTGGCCCAGGAGGTCCGGCGCGCCGCGGAGGACCCGCTGGCCGGGTGGGACTGGATGACTACACTGGCGCAGGTGGACATGGACCGGCTGATGAACCTCGCCGGGTCCACGAGGTTCCCAGCCTACGAGGCCGCCGACTTCGGGTGGGGCCCGCCCGGCAGGACGGAGCTGGTCACCATGAACCACGACGGGCAGGTCGTTCTCGTGGTCGGGAAGGGCGGCGCCGGCGGCATCCAGGCGTCCGTGTCGCTGAACCCGGCGAACATGGACGCCTACAAGTCGCATTTCCTCAGCTACTATGGGTGAATTTTGTTGATACCATGCATGTGTATTAGTTCAACTGTGACAGAATTTACTTGATGGGAGAAGAATCCACACTTCACGAAGTCTATTGTTCTATCGGCATCGATCGATTGTACGGATTAATGTTCGAACAAGTTTGTTGAGATTACTATACAGTATTTAGCAAAAACGTGACAGAATTTTCTTGATGGGAGAAGAATCCACATTATTACAAAGATATTGGATCTCACCGCTTGTGCACCGACCTTCCGTCAGCCTTCTCCAAAGCGCCAGAGGCCACTGAGTGAGGGGAGCACATCGAGCTGACACAACTGCACTAGCTGTCTAGCCAGAGCCAGCCTTGTGGGGAATGAGCTTGCCCAACGTTCTTGGAAGTCAAACCATGAGGTATTGGGTGCAATATTACTGCGTCTGGCTATATTGTCGAACTTCAGGAACAAGAAGACCTCCTCTTACTTTTGCTCAACAAACACCCTACCAAGAGCAACCAACTTGTGTGCCGCGCCGTCGCGCTCGCGCCATGCCACTATCCGTGAAGATCATCGAGGAGTCCCGGGTGGCCGTGCCGCCCACCACGGCGACGCTGCCGCCGGAGCCCATCCGTCTGTCCGCGCTCGACGCGCAGTGGATCGCGCTCCCGCTCATCCAACGCGTGCTCATCTTCGTCGACGACAACGACGGCAGCGGCATGCCGCCGTTCGCGTCCACGGTGTCCGCCCTCCGCGCGTCGCTGGTGGAGACCCTCGCGCGGTTCCCGACGCTGGCCGGGCGCATCGTGCACGTCCCCGCCACGGGCGACGCGGCCTTCGATTGCACCGCAGGCGGCGTCGCCAGCGGGGTCAGGTTCCTCGTCGCGGAGGCCGATGCCGACGCCACCCGCCTCGCGGAGGACGAGGAGCACGACGTGGAGGCATTCGCTCGGCTCGTGCCGGCGCTCGATACTGCGGTGCTCCCCGCGGAGACGATGGCCGCGCAGGTCACGCGGCTGCCGGGTGGGATGGCTGTTGGCGTGGCGATGCACCACGCCGCGGTCGACGGCCGGTCCGTGTGGAGGTTCCTCCGCGCGTGGGCGGCGGCGTGCAGCGGGGAAGGCGACGCCGACGCGGCGGCCGGGACACAGACGACGTTCGACCGGGCGCTGATCAGGATCCCCGGCGGCGAGGAGCTGGCGAGGAGCGTACTGCGGAAGTGGGCGCCCGATCTGCCGGTGGTACGTATGCCTGCGCCTTCTCGGTCGGACTTGTTTCTTCTCTTCCCACCCAGTAGTTTGGTTCTTGCGTGCTACAGGCCGGCTCCGGCTCCGACTCCAGCTGCCGCCTGCCGCCGCCGTTCGCCGGCCGGGCCAGCAGCATTCAACAGTCAAGCAAGGCGGCTGCATTCGTGTGGCAGTGCCACTACGACACGACGTGTGGCTGGCGTGGCGCCTAGATAGGTTTCCGTCCCGTTCAAACGTCATCAATCAAATGAACAAAACCGTTTTTTGCTCTCTGCAGTGTTTTCTGCCACTACTCCGTTGTAGGGCCCTTTAGACACTTGACTTTTTGACAGCACCTCATGTCATAGTCAAATCGAGTGATTTATAGTCAAAGGTCACCGACTAACACAGATTAACCTTGCGGTTTGAGCCATCTAGTCACTCGAATACTGCTGCTGCAGCTGTGTAGTCAAAGATCAAACGTAGGGTTCAAAAGGGCAAAACTTCACCGATTTGTTTTATTATTCTTAATGATAAGGTAGCCACGCCCAGCAGCCCATTAATCAGCACATCTGCTGGGCCCATCGCACAACTTCCCATTTTCTGTATCTATTTATTTTTGCTCTCTTTTTTATATATATAACATAACATTTGTTTGGCGCGGGCGCGTGGTTTGCAGGTCGCCGTGCCAGGGCACTTCATCCGCCCCAACCCCAACCTCTCCCGCCGGACGTTCACCACCTCGGCACAAGACATGCACCGCCTAAAGCAACGCATCGTCGCCGAGCTCTCGCTCTCGCCCGCGCACGCGCAGGACGCCGCCGGCGGCATGCCTTCGCCGCCGTCTCGCTTCGTGGCAATGGCGGCGCTTGCGTGGGTGTCCTTCGTGCGCTCCAAACAACACCCGGCGGGCATCATCGCCCGCGACGACGAGGTGTACCTCTTTTTCTTCGCCGACTGTCGCACGCGCCTGGACCCACAGCCGGGGGACGGCTACTTCGGGACGTGCATCTCCGGGTGCCTCGCGCGGGCCACCGCGGGGGACCTCCTCGCCGACAGCGGGGTCGGCGTCGCGGCGGCGGCGGTGGCGCAGGAGGTCCGGCGCGCCGCGGAGGACCCGCTGGCCGGGTGGGATTGGATGACTACGGTGGAGAAGTTGGACTTGGACCGGCTGATGAACCTGGCCGGGTCGACGAGGTTCCCGGCCTACGAGGCCTCCGACTTCGGGTGGGGCCCGCCTGGCAGGACGGAGCTGGTCACCATGAACCACGACGGGCAGGTCGTCCTCGTGGCAGGGAAGGGCGGCGCTGGCGGTGGTGTCCAGGCGTCCGTGTCGCTGCACCCGGCGCACATGGACGCCTACAAGTCGCATTTCCTCAGCTACTTCGGGTGAATTTTGTATATTATGCAGTGCAGGTCACTGATTCCTGCCAATTTTGGTGATTCCATGCGAGTATTGTTCAACTGTATATAGTAGGTCTGTACCTTATCGGCGTCTCGATCAACTGTTCGAACAAGTTTGTTAAGATTACTATGCTTGTTTGTTCTTGTTCAGTGATAATCTGCACTATTAGTCGATCTTACATGAACTTGTTCAGTATTTAGCAAAAATGTGACAGAATTTTCTTGAAGGAAGAAGAATCTACATCATTACATAAGAGTTGCAGCTGTGTTGTGTTACTTGTGTACAGGCCAACAGAGCATATATGCAAGTATATATATGTACGTAGTTCACACTTCACTCTTCGTCAAAGCAGTTTACCTCGTTGAACAAGAACAAGAACAATGCAAGTAGCCGAATTTCTTCCAGGTCAATAGAAATACTTTGAGTTTAAATTCAAACAGACTCAATAAAGCATTTTACGGAAAGCAGAAACAGCAATTAATTAGTACGCAAATTTGGTTACGAAGCTCCACTGCTTGTGCAGCCCAGCCAGCAGTACGTGCAGGTGCAAGTGTGCAACACCATGCAAGTATCGTCTGTCGTCGTCTTCTACACACACCTAGCGCGCTACGCCCTTCACCATTGCACGGCGCCGTGGAGGTGGCTGGCAAACCCCCTCCCCCTCTGCACGCCGCCGTTCTCCTCCTCGCCGCCGATGCCTGCTTCGAACTCCATCACCTTCGTCGACCCTTCCCCTCCGTACGCCTTCCGTGCGGCCGCCGAATAGTACGACGCCGCACCCGCACCGCCGCCGGCGCCGAACCCAACGACGCTGCTGGCTCCCATCATGAGCCCGACGTGCGCGTCGTGGGCGGCGGCGTCGGTGGCGGCGTCGTAGCCCGCGCGTTCACCGGCGCCCCCGGAAGGCGCCGCGATGACGCCGTCGTCCGCCGCGCCGTCGCCGTGGCGCGCGCCAACGCCGGCGCCGCCGAGCACGGCTACCTTCTCGCCCTCGGCCTCGCGGTAGCGGTTGAGGTAGGACTTGAGCGGGGACACGTAGGCCTCGAATCCGAGCGTGGTCATGGCCCAGAGCAGGTCGTCGCCGTTGATGGTCTTGCGCTTCTCGCGCTGGCACTTGTCGGAGGCCTCCCCAGTGACGAAGCTGATGAACTCGGACACGCACTCCTGCACCGTCTCCTTGGCCTCCTTGGAGATCTTGGCGTTGGCGGGGAGGGAGCGCTTCATGATGCGCGACACGTTGGCGATGGGCAGGAACCGGTCCTGCTCCTTGGCCGGCGACTCGCCGCCGCCGCAGTACCCCACGCTGCTCCCGCACCCGCCGCCGCCGCCGCCGGCCGTGGCCGCCGCTGCCGCCGCGCCGGACTCGTTGTCCGACGGCGGGCTGCCCACCGGGCTCAGCAGGTGGCCCTGGTGCCCGTACCCCTTCCTGCTCTTCATGCCCTTGTTGCCTTGGGTGGGGATGGATGCAGAGATGGTGCAAGAGAGATGATCTCCTTTTAAAGTTGGAAAGGAGGGACCGGCTAAGCTAGCAGCTTGGTATGTACTGTAGTCACTAGCTAGAAGAGATGCGAGTGGAAGGACGGTATTGATGCCGACACAAACAAAGCAAACGCAAAGATTATTATGTTAGCATTGCAAGATTCTTGCCCTGCTAGGACTAAGGACTAGAGCTAGTCAGCTAGCTTATGTTGAGGTCAAAAACTACTAATATGTTCGGAACACATATATTCTCCTCTTAACCAAACACGAGCCGTTCCCGAAAAAAAAGAACACATATGTTCTACAGATTTACAAGAATTTCAGATGAAACAAATAAACTTAAAAATTGAATTCTTGGTTTTGAAGCATGGACTATGATTATAATTATGTGCCACTGTCGAACTAACTATTCAATTTCAGAGAGCACAAAGTTTATATATGGTTTTATGTATATAGCTAGTCATTATTTTCAATATGATGGAACAATGTCACGTGCCCACTGTTATATAATCTGAGCTGAAAATTGAGACTTATCTACTTGTGCTTTCTGGAATATATGGTACAAATCGACCCGAATATATATAGAGTTCTAGAACTTGGAGACCAGAGTTCCAAATTTGAAGATAAAGACAGTGGAAACACCAAAATATTTTATATGATAGCATGGCATACATACTCCACAGTTTGGCCACTGCTCTGCCCGTGTCACCTCAAGCAATGCAAAGGCAGGCATCTCATAAAGAATTTTTGAGGTTCCTAAACCAATGGTAAAGGCATCTATCAGAGATACAACATCCTCCTTTTAAAAAAAAAAGGTCTAAGTGTCTTTGCCCCATAACCAAAGATGGTATTTACAAATATATATTATATTATATTATATTATATTATATTATATTATATTATATTA
>CM041635.1:30671196-30988101 GCA_023333625.1 Bothriochloa decipiens | reverse complement strand
TTATATTATATTATATTATATTATATTATATTATATTATATTATATTTATATTATATTATATTAATTGCTTAAATTAAAAATAAAAATCTTAGTTCAGGGTCTAAAATATCTCCTGTACGAACTACAGAGAGCTGTCTAACTTGCATTGCATTGGTCGAATAGGGTATCTCTTGTTATTTCAAAAAAAGCCAGGGCAAAGCCCAAAGGGCAGGATGCCTCTCTTATCTCCCTCTTTTCCTTCTCTTTCCCAGGTTCAAAGGCGCCAAGGATTATTCATTTATTCGCGCCATCGCATCTCCCTCGCACAATAATAGAAGAAGAAGAATATATATATGTTAGGGCAACTTGAGCATAATTAACGTAATCAGGGGATTAGTTTAGCCATTGATGCAGGCTTTGCATTATGAAATGTATGAAGAAGGTGACGACGCTTTTGGTTTGGACCTACCTAGAGTTTTCAATTGTGAACGGATGTATGTATAGTTTAGTTTTAGCAACCGGGGATTAAATGATTCGTTGCTAGCTCTTGAACTGAGATTGTGCCATTTGTCAGTTTCTTGTGCAGCCGAAATAGCACGTTTTAAAGTGTTTATTAGATGATGCCGGGCCTACTTTTTTTTTAATTCCAAGAGGAGCAAGGAGGAAGATGCTAATTGCATTGTCTTTCATGGCCTTTCCATAAACGGTAGAGATTTCGTGCATTAGCAAAGTTGACTCAGCTCGGCTATATGTTTTTCCCTTTGGAAGAAGTGTGTGTACATGGTTATTAAAATTAAAGTCGAGTTTTGGAAGAACAGTGCTGCTAGCTTGTGGTTAACTAAATGAGGTGAACCCATCAATGCAGGCAATTTTGAGACATGTATTGTTTGAGGAATGGAATAAGTAGCTGATCTATCTATCATCTCCTATTCCTCACATGCTAATAATTAGTATTAATATGAGTAATGAAATCATTATATTAGATTTGAGAAATGAACTCACTGCCCCAATCTAGAATGGGTAGTACGTTCTCTAGTAATGAATTAGTTGAGGCCAATCTCTTATTATGCAGCAGCCAGCAGGACCGGTACCCGCTAGCTCTTGGCTCGGTCCGGAAGATGACAGTAGATCCTTTGGCATCTTGTGTGTATATATATATATATATATATATATATTAGCTCCAAAAAAGAAATGGAGTCGATTATCCTAGCTAAAGAAAATCGTAGATTACAACTGGGTACCATGGAACAATGGAGGTGTTTGGTTAATAAAGTTTCTCGGTATTTTAGACTAAACTGGTAAAATGTTATTTATTTTATCATACAAACTCAATATGTTTTAGCAATAAAGCTAGAGTTGTTACCGAACGAAGAACAGGGCACTCCATGCGGCTCCATTAGAAACAGAAACATGTACTCTATTGATGCAGGTGCTCTTATGGCAACTGGCTACTGGAGCCCGTTTTTAGGACAGGACAGAGATTTAGGTTCGAGCCATGCATCCTTTTGTTAAAAAGCGGGGATCCAAATTCCAGCTCCCTGGGTTCTTTTATTACAACATATCAATCAATATCATGATGGTGATATAAAAAGGACAGTCAGAGCAGAAATGCTATGACCGATCAAAAAATATATATACACTAACAACCCCGCAAAAAGATTTATGCTACCGTCCTTACTCAAACACATACACTCGATGTTTTTTTTTTTGAGTCACATACACTCGAGTGGTCTGGAAGGCAAGGTACAATATTATTATTCAGAAGAAAGGCCAGGCTCAAAACAGCCCAGCCCAAAAAGCAGGCTGCCGGTGCTTTTTCCTACCTGGGGGATGGGGATGCTTCATGCTTGCACTTTGCTGAGCTTTCAAGCTTTGCACATGTGAACGTGCTGTGAACCTTCGAAAGCAATCCGCGTAAGTGCAGGAAAAGTAGTGCAGGGGGATATTATCATAGAATAAAAGTAACATTTTACTCCCGCGTCCTGCTCAGGTCAGCAACAGTTACCCAAGCAAAAAATTGACCGGCCGTGCAGGATGTTGCTTATCGGATTAGTAATCGCAAGTCGGTACCAGTCACGTTTTGAATAGTCATGCTGCACATGCGTCGATCGTATCAGTCGAAGGGATCGATATGGTTGGAATATGCAATGCATATTTAGAAGGTTTAAAAAAGTTTTGATAATAATAAGAGATTTTTTTATATATAAGGATATCATGACAAGATGAGAAGCTTTTATAAGATTTTAGAAATATAGAAAGCATAGAGTTGTCATGTTTTATGGCAAATATTTTAGAAGTTTAGATATTTTGTATGGTAGAAAAATTCTAGAGATAGATATTTATAAGGAAGAGTGTGAAAGTTGTCACATGGCAACATCACAAGGGCCATGAGCACCTATAAATAGAGGTGCTCCCCTCCCTCCCAATATACTACCATCAAAAGGATATATCATGGCATAGGCATAAGGTAGGAGATGGAGAGGTTGCCATGATAGTGTGGAGGTGTCTAGGATAGCTATATAAAGGGTGTAGGGAGTCTTGTATCAAATTATGAGCAGGTGAATAAAGGTTTAAGTTCCCTTATAGAGAGTCGGTCTTCTGTGTTAGTGTCGGTGTGAAGGTCTCCTCATAGTAGCGTGAGTTTAAGGATCCACAAAAAAAAATGGTATCACTTCAGTTTGGTATCACTTTTAGAAAATCGACGTCAAGGTTAGAGGCGCCGATTTCTCAACGGATATATTATCTGAAAAAACACAATTAAAATGACTGAAGAAACGACATGTACTAGCTTAACTAAACCTCTTAACTTGGCATTAGACTATTGGTTAGTTCGTCCAATAACTAGAAGCTAGCTAAGCTATTAATCAACGTCCCCAGCTCGAGCCAAATTATTGGCTCCTCACTCCTAAGGCTTGAGTTGAACTTGTATTCTATTATTAGAGGATTAGGCACAATTTGTTATATGATCTAGAGTATATCTCAGTATATAATAAAAACTATATATCTACAAATACCAAAGTATTTTATAATTTGGAACGAAGAACACATACAACTCACCATGTTCGACGTTTAATCCTAGTTATATGCGTTAATAATGTTATTCAGGGCATGTTTGGTTCCTATGACTAAAACTAAAATGGCTAAAATATTTTAGTCATCTTTTAGTCCACCTTAAGCGATTAGTGTAACTAAAGTATTTTAGTCTTTCTGTTTGATTGTTTAGTCTAAAAGGAACTAAAATTTAGTTTACTTTAATTTTAGTCGTGAAATCAAATAGGCCCTCAATATGCATGTTTATTGTTTACTACTAACGGTAAGCTACATATTTCCTTTTTTGACATTTCCACGAGACAGGTCCGGTATCCCCCTGAAAAAAGATTAAGAAGAACATTTCGACGTCGCCGGCCGGCCGGCCGGCGCACCTACCGATCATCTTTATATTCCTACTGTATACGCACTACTGGAGTGGCCAAAGGGATGAGCCTGATCGATTGAGAAATCGGCAGACGACGACAGCATAGAAAAAGCCACTGGATTAGCGTACGTAACCGCGTCCTTGTTCCATCATTTTCTTCAGGTAGTTTTGCGTTGTTGTCGTGATGATCTATCGGATCCCAGCTATATATGCATGCTTGTCACTGCTAACCCTCCTCATTGTTGACTTGAAGATACAAATGACACACCTACTTTTGAACGTTGATGGTCCAACCGTTCACGAAAAAAATATCCATGCATGTATGACCTCACTCCCCACTATCGATTTATTTAGGGACCAAGCTTTCTGTTTCCCCATCCCTTCGATTCGCTCTCCTACGAAACTTTGCATCGGTTGAGTGTAAACATCTTGAGAATATTTTGGCGAAAGCCAGGTCTTTTTCCTTCTTTTTTTCTCATAATAGCTAAGCAGGCAGTCATCGAGAAAGGAAATTCCTGCATCTTCAAAGGGGAAGAAAAGGCATGGGTGATAAAAGAAACGAGATGCTATGGCGATATATGAGAATCGTGTTCCTCATCCGCGATGGGAAAAGACTATCTTTTTCAAGACCAGTCTCGATCCAGAGGATGGTTTACATTTTGTTTTACATTTTTCCTACTAGATTCTTACAAAATTGGCCATTATTGCTACGGCAATACAATTAGAAGCACTATATCATGAAGGAAAAAAAAAGAAAATAGAACCGAGCTTGAGTTTCTATTTCGATCTAGGGTTCTAGACGGACATAATTTGAACCTTGGGCGACGTGACTATGCCAAACACTGTGATGGTCGGATCAAACCGAGACGACCTAATTTAGAATGACAGATGCGATATTATTGTTGTAACTTCTTGGGAGTTAAATTTCTTGGAGAGTCTCCCTATGCAATCCACTAAAGTCTCTCTTCTGCTCCCTCCATATCAAATTGTAAGTCATTTCCAAAAATCTTGGAGAGTCAAAATATTTTAAGTTTTACCAAATTTATATGCTAAAATATGATTAGATTCTTTATTAAATATATTTTCATAATATTGCTATGTATTGCCGTAAATTATTTTAATTATCTCTATACTTTTAGTCAAACTTGAGATACTTTATTAAGTAACACTGGATTCTTTAGTAAGTATATTTTCATAATATTGGTATTTATTGTCATAAATTATTTTAATTATCTCTATGCTTTTAGTCAAACTCGAGATTCTTTAACTTTTTATTTTAGAATGACTTGCAACCTGAGACACGGACGGAGTAACTAATATCAGATTCGTATATACATGACCAAGAAAAAGGGAAGTAGAGTATGGTTTAAACGTCGAAGACGAGATGAGCCAGTTTTCTGCGATGAATGTTTTAGATCCGCTACTGTCCGGCGTTCCAACTCATTTTTTTCTCACTCGTAAGTTGTAACAAGGCCGTAGAAACTTTTTTTTTTTTTTTTTTTTTGCTAAGCAGTGAAACCCCACGAACAGAAGCAGTGAGTCGGTGTTGGGCCAGCCGCACGGGATCCCGCCCCCGCCGTTTCGTTGACTCCGTTCCGGCACCGCACCGCACCGCAGTCCCAGCCGCATCGCCATCTGGCGCCGCTAATCCTAGTCGCTCTGACTCGTAAACCCACGCCCCCAGCTTGTGCTTTTTTGCTTTAAACTAAACAAAAGCCAAAACACACACGCGAGAAGAAGCTTAACCCCTTTCCCTTGGAAAACAATATCCCCGTTCGATCGATCGATTCCCAGTCCCCACCACCCGTGTCTCGTATCGCAATTCTACGCAACCGCAGCGAAAAGCAGGAGCAGCGAAGCGCAGACCGCAGTGTGGGAGAAAGAAGGGGATCGATTCGGAGAGATCGAGAAAGAGGAGGGAGCGAGGGAGGCGGAGGGGGACGGGGGCGGCGGAAGCGGAGGGCGCTGCGCCCGCCCAAATCCTCCCCGGATCGCTGGACCTGCGGGGGCGGCGCTGCGGACGGCCTGATCCGACCGATCCGGCGGGAATGGCGGCGGCCCGAGGAGGGATCTAGCGGAGGTGCGCGGGTCACGCGTCAATGGCGGCGGAGGAGGAGGCGCGGAGGCGGTGGGCGCTGTGGGCGCTGCTGCTGCTGCTCCTGCGGCTACTCCACCCGGCCGCGCTCGTGCTCGCCAACACCGAAGGTGCGCCCGTCTCGCTCTCCCCGCTTTGCTCGCCTTGCCTTCTGCCCGAGTCGCTCCGTGTGCTGGTGCGGGTTTCATGGAGCTCTGCCCTGCTTCCACTGGACCCAGTTCAAATGGTGGCTGTGGGTTTGCACGCCTATGCTTCCGAGCGCCGACCGCCGAGTGCCCGTTTCCGGGGTTTTGTTGGGTATCTGGGTGCCATTTCTGGCCCTCGCTAGCGGCGGGTACGAGCCGTTTCTGCGCTAGGCAGACCGAACAAGTTCGGATTTCGTCTGCAGCGGATTCGGGTGCTCGGCAACCTGCCGACCCCAACAAATGAGTTAGTGTGTTTGCTGCTACCATGTTTCTAATTGGATTTCTACACCTATCCTGAGTGTCCAGGCCGCCGTCCCCGTTCTGGTGTTTCTGCTGCGCGCCTACGACCCTATGCGCTCTGATGACTGCTGTCGCTACCGGTCGGTAGATTCTGCTTAACGTTTGCTGCGCGCTGATTTGCTTGGACAACGTTAGTATAGGCTTGATTTGGACGTCTCCTGACGTGGTTTTGTTGTTTCTGGATATGATATACTTCTGTTTCTAGTTGGTGGCTGGCCAATTCTCAGGAGGGGCTTTGGTGTCTGTGTTTGGTTATGCTAGCATCGGTTTATGATTGGTTTGGAGTTAGGACTTTGCAGGGCTTGCTTGTGTTGTTTGCTTGTTTCAGGTGCCGTTGGGCTCACGCTGATGGCGCTAGCTTGAGTATTGCTCATTTCTGCTACTTGGGTATTGCGTGATGGTCTTGGGGCCTATGGGCTATATATGTTGTTTGTTTGGAGAAAAGTGTTTTGTCATAGAATGGACAATTGTCTTGTTGTGTTTTTTTGCTTTGATGCTTCTACTTATGAGAGGGGAATTCATCAAATTCTGAGTTGTAGAGCTGAAGCTTTGTCTTACTTGATGTCATTAACCCATAAGCTACAAGTACTTTGGAATGGATGTTGATATTATTGTTTTCATTTGTACTTGATGATGTTTTTTATTTTTTAAAAAAAAAGTTATGGCTACCTAAGTCCTAGTAAAAGGGATATTGGTTGACACAACTCTACGGCTGTACTGATTGATGTATCCCTTTACTTGTTTGGGTGACATTTCTAACAAAAGAATTCTTCATTTTCTACTATTCTGCTATTGACAGGTGATGCCTTGCATAGCTTAAGGACTAACTTAAATGATCCTAATAATGTTCTACAAAGTTGGGATCCCACTCTGGTCAACCCCTGCACTTGGTTTCATGTTACCTGCAACAATGACAACAGCGTTATCAGAGTGTAGGTTCACCTTTTCCTCCACTATATTTCATCAGTGAGCTGCACCTATTCTGTATTTCCCAGTGAAAGGTTTTCCTTCATTCGCAGTGATCTTGGAAATGCTGCACTATCAGGAACTTTGGTTCCACAACTTGGCCAGCTCAAAAACTTGCAGTACCTGTAAGTTCTCTTCCTTTGCTGTGTCTTGCAATCCCATACTGATTTTGCATGTGGTGGTAGACTCTATTATCTTTCTAGGTGAAAACATTTCAGGCATGACTGCTCATATAAGAAATGTTCTGTTCAGAATACTTATTACATAGATCAAAATAAGGTTATGCTGCTGTGTTGCTCTGGTGAGGCATAATACATAGTACATTTTCCTGTCAAAATAAAGTGACTGGCATATTCTATCTTCGAATGGCGAGCCTGTCTTGTATAAAATGACAATGACAATGCTGTTGGCACTATTAACTGTCATGCCATCACAGTAACATCCACCTCCTTCTTTAATCACTGATGACCTCAGCCATTTACTGTGGCATGCCATAACTCAGTTACATTGTTTTTAAAATTAGTCACCGCCTTCATATATTATTTTTTTATGCAGGGAGCTCTACAGTAATAATATCAGCGGCATTATACCTAGTGAACTTGGGAATCTTACAAACTTGGTCAGTTTGGATTTGTATCTGAACAACTTCACTGGTTCGATACCAGATTCATTGGGGAAGCTATTGAAGCTGCGGTTCTTGTAAGATATCTGCATTGATTTTTTCCTACTATTCACCTGTTAAAAGTAGGAATCTTTTGGCTTACGCACACTGAATTGCTTCATCCCATCTATACGTGTTGACCAAGGGAGATCTTCTATGATGTTGTGATTTAACTAGGCCACATACATGGTAGCTGGTTTGTTAGAATCATTATTTTGTTTACTCCTGAATGCAGTTACTTGTTTAAATTAAATGTTAAGAAAACCTCATTGGGTCCCATACTCCATTGGAAGAAGTTAGATTTTCCAGGACAGAGTTGCTATTCATAGCAGCATTGCGCGATGCCTCGTGTTTAAAAATGACGCTTGCCATATGTATTTTGTATAGTTAGATTATTTATGTCCAGCACTGTTTTTGATGTTTTAAGGTGTCTATCTCTATCATTTTGTTAGGTTTTCAACTTATTATAATTTCTAAGTTGTTTTATTTCTTATGAAATTGCCTGTGGATGTTTCTAATTTGACACATCTTTGAACTTCTGTGTGGGGCATAGGCGTCTTAACAACAACAGCCTTTCTGGTTCAATTCCAAAATCGTTAACTGCTATCACTGCACTCCAAGTTCTGTAAGTATTTGTTTCTCAGTTTGCATAGTTAGTTTGGTTTTAAATTTTTTGAGGGAATATACAGCAGGGGAGGCCTCCACTGTGTGAGTTTGGTTTTAGTTAGTAAATGTAACATGTAAATTAATTTTTTCTATTAAATCACAGGGATCTTTCAAATAACAATTTGTCTGGAGAAGTTCCATCAACTGGTTCCTTTTCATTATTCACCCCTATCAGGTAAACCTAGTTTTTTTTTTTTGGCTGAAAATTTCATTTTTTTTTTTTGAGCCTTAATGCTTCTGCTATTCACACCTATCTTCTTTTGCAGCTTTGCAAACAACCCTAACTTATGTGGTCCTGGCACCACAAAACCCTGTCCTGGTTCTCCTCCCTTTTCTCCACCTCCTCCATACAACCCTACAACCCCTGCGCAATCACCAGGTGATTTATTCAGATGGTCCAGTGAAATCTTCGAGTTCAATAGGACCTTTCCTACCTTTTGCTCTTTCATCGAAATGACATCCTAACTGAGGTTTGTGTACCTCCAATTCCAAAACAAGCATAATGCTGTGTAGGCTGGAGAGCGATAAGAAATAGCTCTTTTTCCTGAAACTTAAGTTGAAAATAATAAGTCCTAACAAGGAGCCAGATCCTTACAATTTGGCACTATTATTCTGTGCTGTGCTTGGTCTGTGACTCAGCGATATGTCTGTGTTGTACCACTGTTAACTTGCTGTAGTGGGATACTGGGATAAGACTGGAAGCTACATGACCTATTCCTCATGTGATGCAGGCATGCAGCACAAGTCAATAACTACTTTCTCCTTTCCTTTTGTCATTAAGGGATGGAACATATGGCTTTGTGTCAGTAATTAAGGATGTGGAACATATGGCTTTGCTGCTGACATCTTATTTTGTGCAGGAAGTAGCTCTTCCAGTACTGGAGCAATTGCTGGTGGAGTGGCTGCTGGCGCAGCCTTGCTATTTGCTATTCCTGCAATTGGTTTTGCCTATTGGCGGCGCAGGAAACCGCAAGAGCATTTCTTCGATGTACCTGGTAAGTATTCAACGGCAGGAGAATAACTTAGGGAATAACATTGAATGGACTTAATGTGAGATTTTGAATGTGGCAGACGAGGAAGACCCAGAGGTGCATCTTGGCCAGCTTAAAAGATTTTCACTACGAGAATTACAAGTTGCAACAGATGGCTTCAGCAATAAGAACATTCTTGGAAGAGGTGGATTTGGCAAAGTCTACAAAGGACGGCTGGCAGATGGATCTTTAGTTGCTGTTAAGAGACTAAAGGAAGAGCGCACGCCTGGTGGGGAATTACAGTTTCAAACAGAAGTTGAGATGATTAGTATGGCTGTACACAGAAATCTATTGCGCCTTCGTGGATTCTGTATGACACCAACAGAAAGGTTGCTTGTGTATCCATACATGGCTAATGGAAGTGTTGCATCACGTTTAAGAGGTATTTTTTCCTAGTCTAGTTCTGTTCACATGCTTTTTATTTGTATCTTTCATGTTACGCCTCTAACAGCAGTATCAAACTCTGAAGTTTTTATTGCTTTTGTTTTATTTTGTAGACCGGCCACCAGCTGAACCTCCGCTAGATTGGCAAACAAGAAGAAGGATTGCACTGGGTTCTGCTAGGGGCCTGTCTTATTTACATGATCATTGTGATCCAAAGATTATCCATCGTGATGTCAAAGCTGCAAACATTTTGTTAGATGAAGACTTTGAAGCTGTGGTGGGGGATTTTGGTTTGGCCAAACTAATGGATTACAAGGATACCCATGTAACTACTGCTGTCCGTGGAACAATTGGGCACATTGCACCTGAATACCTTTCAACAGGAAAATCCTCTGAGAAAACTGATGTATTTGGCTATGGAATTACGCTTTTAGAGCTTATTACAGGACAGCGTGCCTTTGATCTAGCTCGCCTTGCTAATGATGATGATGTCATGCTTCTTGACTGGGTAATTAACTATGCCATTTCCTCTGTTCAAATTGCAACCTAAATGTTCATACCTTTTTGTGGCTTCCATAGTAGGTAGGGGTTAGTGGTCACTTGATCCTATACAATCATAAAAAGTTGCCAACCATTTCATCCAATGACAAATAGAGCTTCGATAATATCTAAGAAATAAATATTTTAACTGAATTGGTGCATTGTGACAGGCAACAAGTAGAGTGGCATGCTCCCGTCTCTGAAAGTTCTTATATTTGTTAAACTGTTGCTTTAGCTTGTTGAAGACGTATTTCATTGCATTCTTTTGATATGACCTGATTTGGCAAGCAAATTAATATCGTGTTTATTTGCTTTGTGCAGGTCAAGGGATTGCTCAAGGAGAAGAAACTGGAGAGTCTGGTGGATGAAGATCTAGAGCACAACTACATCGATGTTGAGGTGGAATCTCTGATCCAGGTCGCGCTCCTCTGCACGCAGAGCAACCCCATGGAACGTCCTAAGATGTCTGAGGTTGTGATGATGCTCGAAGGCGATGGTCTCGCCGAGAGATGGGAGGAGTGGCAGAAGGGAGAAGTAGTACGGCAAGAGGTCGAGCTAGGCCCTCATCGAACTTCGGAATGGATTCTCGACTCGACCGACAACCTCCATGCTGAACAGCTGTCAGGACCGAGGTGAAGGCCGCTTGAGACCATGGACTCCCACTAATTCTTGTATTTTGCAAGGGCAATAGCGATTCGTATCAATCATCCTACTAGTAAAGAATCACCCATTTGTTCATACCATTCGGTGGGTGGGTGAAGCGAAGATGTGGTCAGCCATGATGTGTTTGGATGTATATCGCTGACGCACTGCCGTTGAGTTCTTATATGCGAGGGTAGCAGAGCTCGAGGAGCTAATGTCATCTGCAGTTGCTGCATGCACCAGTGCTCCTGTATTTGTAAAGGTAGGAGCTGAGGTGCTGTGGCTATCATCTGGGTCCGCGATAAGTTAATTGTACTGATAGTTGACATCTAACTATTTTGTGCATCAAATGTAAGGTTGGAACTGGTTGGAACCATTTTATATCTTCCCCTCCTACTAAAGGATCGGATGATATAGGTGTGCCTATGTATGAACCTTGTTCTGGCTGGCAAGGTTAACCAGAAATATCCATGCTGATTGTAGTTATGTCTGACATGGAAACTAGTCTAGCTCCGGATGAACTGTGTGCATCTCACTTCAACTTGGTGGTGTATCCTTATTGTTCTTGCTCTGACATTAGGATATGAACTCACGAACAAATCTTTGTTGGCGCTTTTAGTATTTCCTCTTTTTTTTTATACTGAAATGCGTGCATTGCATGTATTGTCAGCAGATTTGTATTTGGAGATTTGCCACTCCATCGTCTTCAACTGAATCTCTGTTCTACGGGCCTCTCTGGCTTGAGAAGTTGAGATCACACGGTGACAGTGTTGATCAGGGCATGACCATTCGAATCGAGCCGTTGGTTTGTCTAGTCAGCCTTCCATTGGACGGACGCGATTTCTTCTTCCCCCCAAACCCTCTCTACCAGGAGAGGTCTCTGTAGCCCCTCAAACCCCACCGCCGCCCGCCGGCTGTCTCCCAGTGAACCGCCGGCGCCCTCGCCGCCGCCCCATGCTCCACGCCCCCGGCCTCCTCCGCCGCGCGCGCGCACCACCCGGCCTCCCGCCCCGCCGCCACCTCTCGCGCCTTCTCGACCGCTACGGCTTCGTGGCCCCGGCCTCCCTGACCCCGGCCACGCGAGAACCTCCCACCAGCAACGACGCCGCCGACTCCGCCGCGGCCGCCGGCCCACTCCGACCTCCCGTTCGACTTCCGGTTCCGCTACACCGAGAGCACCCCGGCGTCCAAGCCCATCGGGCTCCGCGAGCCCAGGTACTCCCCGTTCGGCCCCGGGCGGATCGACCGGCCCTGGACGGGGCTCTGCGCGCCCGCCGTCGACGCCACCCTGTGGGACGTCGAGGCAGAGGATCCCCTCCCCGACGCCGAGAAGGGGCTGGAGGAGGCCCGCCGGCGAGAGCGGGAGCGCGTGCTGGGCGAGCCGCTCACCCCCGCGGAGCGTGCGTTCTTGGTCGACAAGTGCCAGAAGAACCGCACCAAGCGTCAGATCAACCTTGGTAGGATTGGATTCCAGCTAATTTGGGGGTGCATTTCAAACTGTCGTGATGAATGATGTTGACTCGTTTGTTGATTTCTCTAGGGAGAGATGGGCTTACTCACAACATGCTCAACGATATTCACAATAACTGGAAGACCTGTGAAGCTGTCAGGATAAAATGCCTTGGTGTGCCAACTGTTGATATGCAAAATGTGTGTCATCAGCTTGAGGTAGCTACATGTCTCAAATCTCCTAGAAAGCATAACACTCTTATTTTCATTTTCAGTGACCATATGAATCATATTCGCAAACATTTTAGGAGTTATGGTTTGATGTCACTGGTTGTAACATTTCATTTCTGAGCACAAGCATGGCTTATCATACTACTTGTGCAGGATAAAACTGGTGGCCTGATCATCCACCGGCATGGTAGCCTGTTGATACTGTACAGGGGTAGGCATTATAATCCAAAGAAAAGACCTGTTATTCCGTTGATGCTGTGGAAACCTGCTGAACCTGTTTACCCGAGGCTAATCAAAAAAACAATAGAAGGGCTGACAGTTGAGGAGACAAAGCAAATGAGGAAGAAGGGCCTAAATGTTCCTGTGTTGACAAAGCTTGGTAATTTTGCTCCCCTTCCCCACCTAGATAGATATAACATATTGTAAATAAGTGTATGAAACAGCCATTCTATCTCACAGCCAAGAACGGATACTATGCTAGTCTTGTGCCAATGGTCCGGGATGCATTTTTGATGGATGAGATGGTCCGAATAGACTGTAAAGGACTGCCAAAAAGTGACTACAAGAAGATTGGAGTCAAGCTCAGAGAGTACAACAACAACAACAACATTGTTTTTTGTCCCAAGCAAGTTGGGGTAGGCTAGAGATGAAACCCAAAAGAGACATGAAAACAAAGAACACATAAATGGTATAAGAAAAAGATTACGGTTCAGGCACGTTAATTGTTAGTCTCCAAGTGCTCCTATCCATAGCTAAATCCTTAGGGATATTCCACTTCTTGAGGTCTCTCTTAACCGACTCGTCCCAAGTTAATTTAGGTTGACCTTTATCTCTCTTTACATTATCGATCCGCTTTAGAACCCCACTACGCACCGGTGCCTCGAGAGGCTTCCGTTGGACATGGCCAAACCATCTCAATCGGTGTTGAATCAATTTTTCCTCAATTGATGCCACCCTAACCCTATCCCGAATATCGTCGTTCCGGACTCTATCCCTCCTTGTGTGCCCACAACACCATCGTAACATACGCATCTCTGCTACACTCAATTGCTGGATATGTCGTCTTTTTATAGGCCAACATTCACCACCGTATAACATCGCCGGACGAATCGCTGTCCTATAAAACTTACCTTTTAACTTCTGAGGCACCCTTCTATCATAGAGGACGTCTGAAGCTTGACGCCATTTCAACCAACCGGCTGAAATTCTATGCCTAACATCTTCATCAATGTCACCATCCTTTTGTAGCATCGATCCTAAATACTGAAAAGTATCCTTCTTGGCCATCACTTGCCCATCGAGGCTAACTTCTCCCTCCTCATTCCTAGTCGTGCTGAAATCGCACCTCATGTACTCGGTCTTGGTCCTACTAAGTTTAAACCCTTTCGACTCTAACGTGTGCCTCCATAGTTCTAACTTCCTATTAACCTCTGCCCTAGTCTCATCCACTAGCACCACATCATCAGCAAAGAGCATACACCCAGGGATATCACCTTGTATGTCCCTTGTGACCTCATCCATCACCAAAGCAAATAAATAAGGGCTCAATGCCGACCCTTGATGTAGTCCTATTTTAATTGGAAAGTCACTGGTGTCGCCATCACATGTTCGGACACACGTCACCACATCTCTGTACATATCCTTGATGAGGGTGATGTACTTAGTTGGGACTTTGTGCTTTTCCAAGGCCCACCACATGACATTTCTCGGTACTTTGTCATATGCCTTCTCGAGGTCAATAAAGACCATGTGCAAGTCCTTCTTCTGTTCCCTATACCTCTCCATCAACTGTCGTAATAAGAAAATTGCCTCCATGGTCGATCTACCAGGCATAAACCCAAATTGGTTTTGGGTCACACTTGTCACTCTTCTTAGGCGATGCTCGATAACCCTCTCCCAAAGCTTCATCGTATGGCTCATCAACTTAATCCCACGGTAATTAGTATAACTTTGAACATCTCCCTTGTTCTTGAAGATCGGTACTAATATACTTCTCCTTCATTCTTCAGGCATCTTGTTTGACCAAAAAATGAGGTTAAAAAGCTTAGTTAACCATACTATCGCTATGGCACCTAGGCATCTCCACATCTCAATGGGGATACTGTCAGGGCCCATCGCTTTACCTCCCTTCATCCTCTTCAAAGCCTCCCCGATCTCTGCCTCCTGAAATCTCCTCACGAAACGTCTGTTGGTATCGTCAAATGAGTCATCCAACTCCAAGGTAGGACCCTCATTCTCCCCATTAAACAACTTGTCAAAGTACTCTCTCCACCTGTCTTTGATCTCCTCATTCCTCACCAAAAGTTGATCCGTCCCATCCTTGATGCATTTGATTTGGTTGATGTCCCTCGTCTTTCTCTTGCGGATCCTAGCCATCCTATAAATGTCCTTCTCCCCTTCCTTCGTGCCTAGTCGCTGATAAAAGTCATCATACGCCTGACCTTTTGCTACACTCACCGCTCGTTTTGCAGCCCTCTTCGCTATTTTATAGCCCTCAATGTTGGCTGCACTCTTGTCATGATGGAGGCGCTTGAACCACTCCTTCTTCTTCCTAATAGCCCTTTGCACCTCGTCATTCCACCACCAGGTGTCTTTCGCTTCCCGTTTGCCTCCCCTACTCACTCTAAACACATCCGAAGCCACCTTCCAAACACATGTTGCCATCTTTAGCCACATGTCATCTGCATCTTCTCCTTCTTCCCACGGCCCCTCATCTAGCATCCTCTCCTTAAATGTTTGCGCTGCTTCCCCCCTAAGCTTCCACCGTTTTGTTCTCGCAATCTTGGCCCGATTGTCCCGATGGACACGTACCCGAAAGCGAAAATCCGCCACCACAAGCTTGTGTTGAGGGACAACACACTCCCCAGATAACACCTTACAATCTAAGCAAGCACGTCTATCCCCCTCCTTGCAAGGATAAAGTCGATCTGACTCAGGTGTTGTCAGCTACGAAAGGTCACTAGATGGGATTCCCTCTTCTTAAAGACGGTGTTCGCTATCAACAAATCGTAGGCCAATGCGAAGTTCAAAACATCCTCCCCCTCTTGATTTCTACTACCATACCCGAAACCCCCATGCACCCGCTCGAAACCTACATTAGTCGCACCCACATGGCCGTTGAGGTATGAGTACATATTGGAATTTCATATGTGAATTGAAGATGATTTATAACAGAGTATACTTCCCACCCTCTTATTTTGTTGAAGGATCTTGTTCCTTGCATTCTTGTCTCATTTGACAAGGGGCAAATTATTGTTTGGAGGGGAAAGGAAGATGGAAGCCTACAAGATCAAACACAGAAGTCATTCCTTTCATTTATTGACTCAGATGGTGCATCAGTGAAGGATGAGACTGGTGATCAGGAACAAACACCAAGCAAGTGTTCTTCTGATGAGTGTTCTGGACCAGTAGCTCTGATGAAGTGCCAAATGACAAACCAGTAATTTCTAACCTATACTATTCTAGGTCGATCTGACATTCTTCTAGGTCGATTGTTCTCGGACAAGTAATCAATTTAAAAGCTTGTGTGTCCTCTATCCATGATAGCTAGCCATGGCAATTTCTAAGCCTTTCATATCTACCACTGTTTTTGGGCAATGTATTTTTAACCCCTATACATAGATTGATAGAAATTGCTATGTAAGGATGGAGCAGACACCTGAGCTGACATGATTGTAATTTGAGACTCATGACATATTTTACAAGCCTCATTTGCGTTACACAATAACATCGTGTAAAGCAAGAACATTGACTTAACCATGCTATTCAGTTACTTCTAGTTCTAGCCTTGAATATTCACTTTCATCATGTTGTTCAACTGTCAATTGAGGATTGTTTGGTTCGTTTTTGTTATGTTATTTTTGGGTCATATTACATGGGGGGAAAGTGTAAATTCTTGCCATTAACCTCGAAGTTTAAGTCCTGCAACCGTATCAGTGTTATGCATTTGTACCGTATCTCTGTTCTAGATTTGTTGATCAATGCATGGCGTCCCTCTGGTCTCGGCTAGTAATAACAAGTCAACACCAAAGGATCAAACAACCCATCCAAGTGTAAGATATTGGAGGAAAACAAGGTAGGCAACAGGACAGTTTATATATCTGTCCTGTAGGCTGTGACTGAATTTGATTTCCTCCAGTGATAGAACTTCAGATTCATTTAACATGAGATTGATTTTCCTAATTTGATGTGTGACTGAGCAGCTTTAGTAATGGCCCTCTTGCCTACCTGCTGACGTTGGGTGACTGCACATCTGCCACATGCTGAAAGCCATCTACGGAACCGAACATTCAAGATCAGAAGCAACTGGGGGCATCAGTATCATGCGTGAGCTTCCTGGGGTTATAATGGACACGTACGGACCACTCAGAGAATCCAAAATGCACAACAATCCCCCAACATCATCAACAATCTGTCGACCTCCTTCATCCACCAAGCAAGTTATACATGATGCACTGGAGTCTGGAAACGTATCTTTTCAAATCCAAATAACCAGCTGGTTGATTTCTCCTACTTGGCAATGGATTTGTTGTGCATTTGGATTTTCAAATCCAAAATGCACAAAAATAGCCGGCCAAAAAATCCAAATTCGTACTTGGCAATGCAGAAGCATTTAATTTGACTCTCGATTTTTGTACAACATTTGGACTCAATTCCTCGACTGGCCCTTTTCCTACTTCAAATGGAGATGCTTTTCATTTCACTACGTTCGCAGCAACATGTAGACATAGGGGCGAAGCCAAAAAAAAAATTGTAAAGAAGGGCTAAACAAAAGCGTGGCTACAACAACATAATCTCACTATGATTCATTACAAGCGCAGCTACAATAACATAAGCTCACTATGACTCATTACAATAGACAAATAATTTGAAGTAGTCTTATATTGAAACACCAACGAAGATCACAAAATAGATCATGAAATGCCAAATTACTAAAGGCCAAATTACAAAACTTATAGGCGTAGCATGACGGTGAAAACATGATGATCGATGCTTGACTATCCGTCTTAGCACTTCTTAATAAGTTGACTAATCCTAACAAGAATAGTAAGGAATTAGCATGCATTATATTTGAGATCCACAACCTTTTTATATAAATATAGTACTCGACAAAGTAAGGAATTAGCATACATTGTATTTGATACATAACCTCTTATCTAAATATAGTACTCGCGGTAGCCGTAGGGGGGGTGGGGGGGGCTTCAGGAGGGCTTCATGTATTGACAACCGTAGGGAGGGGGGGTTTGAGCCCCCCCTTGCCGGGGTGCTGGCTTCGTGTTGTCTAGCTTTGAAGTCTGGTTGTTAGGATTTAGGAACGAAGAAGGCAACCTTTCGATCCGTTGCTACTTGGCTAGTGAAGGCGAAGGGGATCACGCGGTGAACATCCATTGCTCGGATTCCCGGTTCTCCCAGGTCGACGCCGCTGGTGGTGGCGATTTAGGGGCCAAGAGGGAGCACGGCCTTGCCATGCACGTGGAACGGTCCAGGCACTTGGATGACGGGCACCGTGTGTTCGGCAATGTTCACCCGGAGCTCTAGGGTGCGGAAGACGACCTCGGACGGCGTGTACCGGTTGGACAAGACGACGTGACATGACATGTTGAGCTGGCGAAGTAGTAGCCTAGACGCTGGACAATGGACGTAGGATTAGGCGATAAGGTCCAATTGGGCCCTCGAAAACCTCAAATTGCGGCGCATGCCGCCACACCAGAGCCAGCACCAGGTTGCCACACACTTGGCAAGGGAGAGGAACGCTAGCAGGTTGAAAAAGGTGGCCAAGCACCAAGAGCCCCTGTCGCTCTTCGTCATGGCCGAGACTTCGTCATGGCCGAGACGGGGAAGACGGGGAGGGTACTGGTGTCTCTTGGGGTGAGGACGCTGAAGGTAATGCCGCGAGTAATCAGGGGCTGAAGCTACAATATAGTTAGGGGGGCATATTGCACTCTAAAAATATAAAATCAACGAAGCCCTGAGTGGCTAAAAATGAAGGGGTCGGCGCGGGATGACAACAATGTTGATGATGGACCAACTGATGTGCTTTGTTGTCCATGCACTGTGTTGAGGAGGAGGGCCAGCGAGGTGGAGGGCGGCACACCACACGATCTTGAGGTAAAACGTGTTCGTTGTGCACTGTATGCGCCTACTTCACAAGCGGACTACTTGCTGATGTTGGGTGACTGCACATCTGCCACATGCTGAAAGCCATCTACGGAACCGAGCAATCGAGATCAGAAGAAACTGAACCCTCTTTTCCTATTCCCCTGTAGATGGTTCGTATCCCTCTAATTCTCACTACAAATGCCATCTTGAGAAGACACCTGTTCTGGTACATCTGCCATTCATGTTCTTTCTCACAAATACTAAAAATGAAATACCTATCAACTTCCATGATTCCTCCACTGATAAACTTGCAATAGCAGTGCACTTGTTGCCTCTTATTGTTTTGTTAGAGAATTACTAAAGACGGAAATTTTTTGCTGACAGGTCTCTTCTAGTTCATCAGTTGACACCTAGGTTATTCTGGTTACCTGGGACACTGGGGAGCAAGAGTTTGGATAATAAGTTTGGGGAGGGTTCCTCAGTTGCAGCTAGTACCATGACAAAGTAGATAATAAGTTTGGAGCCCATTGTATTGCACCTGCATCACATGATCGTTCAACAGTGGTTATCCAGACGACTTACTTGTTGCTGTCGGATAAACCACTGCACAGTGTATGCATTGCATTCAGTGCTTTATCAAATAAGGGTAGAAGATGGCACATAAATTTTTGATGAAATAATACTAGCTTGCTGTCCCAGCTTCTCAGGTCGGTTTGCTTGCCTCAAATCTGCACTTCAAATGGAACACATGTACCTTCCCAGCAAATCTGTTTAGCAACCAAGGTATCAGTTTTGTTAGGGTTGAACAACTTGTGTCTTCATACATTACAGAGTATGGGTCAAATGGGCCATGAGGCCTACATGTGTTTCGAGCAAGGCAGCATCATTGGTACTGAATAAGTGGTTGAAGCAAAACTAAATTTGTCAGGGTTCAGGGGGTGAGGAGCATGGATTCTTGCACTTAACACTGAAGCTTGTAGCCCTTACTTTGGGCCTGGATGGTACTAACAGTTAGTCAACAGCTCAGTATCACTCAGTTCAACATAGGTTAGATATTGGAGGACAACAAACTCGATGACCAACATGGATTGTGTCTGACAGAGTGATTTGGAGTTCAATTTCCTCCAGTGCTCACTTGGGTGACTGCATTTCAGTTATATATGCAGGCAAACATCTCCAGGGATGGGCCATTCAAGATGAGATATT
Source organism: Bothriochloa decipiens (assembly GCA_023333625.1). NCBI lineage: Eukaryota > Viridiplantae > Streptophyta > Magnoliopsida > Poales > Poaceae > Bothriochloa > Bothriochloa decipiens. The sequence continues at coordinate 30,968,251 of CM041635.1, read as the reverse complement.
AGAGGAAACTGAACCTTGTTCCATATCTTCCAATGGATGGTTCAGTTACCTCTAATCCTCACTTCAAATGCCACATGAATCTTGGTAGCATATATATCTTCATGTTGTCTATAACTGTAACCACCAGGCAATCGACTGAAGGTGAGATATTGGAGGAAAACAAACCGACCGCCAATCATGTCTACCACCGATCCGTTGCGGAATCCAAATGGCCAGTAGATTTGCTTTCCTCCAACTCTCACTTTCAGTGCCTGACACTAGTACCTAGTTGTAACATGATGGAACGGGAAGAAGAGATACTAGCTGTTGGGAGGTGAGAAGCTACCCTGCATTGGCTGTGAAGGGGTTGCTCTGCAGCTCGACCCAAATTTATAGGCCTCATTGAGAAGGCACCCTGAGAAGGCACCCTTGGGAGTTTAGGAGTCAGGAGAGCAGCAGCATCTGTTTTCTGTTATACCTGCCCTTCATACAGATCATATGCCCTGTCCCCTTGTTAAAATGCTGCAAAAAGCATGGCGCCTTGTACTATGGGCCAGCGTCCTTGTCACAACTACCCACATGCAGCTCTTCTGGCTTCAGTTCAATTTGATCATGAACTATATTTGAGAAATATTTTACTGTGCTAAGGACTTGTTGGCAACCTGAAACGTCTCTGATTGTTAACGAAAATGGGTAGAATCACTGAATCACTGCCAAACAGGTAGAAACATCTCACTGTAGAGTCACAAGAATTATGTTGTATGCTTGGGAAGGAGAAACGAAACGACAGTTAGCTGCTATCATGTGACTCGGATTATTGTTCCCGTTTTACTAGCAACCACAAGTTTTTGTTACTTAATTGTTTTTAATAAGTGAAATAAGTTAAAATGTGTAGTATTTAAGTTGTTCTTTGTCCACAAAATTTTCTGGATTCTGAAGAATATATTCTTACTAATATGATTTTTTCACTTAAAATTTAGCCTACCAGCCAAACGGATATTACAAAGTGATTCTGATGTATGATCTGAAAAGTTTATTAAATAGGATCTCGATCCCTACTAAATCACACCCTATAGCACAATTTATGCATAGTCACTTTCAGAACTCCGAAAGTAATCCATTCCAGTGCAATTCGATTCTGGCAAGGTTCTAGAATTCGCCCCGAATGGGCTGAATTTTGCCGCCGCTAGCTCCATGGCCGTTGCCGATCCGAGATATTTGCAAAAGAGAATCCTAGAAGCCAGAACCCTTTTCGGTTCAAAGTCGAACTCGGCCACCCTTTGACTCGGGAAGTACGAAATTCGATCCGTGGACGAACTCGCCTATATATCTCTGCGCGTCAAACCACGAGGCCGCAACACCACAGCATCCACAAATCCGCTTTGAGATCGAATTCCTCTCCCTCTCCTCGTCCATCCGATCTGCTGAGGCAATGGACTCCGCCGAGCCGCCGCGGTGCTGGGGCGGCACCAGGCGCATGAGCTTGCCGGAGGGCCAACGCATTGTCATCACCGGGCTGTCCCTGGTGATCGACCCGGCCAGCGCAGTCGTCGCCCTTGCGCCCCTGGTGCACGTCTGGGCCGAGGCCGGACACGGCGCGCGCGCGATCGGGAAGCTGTCGCCTGAGAACGCCATCGCGCCCGTTCGCCCGGCGGTGGAGCTCGGCGGCGACGGCGAGTTCGTCCTCTGTCACGACTCGGCGTGGTCCACTGTCCGGTTGTACGGATACTATCTGTACCCGTCGAATCCAGAAGGCGAGGTAGAGCCGCGGATGACGGCGAGTAGGACTCGTTTCCTGGAGGACATCGGCGAGGAAGAAGTGCTCGACGGCGAGGAGGAGGACATGTACGCGGAACAAGTGCCCGGCGAGGAGGACGACGACACCTACGCGGAAGAAATGCTCGAGGAGGAGGAGGAGCCGGAGCGGGTGGAGTACGAGCCCCTCACCGAGGAGGACATGGCGGAGCGATACGACAGCGATAACGGCGAACACGACGACGAGGAGGAAGATCGTCACCGGCGCAAGGGTGGAGAGGCGGACGGGGAGAGCAGCAGGGCGCGGAACAGCACCGCGCTAGTCGACGCGCCGGCCGGGGTCGTCGTGCCAGACGGGGACTTTCTTGGGCCACCGCGCTTCGCCGCCGTCAAGAACACCGCAGGCATCATGCGGATCGCCGGTACCGGGAGCCAAGACGAAGGCAACAAGAACAAGGAGATCCTCGTGCTGTACCGGTACACCCGGTTCTCAAGGACATGGAGCGGGCGGCGCGGCGTGGAGGCGTGCCGGAGGACGAAGCTGCACTGGCTGCGGTTGGCCGTCCCGCCCGCGGGGGACATGGAGAGCGCCCTGGCGTGGGCCGGCTCGTCTCTTGGCCCACTGATCTACCCTCGCCTCTTCCGCCGGGAGCTGCGGGACCTTTGGTCGAGCTTGCTGGTGCCGGCGGCGGTCGACACCAACACCATCCCGCCACAAGCCACGCGCCTCCAGGTGGTCGTCGACGTGGAGATCCTCCGTCGGGAGGACTACACGGCGGAGCGCATGGAGCACGTGCGCGGCGCGCTGGAGGCCGCCGCGGGCGAGGCTTGGCCCGAGTACTACCACGTCGGCATGGAGTTGCACCTCCCGGAGCCCATGACGCGGCGCGAGGTGGGCAGAGACGAGGACGACGGCGCGCGGCCGGCGAAGCGGAGGAGGGCCGTCGTCGAGGAGGGGGAGGAGTGCTCCGTGTGCTTGGATACGATGGAGAGCGGCCTGGCAGCATGGCCGGGGTGCGGGCACGTGTTCCATGGGCGGTGCGTGGAGGTGACGCTGGCCGAGATGGCGACGTGCCCGCTGTGCAGGAACCATCTGTCCTCAGACGCGATCATCTGATAGACCTTGCATTGTGGATCCAAGACGCTACGACAGAGTACATACAGCAGAGAGTCAGAGACGCACGCGGCATCTGGCATTGCATCAGCTAGCAGATGGTCGACCGATGTGACGAAGACGTGGATTGGATTGATCATTGATGTAGCAGACGATGTTCGATCCCTTTTACCTTTTTTTCTCGATAAATTTGATCAGTGTATGTACTCCATTGTAAGTTTTGTAACATAATCTTTGTGTTTAAGGACAAATTAAAATAATTCTCTCCGAAAACATGCATGCATGTATCGTCTTAACCGGCCAATGCTCTCTCTCTCCCTCTCGGTATCTCCGAATAAATATCGTTCTAATCCCATCAATCTTTTTACGGATACAAAAATTATAGAGTAAAATGCATGAATGGTCCATCAACTTGCGTGACCGTATTGATTTAGGCTATCAACTTTGAAAATGTATTTTTTGTCCATCAACCTGAGCGGCTGTGTCGATTTAGGCCATACCCTTTCGTTTTATATTTATATTTTCAAAAAAATACTATAGTTAATTTTCCTCTTGTATCCGTATCCTCTCACTCCACGGGCGGCTCTGGGCCGGGCGAACGGCAGCGGCGGCGGACGGATGGTGCCCGCACGCGCGGTGGCCGCGAGCGGGCGCGGCGCGGCGCGGCGGCTGCGGTGGCGCGAGCAGGGGGCGGCGTGGCAACCGCGGTGTCGCGAGCCGGGGCGGCGCGGCGACTGCAGGGGCGGTCGCGGTGGCGTGCATGAGCAGGAGGTGGCGTGGCGGCCGCGGTGGCGCACGAGCGGGGGCGCGCGGTGGCCGCGAGCGGGGACGGTGGCGGTGTCCGGAGCAAGCGGGCGCAGCGCTGCGGCCGCGGTATCGCGCGCGGCGACCGCGGTGGTCGGCGCGAGCGGGCACGCGCGGTGGCCGCGAGCAGGGGCGGCGCGGCGGCCGCGGTATCGGACTGGCGCGAGCGGGGACGGTGCGTGGCGGGCGTGGCGCGGCGGCGGGCGCGAGCGGGGACGACGCGATGGCGTCGGTGTCGGGCGCGAGCGGGCGCTGCGGTGGCCGGCGGCGGACCGCGGTGGGCATGGCGAGCCTGGACGAGCTCGCTCCCGCAGCCTCCCTCCTGTTCTCTCCGCGGGGCGGGACGAGGCGGGGCGGAGCTTGGGCCGCCGCCCCTGCCTCCCCCTCCGGCGGCGCAGTGGCCGGAGCCGAGGCCAGAGCAGAGGGTTTTTTCGTAAATATAAACATAAAACGAAGGGGTATGACCTAAATCGACACAGCCGCGCAAGTTAATGGACCAAAAATGCATTTTCAAAGTTGATGGCCTAAATCGACACAGTCGCGCAAGTTGATGGACCATTTATGCATTTTACTCGTAGTTATATATATACCGTACTATACATTGTAGTGGCACGCCCTGATTAATTATTAGCAGGTCGATAACATTTGACCTGACGTGACATGACAAAGATTATCCAGCAAGCACACTAGGATTGGGAGGCGAGAGCAGCAGCGGTGGTGGACTGGTGGTGACGACTGACGACTCAGGGCAATGTCGTGGAACCATGAAGAATCTAGTGAGAAGAAGAACTCCGATGTTGAGGAGGGAAAGGCCGAGCAGCAGCAGAGCAAACGCGCAGAAACTGAGCACCGGTGCCGTCGCGCTGCTCACCGCCGTCGCACTAGCGGCAGAGGAAGCCAAGAGGAGGCTCACTAGGGCGAGGTTGCGGCGCAGGCAGCGTGCACGGGAGGCGAGCACCCAGGTGCGGCCTATGGGCATGGGCGCCGTCGGGTGGTCGGTCACCCGAACGGGCTGCTGGGTGCGGCGGATACGGTGGGCCGCTGGGCAGTCGAAACACGTCCGCAGGTATGCCGTGCTGGAACTTCCAAGATTCCACAAAGAAAGATTGACCAGACCAGCGCTGGCACAGTTGAAAGAGTTTGTTTGTGGCTTTACGTGCGGCTGTGTCGGTGAACGCGGGACTCGCCGGGAGGGACTCGCCGTCCGTCGGCGTCGTATTCCTCTGCCCCTCTGGCCCGCACGAGGGACGACGGGCCACTCTAGCTTTCTGCTTCTCCCATGCACATATATAGGATCGAGTAAAAAGCGTCTCCTAGGAAGGACTAATTGGTTTGGATTATACCGTGACGCGCAAGTCATCGCTTTCCCATAGCTGTGCAGTGGGCCGAGAAAGGCCGGTGGTCGGTCGGATTGCTTTACTGGGATCTAAAACCAAAACACGTCCGCAGCAGGGAAACGTGCCGGGTATATCGTGTTGGAACGTCCGACATTTTCACGCCACCGGCCGCAAGCATTCCTCTGGACGGACGCTGGCGTGGGTACGCCCTCTTTCTACTTCTCCCATGCACACAGGATTATTGAGTAAGAAACGCCCCTGTGAACTCGTTTAAAAAACCTGTTCCCCGTGAACACTAATTGGATTGGATTGTCAGACATTTTGGATCGATTGGTTCATGCTAAAACTCATATATCATCCCTATTTGTCAGACATGGTACATCATTTTTGTCTCAGCTGTAGAGCCCATCGGCCGAACAGGGCGACCGTTGGCTGAGTCCTGCCAGCTAGTGGATTACTCCCTCTGTCTCACAAAAAGAGACTCCGACGCGCACACCAAGACCAGAGAAGAAGGACCGGCATGCAGTACAGGACAAGAGATTAAAGGACCAAAGTGCCCCTGAAAAGAATGGACGTTGGCCGCTTAGGAGCGTGCGACCTATCCGCACAACGACGACCTCTCCACCTCCGCACCTGGTCCGCTTCTACCTCCACGGCGGCGGCCCTCTCCACGCTCGGCTCTACTTCAGCGGCGGCGGGACTGCCTCAACATCGCGTCGTCGTGCCTGATGGCCGAGAAGAGGGTGCGCGCCAGATCTAGGAGGAGAAAAGAGGAGAGGGGGTGACGACCTCGGCAGGGGCGGCGGGCCGCTTGCGCTCCGCCTATGCGTCGAGCGCCATGGATGGGGCCGGTTGCCAGGGGCCGAATCTCCGCCGCTGGTGACCCCTTCGCGTCAAGCGCGTGGAGGAGCGGAGGAGGTGGCGCCGGTGGAGGAGTAGAGGAGGCAGCGCCGGCGGAGAAGCTGTGGACGGCGCTGGTGAGGAGAAGGTGTGTGCGTCGCCGGCGAGGAGAGAGAACTTGCAGAGATGAGAATGGGAGGGGCAAGAGGGGAAAACGGATGGCCAGCGAGCCTGGTGGGTGGGCGTGTCAGTGGAATCTGGGCCAAAATGACGCTCTTTGCGGGACACAGGCCAAGTGCCACGACGTCACACTTTAGCAACCAGGTGGAAATTTACGGCAGCTAGCTGAAAGCTCTGCTGAATTTTAGAGCCCCAGGACCCAAGACTAGTCCATCCATGGTCACTGGTCAGCTTGAGATGACAGATAAGAGCCACACGAGTGGTACACGTCAGTCAGTATGTACGAGGCGCTGACGTGTTCAGGGTCGAGAGACAGAACAGCATAAACGGTTGCTATCTACGACATCATCTCTCCATCGGAATGCCAAAAAGACAAACTTTTGAGCAAATTCAAAAGACAATTTATCCGAGGAAGGCATTTATTTTCTGCACCGCGTCTACAAAGTTCGTCTGCTTCTTCGCGCTTTAGCGCAACAACCCACGTAGGCCGATGCGATCCACCATGAAGAGCTCCCCTTCAAATGCGACGATCGACATCTGGTTGTGAGGAGTATTGTAAATGTTATGGCAATAAGCAGTCAGAAATTAAAAAACTAGTAAAATTCTAAAATTAAATAAAAGATGAGCGCATGATTGGTAAAAAGAAAATATGTTTTTTTAGATGGAAGGTTTCCCCTGCTTTTTATTGCAAAAAGCAAACATCCAGTTCACAGTTCAGGTTCTCAACGCTCAGGCGCAAAACACACAGGCACCGCGAGGTTCACACTTTGATTATTACATGGCTCAGAGGCCAAATCATTCCTGACACTTGGAGAAGGAGCAACCGATGGTGCCCACTGTGATGACGAACTCGTTCTCCTCCATCCGAGTTGCGCTGTGCGATCAGACCTTCTAGGCGCCTCCCACACTCTTCCTTGTACAGCGGCAGCCAACCCCGCAGCATTCTTGCAATCTTTGTCAGCACCATCTGCATTCCCATCCACACCGTCCCCTGGAAACAAAGCTCATTACGTAATTTCCATAAACACCAACATACAGTAGAAGAAACTGCGTTAGTGCACATATGCTTTTTATTTGCCACCCAGAATCTAGCCACAGATTCATAATTTTGTCCAATATTGACACACAACAGATGATATATAATCTTTCACGCCTCAGTTGCAACAATACAATCAAACAACAAGTGATGAATCAATTCCTGCTCACTGCAGAACAAGCAAGTCAGATCATTTGGCTCTCTTCTCTTGTGCAAGTTGTCTCTGGTAAGAATTTTATTCTGAGAAACTTGCCATAAGAAAAAATGCACCCTAGGTGGAATCACTAGTTTCCAAACAGCCTGCACATATTAAGGGAAAACTCCTCTGCAATTAACCACAGCATGTAAGGATTGTACTGAGTAAGTGCCTTTCGAGAAGTAAGACCACATAATTTGATCCTCTTCATTATTCAGACTAATATCCTCTGAGAATCTTGAGCTCAAACCAAAGATTCATTAGAGCTTCAGACACATTCCTTCCAAAAGAGAGCTTAAGCTCTTGCCCATCCCATATATCACACACCGCCATACCATGTTGTTCATTTATAATGTATAGAGGCCAAAAGATAATGGCTAGACTAGTATTCCCTAACCATTGGTCTTCCCAAAACCTGATTTTGTTGCCATTCCCAAGCACCCATTTCACACCAAGGTGAGCAGCTTGGGCAAGTAAAAATAAAATATGAGCATATTGATTTCAAGCAAGCTGCTACAAAACAAGCACAATTAAGAAAAAGCATTCGAAAAGAGAGAAGTGTGGTTGTGGTGCTGTGAGCAATCACTGCAGTCCGGATGTGTGCTGTAGCATGTGGTTGAGCGGTGACTACAGTTCGGAAATACAAGAAGAATATTGTTGAAAAATAAGGGTTATCTTGTTAGAATACGATGACAAGAGAAGGTTGTCATGGATCTCGAGATTTTTTTTTTTTGATGATGGAGATAGTGGATGCCTAGCATCTACATGTTACAAGACATTTTTGAAACTCTATCGCCTTATCTGCGATCAACACCGTCTCATACAATAGATCTTAGTTGGGAGAATGTTACCACAAAAGTGGATTTCTTGGGTTATGCAATGTGTCAAGGGGTCAGATGTATGTGAATGTGAATGGGGGAAAGGATGCCATACTTCAGAACTTCTAGTGGTTTGAGACCTGGAGACCCTCTGTTTCCACTTCTCTTTGAAGTGGTGGCTAATGCATTAGTGGTAATGTAAGATAAAGTTGTTACAAAAGGGCATATTAAGGGGGTTTTAGATGATTTTATTCCTAGGAGAATATCATGTATATGTATGCAGATGGTATAATAATCAGGATGGATGGATCTGACACCTCTATAAGGAATTTAAAGCTGATTTTGTATTGCTTTGTATGGCTCTCTAGTGTAAAAATATTTTTTTTTTCGAGAGTTGGGCTTCACTGTTTTTCATTAAGAGGAATTAAGCAAAAAAAGTTTAGGGATACAACCAAGAAGGCCGGCGAGAAGCTGTGGCAGAACCTCCTAAATTATATGGCCCACATGCACCCATCATTGTCCCGAAGACCTCTAATAGCCATGCATGCGGCCCATACAACTTAGAAAGCCCTGTCGGGTGCCCTCAAAGGACCCCGATTAAACCACATATAACAACTCATACCAGGATCAACAAAAGAATAGCTCCAACATTACAGCATTTGTTACAAAAATATATATCAGAGTGCGGAAGAATAATAACATTAAATTTATAAAACATAAATAAGTTAACTTTTACAACTTAACTTCAATTGCGGAAGCAAAGCAGAACTACAGAAGACAACTTAGGTAGAGCACCTAAGTCGGGAGAGGACAACCAGATCATATCGAGCCCACCGACATGAACTTGATTTGAACACCAATTAGCACATGCAACAGAGGTTCAACAAACCCTGAGTACAAAAATACTCAACAAGACTGACTCGACGAAAAAGAGGGGTGAAGACTCAGGAAATGCAGGTTAGAGGGACAAGGTAAGGCTTGCAAGAAATAAGAATTTTTACAGAAAAGCTCGACAGAAAGTAAAGTTGTCTTGCTCTAGCTCAAGATTACCAACCAACTTCATTCTTAAACTTTAGCCATCATTAAAGTTGTTACTACGATGATGAACACCGATCGATTCTTCTTCTTCGAGAAGCAATGGTGATTCAAATCCATTTTTATACCCAGCTGGGACCTAGATCACTCGGATACCGGAGACTCTAACTCTGATGCATACCAGATCACAGATATACCGGGATAACAACTGCAGCCATATATCACCACATGATTGTAACACCATGGTGTTAAGCATGCATTATCTTGCATATCATGAGCATAATCATCTCTTTGCATAGTCATTGTTTACATGAAATGATAAAATGAGAAATGTGCTTGCTTTGATTTGAACTAGAGCTATGTGATAGGTTGCTTGTTTGGGGTTGAGTGTTAAATAAAGTTCATAGAGAAAATTATTTGGAGCAAAACTTATTTTTGGGTCATTTCATGAAAAGGCTTGGAAGTGGGTCAAAAATGTCAAAATTAGTTTATAAAAATGTTTTTCTTTTAATTTTAAATGGATTTTAAATCCCTATTTTTGAATTTTAAATTCTAGGCAGAATTAGGCTTTGATGTTTAAAAGTGAAATCTTCTACTCTTTGAGAGCAACATTTCATCTTTTACAAGTTTCTTCAAATTCGGATTATTTTAGAAAATATAGAGTAAATCAAGTTCTGCACGAATCTTGGCGCAATGGGACCCACCTGCCAGTCTCTTCTTCTTCCCTCTCTTCTTCCTCGCGACGGTGTCGCGGCCGACGCCGGCCACGCGGCGACCGTACGCCGGGGCGCTGCCGCTATCCGCTGTTTGGCCCCCGCACGCACGCGCCGCACACGCCTGCGCTCGCCCGACCCCACTGCCGCCCACGCGCCCCTCTGCTTGGCCCCGCTTCGCTAGCATGTGTGCCACGCGCGCGTTGATGCCCGACGCCGCGGTCCGCCTGTCCGAGCTCGAGCGCCGGCTTCAAGGCGACCAGACCACGTCACTCTCTCCCTCACTCTCTTCCCCATCTCCAGACGCTCCCTCTCGCCCCATTTTCCTTTGCCAGAACTCGAGCGCGCTCGGAGCCCGCCATTGTCGTCGCTCCGAAGCTCGCATCGCCACCGTGTCTCATAGCCCTGCCACATTCTTCCCAGAGCTCGCCAACAGCTCTGCCTTGACGTGAGACGTGTCTTGCGCACGCTCACTGCCCCCGAGAACCCAGGTAGAGACCGAATCGACCGTTTCCCCCTCCGTCGGCCATGGCCGCCTCGACCGCCGCGCGGTCCGCCATGACCAGCAACCCCTTTCTCCCTCCTTTAGCTCACGCATCGTGACCGCCCGCATGAGTAGAACCGATTGAAGTAGCTAATGGGATCGATTAGGGTTAGGGTTCGTCGGATTTTGGGTCAACCGCCGTCGCGGGTCGCGCCGCCGCTCGTCGGCCGCTCGCACGGAGCTCACTCCGGTGGACCTTTGCCTTCATGTGCTAGTGCAATCAAGTCGCCCCGACTTCAATTAGGTCACAGGATGGTTCTTGGGCCTTGATTTGGCCGGAGTTGGCCGGCAGCCGTCGAACCGCCGACATGCACACCGCCGCTCGCCGGCATGCATCACCGTCATCGTTCCGGCCAGCATCTCTTCATGTTTTCTGGTTAATCCGAGTCGCCTTGGCCTGCTTAACCGGTAGGCTAGTCCTTGCGACCCGCCGTGGCCCGTGGTGGCCGACGCACCGCCGACCCTCGCCGCCGTCCACCGTCGCGCATGGCCGTTGGTCAAAATCGCGCTAATAGCCGTCATTTGGTACACCGTTGGGTTTGCAATGTTGAGTTGAGTCGTATGGTGACCGTAGTTTGGCCGGAGACCCCGCCGCCGGCGAGATTGCCGACCGTCGGCGACCTTTCCCCTCGGCGTGGATCATGGGCAGAATATGTTAATCTTTCCTGGAATTAAGTGCAAAGTGGCCAGACTCAGAGAGTTTTAAAATGGGGCTCGGTTAATTACTGGAAAGTCCAGGGTTCCCGGTGCAAAACGGTTTTTCTTTTTCGTTTTAAAGAATCTGTTTCCAGATTTTGCATAAAACTTTTGAAAAATCATAACTTCCTCATTTTTGGTCCAAATGAGTTGGTTCAATTTGCAGTATTTTTCTTATGAGAAGATCTATGCATAAAAAATATAAAATATAAAATTTGTGATACTTTTCTGTATAGATTTATTTATCCCTATTAATTGCTTTTATCTTAGAAAATGCATAAGTAATTCTCTGTTGCTCAGAAAAATGTGAAACCAAGTTTGTTAGTCTTCTTATGTCATGCTCTATCTGTGAAAAATATTGTGAGGCTATATCATGTATAGATATTGTTCTGTCTATTTATGATGCCTATTTTAAGTAGATAGTAAATAATTCATAATAAATAATATATAAGTGATTTGTGTATGAAACTTTTTGGAGGTTGTTTTTATGTCAATCTAAAGCTAAGAGTAGTCTAAGATCTATTGTTTGACATTTTTCTATGTACAAAGTATTTTATGCCCTTTAAATTATACTGCCTTGTCATTTTTGTATAGGATAAAGTATTTACTGTTTTGACCTAAAATTTTTATGGTACTCTAAATTAGGCATGCTTAAGCTTCTGTAATTTTTAAAGAATTTTCTGAATAGTCTAAAGTTATGTTGCAGTACTACCCTGATTTCTTTTAAATAATTAATAAGGCTTTAAGTTATTATTTCATGTGTGTAATAATGCTTTTTCTGATGTTTGTGATGTGTATAATCTGTTATTAGTTATGGTTCAGTAGAGGGTAGTGTGTAAAATAGTGGTCGTTTATAATTGCTTTTAATGTATAAGTAAATTGTAATGCGATGCGTGTTTACGATTTTATTATAGAAGAGAATACAGATGACATGTGCTTATTTTATATATTTTAAAATCATGTCATTTATATTCAACTGAGCATTCATTCACCATCAGCATGTACCTTTGTATTACTATGTATTCATGGTATTCATATGCACTATGCATCATACAGGATCGTCAAAGCTCGAAACGGTAGTTCCTGGAGTACAAGGAGAAGAAGGCCAGCAGGAAGCCTTAGTGCAGGGGATAGCAGCAGAAGAGGATCCCGAGGTTGATCTTCCCGAGTGTCCCGACCATCAGCAAGCTCTTTCCTGAAAGGCAAGTCCCGGAGCATTCTCCCTGTGGTTTGCAAAATATCTAACTTGAGTCCTTTACTTGTTTGATGCATTAAGTTATAGGCGTTGTTTTATACCGTTGCTGCATTACTTATATTTCTTGCCACTGTTATACTTCAACCCTGTTAGGTTCAGGTACGATTATCTGCTTAGCCCTACTTAAACTAGATCGGTAGAAGTCGGGTGATTTCCTGTCATCCGCGAGTTATAGGTGGTTACTCGGAATGGTTGAATACATTGTTATCTTGGATAACCATGTGGAGATAATAAATCGAGACGAGGCAGGATTGGTGTTGGGACTGAACTGGAGGTTCGGTGTGGTTATCCCGTCTGTGTCAAACTAGGACCCCGTCCGTTGTACGTCCTCAAGTCATATTGAATTTATGCCTCACATTTAGCTGGAAGGATAAATCGTTCCGACCGTGAAGCCTGAGTTTGATTTGGACCGGGAGTCGACCTGCTGTACGCATCGTATTGGAGAAGATGGGAGACCACGGGTTACACGGAGAGTAAGTCCGAGGTCAGGGTCGCCCTAAATAAGGTAGCCGGGCGGTTCCTGGATACGATGGTACCTGTTGATCCCGCGACTTATCCGAATTAAATTTTTGGTGATCTATAGCTCACCTTAGCGGGTGAGTGTGGTTTGTGTGAGGAATACCCCACCAGCTGGTTAGTAATCGATTATAATCGCCATCGTTCCTGGACAGTGAACACTTGACTTGAGCAGTGGCATCGTAGTAATAACTTGAAGAAAGAGATGTGATGGTTGAGCCGTGATGTTGAAAGGCACTCAACCGGAATTGGCTACTATTCTTGTTGAATAATTATTACCATGCTTGTTTAGCACAGGTGTTAATTTAGTATGGTAAGGTTAATCAACTAAAATACATTGCTAGAAGGTTATGATCAAATCTTTCTTTAATGCAAGCTTTTCTGTAACTGATGAGTCAGCTATCCTACTTATATAGCCTTGCATACTCCTTGGAGTCAATTTATTTTAGTTTATGACGGGTAAGTCTAGCTGAGTACATTCTCGTACTCAGGGTTTTATTTTCCCATGTTGTTGTAAATGGTGAGATGTTTTATGGTTATTGTGAGCACTGCTTCTATCCCGCGTTGGGTGATGACTAGACCTTGGGCACGGTCACTCTACTCTACCTTATACTTTTACTGGATATTGACTGAGGACCTGGTACTGTATACTGTATTGGAACTAAGTGTATGTGTGGATTTAAACTAAATCTCTTTCACTTTATTTTGAATTTGAACTTGGGTTGTAATAACTTACTTCGAACTCCGATGTGTTAAACTATGTGCGAACTATGTATGTTGTGAATGGCGACGGCTAAACTTATTACGATCTTGGCTATGCCGGAAAGTTTGAAATCCTTCGAGATTTCGGTATGACTACCGGGTTTATTAGGTCTCAATCATGTAAGTTTGCTATCTAATGGTGAATTACGTGCTTGTGCTCTAATAAATTGGTCGATTCTGTCACAATGATACACGTGACCACTTAGACCCAGTGTACTGATATACGTGGGAACATAAACCCATAGCGTACCACACTATGATATTTATGAGAACTCTGGCCCACAATATATCACTCCATGACATACTTGGGCTCCAACCCTCAGTATATCACTTCATGCATGTAGATTTTCTAGTTTCTCGATATCACCAGATCACCATCAACACGGGACCTAGGGCATCAACAGATGGAAACACTACAGAGGGACTTCTTTCCCAATGCAAGTTACCCGTACGGACTCGATTTATTAACTATTATCATGATTCCAACAAGTAAGCCAACCTCATCTTTTCATTCTTTTACCTTTTGAAAACCTAACTAATTAAATAGGGCTAAGCATTACTATGCATCTTCCAGTTAACAGGTAACAAGGAATATAGAAGTAAGACAGGTAATGCAATTGGTGGGTTTTCACTCAACTCCTATTACTTAATGCAACATTTCATAACTGAAACGATAAAATTTTTATAAAATAAGGGTAGGGTTTGAATGCATCCGGGGCTTGCCTGTGTTGCAGAGAAGTTAGTTTCCAAAAGTCAGACTTGGCATTGACACCATGGATCGACGATATCGGCACCATGGATGGATGACCATTTTCAAAACTTGTTCAACACGAACCTTCTCACTCTCGTCTACACTACACGTATATAAAAGACACATGCTTTAGCATGATGGAATGTATGATATGATGCATGATGATACATAGATGAAAGCATAACAACTTAAATAACTCAAAAACACTTTACTTTCACATTTAAGTTGCAAGACAACAAAACTTATTTACTAAGTTCATTAGGGTTAAATACTTCATTAAAGAAATTCATTAAGCACATGAAATAACATTGATTAAGCCCTAACGACATGATTAAGGTAAGCTCAAACAATTAATTAGAGTGTCAAAGGTCATTAAAGTTAATGACCCAAGGTCATCAATCAATTCCAAAGTCAAAAAATCCCTATAATAATTAAACATGATTAAAGGGGTTAATTAATTAATTAAAAGCATAAAATAAAAGCATAAAATTAAAGTTGTCTAATTGATCTCAAAATTTTATCTTAGGTTAAGCATGGTCTAAATAAGCTGCAAAACAAATTTTAGAATTTTTGGATAATTCTATAATTTATTAAAAATCATAGAAATCCATTTATTAATTAATTGAGCTAATTAATTAACCAACAAAACTTGCTCAAAAATAATATCCAATATTTTTAAGAAATCAAGCTCATCAAAAAGTACATACATATATTTTTTTATAATTTTTAGAGTAATTAATTACTATGAATTATGGAAGAAAATAACATTTAAATCATTTTCTAAAAATAGAAAAAAGAAAAGGGGAACTGTGTTCCCACGCTGACCACGCGGCGGCGGCGGCTACCTCGCCGGCGAAGAGGGCTTGGGCAGAGCGACTAGCACCTACACGCTCTACGCAGCGAGGCGAATCTTCTGAGGTAGCTAACGCGACGGCGGACGCGACGGCGCATGCTCAACGGCGGCGATGACGGAGCGGCAGCACGGTGGCGCGGCTTCGGAGCTCACTGGAGCTTCTCAAGTGTGGCTAGCGTGTGCGCAAGCTGCTATGCGACGCTGTGGATGCGATACGCACGCTGAATAAGCCAGCGCACCACCCTAGCAGCTAAGGCGACGAGCATCGCGACGGCGGGCATGGCCGTGGCGGCGGCGGCACGCGTGGAGCGGTGGCGACAGGGCGACCTGGGCCAAACCAAAGGCACGATCATGTGCAGGAGCTCACCGCGGTTTCGGCGCGCTCGAAGATGAAGACTCGACGACGACGGAGAAATGAGCTCGGCGTGGACAGAAATGGCGGCGGCGAGCTCCGGTGGCACGAATGGCGTTCCGGCAAACTCTGTGCATCAAATGCCGAACCAAGGAAAGCATAAGATGCAGGAGATGAAGTCGAACTAGGCTGTTGAGAGAATTGAGAAAATGAGCACAGACGGCGACCTGGTCTAAAGTAAGGAAATAATACCACCTGATCATCAGAGAAGAGAATCGTGTCGTCCGCATATTGTAAGGAAATAATACCACCTGGTCTAAAGTTGATTCCTAAACCACTAATCAAACCACAGGCAGCACCCTTAATTAACATCCTTGTTAGGGCATCCCCAACCAGGTTAAATAGAAGAGGTGACAAGGGGTCTCCTTGTCTGAGACCCTTCCCTGTCTTAAAGAATTTGCTCTCCTCGCCATTTAGCATAACTCCAACCGAGCCCCGCCAATGATCTTGTCCACCCAACTAATCCATCTAGAACTGAAACCTCTAGATCGTAGAATTTCAAAGAGAAAAATCCCAATTTACCCTATCATAAGCTTTTTCGTAATCTAACTGTCTGACACATCCTGGCTCTTTTCTTCTATACACATCATGCACTAATTCGTGGGCAATGACCACACTTTCTAAAATGAATCTGCCTTGGATAAAAGCGCTCTGATTTGGAGATACTAATATATCAGTAACCTTACAAAGTTTTCAGGTCAGAGCTTTGGAGAAAATTTTAAAACTACAATTGATCAAATTGATAGGCCTAAATTTTTTTCATGGATTTAGCTCCCTCTTCTTTAGGAAGTAAGGTGATCATAGTGAAGTTCAGTCTATAGAGGTCTAGCTTGTTTTGATAGAAATTGTTGAACATGTCAACAAGATCTTTCTTAACTATATCCCAGTATTTTTAATAGAAAATAAAGGAGAACCCATTAGGGCCAGGAGCTCCCTCCCCATAACAACTAAAAACTACGGCCTTAATCTCATCTTCAGTAAAGATAAATTTTCATCAAAGTGAAGTTTACCTGTTTGGGGTTCAATAATTGAGAAACAAAGAACGACCAATATGCTCAGTTGTGATCCGGGGGATTTCCTCTGGAATTCCTGTTAGTACTCTTCTATCACACACAAGATGAACAAAAGGTTATACCCATACCAGTCCATGTTTAAGTACGAGTAAAATGCATGAATAGGCCATCAACTTGCGCTGGTATGTCGATTTGGTCCATCAACTTTGAAAGTGTATTTTTTGGTCTAAAAACTTGACTATGTCTGTAATTTGGGCCATTAGCACGCCGACGTACCTGACTGAGGTCCCATCTCCACTTCATTCCCTACATCCAGCCACCGTAGCCCGGCCAGTGCCGGTCGTGTGGCCTCCAGCCACCGGCGGCCATGGTTGTTTGCTGCTTGGCCGCTCAGCTGAACACGGAGCAGCGAGTTCGCCCGCTCACCTTGCGCAGCTCCCACTCACGCCGACTAAGCCACCTTGCCCTGCTCGCACACGCCACACGGTGTACGGTCTCCGGTCTGACTGCGGCGCCCTACCCGGATGAACCTGGCCGTTTTTTCGGCCTTCTCCTAGCATCTAAGCACCACCCGTGCCTACACGTTCTCTTCCCATCTCATTTCCCTCTTCCGCCCTCGCCAAGCAGCAGCATCGCGGGAGCCCGCCATGTATTGCTGTCGTCAAAGCTTTTCTAGCCGCGAGCACTGCCACCGCGTCATTAATTCCACAACTCGTGTGCACGGCTCCGCCATGGCCACGCTCGTGCTAGTCATGGATTTGGCCACAGTTCTCTTGCAATTTCTTGGGCATCCGCGTTGCCTCGCCCTCGCGGATCCCATCCGCTCGTTCGCGCACCTCGCCGTCGTCGGAGATGGCCGGCGCACCATCAAATCATGCTGCCGTCCGCTGTCGTGCCTCGCCACCGTCGCTATCCGCCGCAATAACCGGCGATTCTCGTACCGTTGGGTTCGCTCCGTCGAGGGAGCACAGTGGTGTCGGCCCCAACGCCGGAGGTGCTCGCCACCGATGAGGAGCCAACAGTCAAGACCCGCCCTGTTTCTGGCCGGCTGACCGGTGGCGGCGTACGTCGGCGTGCTGATGGTGTAAATCGACACACCTAGTCAAGTTTTTAGATAAAAAAAATATATTTTTAAAGTTGATGGACCAAATCGACACACCCACGCAAGTTAATGGCCTGTTCATGCATTACTCTATAACTATTATAGGTCTAAGATAAATAGCACTGTTTTTATCGTCTTGATCAAATGCAGTCTCATATTTAGCTTGAGCTTGATGAACACCGTACGTGCTGCGGCATGACCTTGCCACGGCTGCCGCTGTCCACTTGAACGTCCGTGTTCTAGGCCCGCCGGAGTCTTCCAAAGTCGAGGAAGCAGTGGGCGTTCTTGTTCTCGGCGTAGACAACGTGGAAGACGAGGTGGCTGATGAGGAGGAGGCGATGCCGGGGTGGAGTACGAGCCTATGAGCGAGGATGACGTCGCGGACCGTTAGGATAGCGATAGAGACAACGGCGAGGACGACGTCGGCGGCGTCAGTGTTCGCGAGAGTAGAAAGAGGCTTGTCTCCGCGCCGGCCGGGAGCGGCGTCGTGCCAGAAGGCGAGTTTCTTGGGCCGCCGCAGTTCGCCGTCGTCGGGAACACCGGCGGCTTCATGCGGATCGCCGCCACGGCCGAGGCCACCGGCGGGCACCAAGAAAGCAAGGAGATTCTCGCTACACGCGCTTCTCGGGGACACGGAGCTGGCGGCGAGGTGTGGTGTGGAGGCGTGCAGGAGGACGAAGCATCACCGCCTCCGCTTCGCCGTCCCGCGTGCTGCCGGCGACGACCTGGCAAGCTCTCTGGCATGGGCGGGGTCGTTTCTGTGCACTGATCTACCCCGGCCTGTTCCGCCAGCAGCTGGGGGAGCTGTGGACGAACTTTCTGCTGGCGACGCCCGCGGCTAACGTCATCGTATCGTCCCTCCGGGACTCGGGCGTCTTCAGGTGATCGTGGACGTCGGCGCTTCAGGTGATTTGACTTTATATTATATGAGAAAAAGATCAGAAGGAATTGCTGCTTCTGATGAAAAGTGAAGGCAGAGCTTGGTAACAAGATTAATAGAGGATGTATTTTTTTAAAAAATTAATAGAGGATGTATTGGTCATGAGGTTGGATGTTTCATTTATTTGCTGATTTATTGTGTAACCTAGCCTTTTGTCATTCTTGACGAATTTAGAAAAATAGCATGCAAAGTGCTCATCAGTTTTCTTTGTTTGTATATTTGCAGATTGATCTCATGATGTCAGATAAAACACCATTATTGAAGCAATGACATCCGTGATTCGGAACTGTTCTACATTGTACTTTTTCTTTTCCTTGAAAATTCAACACTCCAGTTTTTGACAAGTGTGATTATATTGGTATGTCCTTGATCTAACATCCTGTATACTTCATGTTTTGGATTTAAGGAATTGTTTTTATCCAATTATATTTTAAGATATTGTGGTTGTAGAATTGTAAAATTAAAGTATGGACACCATCGTGCATTTCAGTTTAGTCTCCACTTCAGTTCTATTTATTCCATCTCCATTATCACCTCTACTGTTGTTCATTCTCATATTTTATTATCTCCTATATGGGAATACCCTCCGTGTGTTTGGCATATTAAAGCAGCATGAGATCTTGTATATTCTACTGGGACCTCTGTATTTATCCAAATCACATGTCTGAAATTTACACCAATTTAGACCAACATGGCACAACTGTAGGACTTCAATTAAATTTTATTCTTAACTATTTTAGATCTAAGACCTGTGCTTTTTTAAATAAGAAATAATGATACATTGTGTTACGATAATATTACGAAACTTGAGTAAATGAATGCATTGATATATGGTTGAATATGTTGTCGTATTATAATGTACTATTCCTATATATAAAATTTAGAATGGGAACCTATGTTTAAAAACTCTCTCCATTGTGTATGTTGTTTTCTATAGGCACGTGCATGTTTACTAGTTGAATAAAAAGGAACAAGGTTCAATACAGGAAATTTAAAACAACAAAAAACCAACAAAAACAGAAAGGCAAGCTAAGGGACTAAGAAGGAAACAAAATAAATACAATCTAGGAGCCGACTAAAGAAATATTCTGGATCCATGTGGTGAAATCGTCTTGCCATCTACTTTTCACTCTGTATTGAAGAAGGTTCAGCTCTTTGAACAGGATGCTTTGACAGCCATTTAAATTGATGCCGAGCCCTTCAAAAATAAGCTTGTTTCTGGCAGTCCAGATGGTCCAACAAATCAGAATGATAGCTTCCATGAAGAACTAGGAGTTTAGTTGCACTTTCAGCTCATCTGCAATAACTAGCAGATCAGGGTTGATCTGATTATGGTTGATCATATTCACTCGTGGAGAACAAACAATGATACATCAAGATTGATCTACTCTCTGCAGTCTGATTAGCTAGGGGAACAATTTTTTGTCATTATTCACATCTGAATATCTGATTATGGTTGATCATATTCGTATATGTTGGACTGGATCTCCACATATGTCATTAGGTGTATGTAAAGCTCGCGACACGGGATCGATGGCTGCCGGCTCTGCAGATAAGGAGAACACGCCTCCTCCTACTACGGGCGCCATCGCCGCCTCGGCTGTTGCGGTTGCGTCGTCTCGGCGGCACGGCTACGCTGTCAAGAGCTGCGGCATCAAGAAGCGCCCGTCCAGGGCGCGGTTGCCGGCCCGCGTCCCGCTCCGGGACATCACCAACCTGATTCAGGCCATCTCGGCGGTCGTCGAGGGACCTGCTGAGGCTCCGCTCGGGCAGGAAGCTCCGCCGGCTGCGGCGACGGAGTTGACCGACCCCGATGTGGTGGCTAGGAGACTGGCAGCACTGCAGGACGGAGGAGACGCTGCTCCTGGCCCGGCAGCGAAGGTGGCGAGATACTCCCTCCTGAAGGGGTTCAGATAGGCGTCCACTGTGCAGTATACAACAGGAGTTCTAGCTTCGTAGCCCAATTTCTCGTTGGATTTTATTTCATTCGATTGGAGTGGAGGATTGGTTTGTTCGGTTTCCTCTTTTCTGTAATGTTGATGATAGGAAATGAGTTTTCCCAAAAGGAAAAGAAAATGAATAAATCGCAAAAATAATATATTGATTTGTTCCTCACTGATGATGGCGCTACAATGCGTCGCAGTTTGGATTCCTGAAATTTGAACAATTTGTTACGCTAGGGGATGCTTCTGTGACCTTGATGCTGTTCCTCCGTGCTGATCCCCAAGGCCCTCAAGAATATAGCAGATTCAGTCTCTAGGCCATCATCCAAACACTGAATCTAGAATGCCTCTTGATGAACTGCTGTTTACATTGCTTCCGTACCAGTACGATTGTATTGATGTTTACTACGCGCCTATGCCTATAGCTCTGGGTTTATAATTGATGGTAAGTTCGTCCAGCACTTGCTGACATGCACCCTCCTAGCGAAAGGCAGCAGAAGCTACAAACTGTGGCTTGAATTCAGTTTACTAGGAGTACAACAGAAGATGCTGTGATGCAGTCTCAGTGATTTGGCACATTAGCTTGCCTCTTGTTGTCACCAGACCATTTTGAGTGTTTGCACTTCTGTTGGTTCATTACAAATGATCTTTGTGGTTGTGCTTACTCCTCTTTTGGTTCTTTGGCAGCCTTTACTGACAAAAGATGAAACCATGGGCATTTCTGCGTATAAATTTTCTTGTGGAACTACAGCTGCCTGGTAACACACTGACACACTTACTGGTAACCGGCAAACAAGCTAACTTTTGCTAGGAATCAATTTGATAACCTGCGGTCCTGCACACAATTTCAGAAGCCTGAACATCACCATACACACAGATTGCTTTATTTGTTGTAGCTATCGTTACAAATGCCATTTAGGATAGGTTAGAGGTGTTAGAGACGTATGACCAAGACAGGCACGTGGCGGCGGACTAGGCAAAGGGGAGGTGCGGAGGACTGGCAGCATGCATGAAGGAGTTAGGCATTGCCTATTCTTAGGATCTAGATCTAGATTGGGTTTAAGACTTTGAGTGGTTAGGCATTGGCTGAGTATTGTAGCACGGCCATCGCCACCGCTCCCCTTAACTGTATATGGATCATCCCATGGCCAAGACAGTGGCCAACCTCGCCCAGCAGTTGGCGTTTCTCTGGGCATGCCTAGGGGCCTGGAACCCCGGCAGCACCATGCCACCAGGGTTCCCCTACTGCTGGCCATGCTATGGGACGACGGTTGTCCCAATAACCGCTGCCCAGCAGATCCCAGTTGAGGGCGAGAAGTTGTTGCAAATCGAGCAGCCAACGGACATCAGTGCCAGCGTTGGCGGAGACGACACTTACCCGCCAAGCGTCAGCGGCGGTGCAGCTACACGCGGCCTTCTAACACGTCGGCAGGTGCAGGTGCAGGTGCAGGTGCAGGTGCAGGTGCGAGAGATGTGCGATTTGACGGCAAGATGTTTACCCGCCAGATGTCGGCGGTGGTGGGGCTACAGGCTTCTGTGCGCAGTATCCTAGCGTGTCGGTTGGTGCGGGAGATACACAGTCTACGGTAGATTCAGCCCTTGATATTCACATAGCATCTTGCCCACGTACCAGTCCCAATTCCACGCCATACATGAATGATAGCTATATATTTGTTTCTTTTTTAACTAGTGATTCAACAAAACTTGCAAACGGTGACAAATGACCAAAGACTTTAGGTACATTTAGGTACCATGTCGATAAATGAAATCAACGAGCTGTATCGCTCTCCATGGCTCCAGCAAACAGGCATAGCAGTGCCCACAGTAATAGCAATATCCAAACGACAAGATGACAAGCAAAAAGCAGGATCACAAGGAAGACTAGTTGCTGCGATTCTTTTATTACCTGTAGAACTGCAGAAATGTTTCAGAAAACTGATACAAACACTGCACATGTACAATTTACAAAGACTCAACTACAGGTTTTATAGCCAAGTAATAACCCAGCAGTCTCCTTTTGTCCTGTATGTACCGACTCAGCATACACAGAATTTTCGAGGCAACAGCAAAGACCAAACATAAGAAAGAGGACTGAAAAAGTGACATCTCAGGCTTAAAGCTATTCTGAACAACTAATTGCACAACCGCTACTTCCTGCCTTCAGGGTTTTGGCGCTGAGAACATGTTGGGATAGGAGAAATATGGGTCGTCCTCCATAGATGGCGACCTCTGCGGCACATGCGATGGCACATAGTCCTGTGTATCATTGGTAAAGGAGTCCTGGTGATCGAATACTGGTTTCTGTGTCCCCTCAGTCTGATGATCGCTGTACTTGTTGTAGACCTGGGAATTCTTCTTTAGATCTGCAATGCGCAGTTGTGCAAGGTTTGCAGCAGCACGGGCTGCTGCCGCAGCTCGCTCTGCTGATTCAGCAGCTGACTGAGCAGCCGATAAAACGTCGTCCAAGTCAATATTTGCCCGACTCTCAGAAGGAGAGATTGTCTGTACTTGTTCTGACTGTCTTGTAAACATATACTCCGTGGGAGGTACTGGAGGTGTGGTCACTTCATCAATTTTCTTTGTGAAGATTTCTGGCTCTGGCTCTGATGGTTTCGCTGGAGGAGACAGGGAAGGTGAGGGAACTGTCTCGGTTTTTTCCACTGAAGGAGCAAAAACTGGCGGTGGAGATGCAAAAGGAACAAATTGCTTCTTCTCATTTGGCAAATCTGGTATGTTTGATTGAGCAGATGCTGCAGAAACGAGATGTTCCAAGCTTTTCATCTGAATGACATTAAAAGCACCACCAGCTGTTGGATTCTCCTCCAAGTCAGTAGGATCTGAGAACTCATGAGGAAGTGACTGAGAGCCCTGAACAACTGGACCAATATCTGGGGTCAACGGTGCATCAGAAGGTGGACGAATTGCAGCTTTTGGGACTTCAGGCAAATCTAGTGAATCAAGGCCGGTATCTGACTCGTAGTCTTCATCAGGCTGCTCCGCAGCTCTTGCAGCTACTGTTTCCTCATGTTTTTCCTTGGGAAGAGGTAGTGCGGAGCCATTGAAGTAGGTTGGTCCATTCTGAAAAAGGAAACATGGCATCAGGTAAGATTTGAATCATTGAACTAACCATGTTAGTCAAAAGTCAATATAATTTACCAATAGATCTTCGTGAGGTTTGAGAAATTCTGTCTCTGTCTCTGATGGATCCCAGTCAACTTCATGTTCCTCAGCTATCTCCTTCAGCAGTTTCAACTTTGCATCAACAGGAGGAGGACGAATAGAAAGTAGTTCAATTACCTGCAGAAGCATTAATTCTTATATGTTACGAAAATCCAAACTACCAGATAACATGATTAAACTAATTCAGATTCAAAGTGTCATATAACCTGACGATTGACCCCACAATCAGGCATCAACTCTGAAGCTGCAGCAACAAATTCCTTCCCATATTTAGTTGCAAACATCATTTGAACTTGCATCAGTTCAGGTAGATCTGCACATCTTGGAGCAGCAAAACAGATACTTGATATTGCTTCTTTGAGATCAATAGGACACCCCCTGAAGCCGACAAAACAAGGAAACACGGATCAGTTACACTCATCTGCATCTCTTAGTCACAAAACAGTTAATCAATTTTATAAACTGTAGCTCATTTGTATTCAACAAGAGCAGCAATCAGTATCCCTGCTTTATACTTCAAGATAATACGCTCTAATAAAAAAAGGCCGCAGCAAAGAAAATATTATCAGTAACATCCTTGGAGTTGGGATTACAATGACTTGTGTCTACGAACAGTCAAGGAATATAAGAATGCAGAGGGTATAAGATCAAGATAACTTGTCCCTGTTGCCAAATAGACATATCGATAAAAGTAAAGTTTAGGGTCCAAGTGTCCGCTAAAAGTACATTGGTAAACAGGCAGGCTGGCATATAATGGAATGGAACAAACACAGCCATAATCCACTGTAGCAGTGAACTAAGATTACTATGTGTTACTGTTTGCTAGGGAAAACTAACCCACTATAAATAAAAATAGAAAATATATATCTACCAATCTACCATTGTAAAGTTGAATAATGGTGGGGTACCGGTGGAGCAGCATGTCGAGCCACAAAACTAGCAACCGACTGATAACGATGGGCAATTACAATAAGCCAGTTCTAAATTGGTCTTCTAAACGAATCAAACAGAACACAGTAAATAAAAAACATATCTCTAGTTCTTGCCCCAACAAAAGTAATCAAGTCACTGGAAATCCCGAGTGAGCTTCTGGTCGTATCAAGAGGGGCAACGAAGCCACAGCCAGTTTCAATTGCAACACCCGTGAGCAAGCAAATATTGACTGCAATTACGAGTTAGTAAAATTCAAGTCAGATAGAGGTACAAACTTTTGGGACTCGATGATGGGCAGCCGGACTGCTATGAGCTCGCAGAAGAGCTCGAGGATCTCCTGCGCGGCCATCATGTTCTCCTCCCGGATGATGTGCTCCACCTGCATCAGGTCAGCAGCCGAAGCGTGCAATCAGCAGCCAAAGCCAAAAGCCCCCAACCCCATCACCTCACCCAACCCTACTCCAACCTAAGCAAACCCGGAAATCCCCTGACAGACAGACAGACAGACAGACAGAGAGAGAGAGAGGGAGAGGAAGCGTGCGTACCCTGATCCGTGCGGTGGCCTCCTGGCCTGCCTCGAGGAGCTTGGCGATGTCCCGGCGCATCTGGCGCAGCTGCAGCTCCCGCCGGTTCCGCAGCAGCTTTATCCGCGGGATCGACAGCTTCAGCAGCGTCTTGCTGCGCGCGCGCGCACACACACACCGACACACACGACATCAGAACTCCAACAAGATCCCCAGAAGAAGAAGGAAAAAAAGAAAGAAAACGAAAAAGAAAGGGACCGCGCGTACCACTTGGCGGCGCGGAAGCCGCCGCCGCCGCCGAAGAACGACATGGCGGGCGCACCGTTCGCCGATCGGGGTGGGGGAGGGAAGCGAGGGTCTGCTCGGTCGATCGATCGGGTGGCAGCCAGCCGGGGAAGAGGATTTATGCGGCGCGCCGGGGGTCGATGTCGATCTGGTGGGAGACGAAGAAGCGGAGGAGGAGGAAGGAGGTGACGATGCAGGCGAGAGCGATGGGGTGGGTCCCAGACTCCCAGCCGCGGTTGCGTCGTCAGGTCGGGTCGGCGTGCGCGTTGGAAGCGACGGGGGGAGCACCTGCTCCACCGATGACGGATCTGGGCCGGTCGATTGAGACACGTGGACGGCGGATTGGGGATACTTAGGGGGTGGTTAACGTCGCAGCGTTCACGGTTGGGTTCCAGCTGAGTCCTGACGACGGGTTTTGCCGTCTCTTGTGCAAACTTGGCCGTGTCAGGAGACTTCTTCGGTTTGCTTCGCTCCAAAGGAAATCGGATTCCATCTCCGGAATCCGGATCGGAGGCCAACATCGGGTGATACTCCGTACACTTCTTCCAAGTCATAAAACCCTTTTTTTTTTATTACAATAGAAACATCGCTCGCGGTTAGCATTGTCATTGAGAAGATTTATATGCTAATTTCCTTTGGTCATCTTTGTCATAGTTTGACTCCTATATTCTTTCGAGCAAATTCCGTGAAATCCAATCTTATCAAGTAGATAAAATGCAACTCAGTCTCTTTTTTAAGCTAATAACAAGAATCACAATTTACACTATGAGTTGAGAGCTAAGAAACCCATTCTCCACAACTTTACGTTCAATTACCATTAGAACCATTTAGAATTACTTCTCACATGCTCTCCATCAGAATCACTCCATAAAAAAAAATTTAGGAAGTAAAGATCAATAATCTGAAAAAGAAGCTCCACCAAACCCTTTGTTGTGGATTCTACTTGCACTATCTTAAGGCTATGTTTCAATGTTTGGTCTAGCTAGTTTCTAAAAAGTGTTTTGACAACTAAAGGCAAAACACAAATCAAATATCGCAAGCCCTTATGTATAGCACCTAAAGCTACTTTCATAATAATATCATAGACTCTGCTCGTAGCTTTGTGACTTTTTCTTTAAATAGGTGAAAATAGAGAGATATTTCTCACATGATTCGATGAAGATAGAGATGGAGAGATAGGTTTTATAGTCATTTCAACTATACGGATTAGAACTCTATTCTTTTTTTGGGAGCATGTAGCCTCCGAATTTTTTCAACGGCTTATGGTTAATTGCAGATTTTTCTCATAGGTTTTTTTTTTGAGCAACGGATTTTTCTCATAGCTGAACATTGCGCTCGTGATGTGAGTACGGAATCCTTCATCAAACACGTCGCCGCATCAGCGGTAGACGTCGTCTTTACTGACGTTGTACTGTACACGTGCTCTCCACGGGCCACGGCTACAGAACCAGCTGGGCCTAGAACTGCAACGGCTCTGCCGCACCGTGCCGTCACCCCCGTAGCCTCGGTGTCACCACACCAATAAAAAAACCAAAAAGCGTCCCGTATCGGCTTCCCGTTCCGTGACTTTGGTTCTCGCGCCCACGGCACGCGCCATTTGTCCGGCCACCCGCCCTCTATCCAACCTCCCCTTTCCCTTTACCTTTGCTTCTTCCACTGCTTTGGTTGCTTGCCTTTGCCTTTGCCTGCAGCCTGCTGCCGTTTGCTTCGCCGCCTCCTCGTGTCGTGTCTCCTTCCGTGCCGTCGAAGCATCTTCCCCTCCCACCACCTCTGGTTCTTGGCTACGGAACCAGCTGCCCCTTTTCGTGCTCTCGCGTTGCGCATTTCATTTCTTGGTTGGGCTGGTTCTTGTTTCCGTTTTCTCCCGCTTCAAATCTTCAAATCTGCCAAGCTTCAGGGTCCCCCTTCTTTGTTCCAAGAAGCAGCGAGCGGCAAGAGGCGTTTCATTCGGGGGGAAGGAGGGCGGCCGCGGGCCTCCGGGCCAGCCCCCCAGGCCCCTGCTAGCCATGGGGAAACCGCCGGGGGCCAAGAATCCGGCGGCGGCGGACGGCGACGAGGCGGTGTTCCTAGAGCTGTCGCGGGAGCTCAAGGACGAGGCGACCCGCCTCTTCAACCGGGGCGACCTCGAGGGCGCGGCGTTCAACTATGACAAGGCGGCCCATCTCCTCCCGTCCGGCCGACTTGTGGAGGCGGCGCGCCTCCGCGCCAGCGTCGCGCAGTGCTACATGCGGATGGGAGGGGAGCTCCACCGCGCCGTGCACGAGTGCAACCTCGCGCTGGAGGCGGCGCCGCGGTACAGCCGGGCGCTGCTCCGCCGCGCCGAATGCTTCGAGGCGCTGGCGAGGCACGACCTGGCGTGGGCGGATGTAAGGAGCGTGCTGAGGTGGGAGCCTGGGAACCGCGCCGCGCGACGGAGCGAGGAGAGGGTGAGGAAGGCGTTGGTGGAGAAGGGTGTCGAGGTTGCGGACTTGGATGAGGAGCAGCCGGAGGAGGAGGATGAGATTGCTGGCGCCGCAAAAGGAGAGGAGAAGAGGAAGAAATCTCGTAAGAAGCGTTTGGATTCGGTTGCAAGGGAACAGGATGGGGCAAATGGAAATCATATTGCGCCACTAGAGAAGCAGATTGACCCGAGGCGGATAGGGAATCATCAGGTTCATACTGAAGATAGTAGTGATTCCAATGGTCTCGAGACGCTAGAACAAAGCACTGAGACAGAAGAGAAGGACATGGGCAAGGGCAACAAGCGAGGCCGGCACACTGCAGGAAAGAAACCGAGGCGTGGCGAGAGCAAGCAGCAGAAGCATTCTGCAGTCAAGCCAGTGAATCATTGTGACGACAAAATTGCTGTCAAGGAGGAAGCGATGAAGGATGTGAAGTTGGTCTTTGGAGAGGACATCAGGTGTGCTCAGATGCCAGTTAGCTGCTCGCTGTCACAATTGAGAGAGATAGTTCAGAACAAGTTCCCGTCACTGAAGGCGTTTCTGATCAAGTATAAAGACAAAGAAGAAGACTTGGTGACAATAACCTCGTCTGAGGAGCTAAGCTGGGCAGGCAGTCTGGCAGATTTGGAAGGGCCGGTCCGGTTATATGTTGCAGAGGCTAATCCTGTGCAAGAGCTTGGTGTGGATGGGGTCAGGAGACATCCTTCCTTTGCCACATTGGAGAGAAATCGTGATATCATGTTGGATAATGGGACCATTTGGCAAGATGCTGAGCATAAGTATTGCACTGATGACTGGATGGTACAGTTTGCGCAGATAATCAAGAGTCATGTTGGTTTTAGTTCTGATGCATATCTGGATCTCCATGACCTTGGCCAGAGACTGTACTATGAGGCTATGGAAGACGCAATAGAGAGTGAAGAAGCACAGGAAATGTTTGAAGTCGCAGAGTCCAAATTTCAGGAGATGGCAGCACTGTCATTGTTTAACTGTGGCAATGTCCACATGTCTCGTGCAAGAAAAAGGCCATGCTTGCCTGAAGATTCTTTACAGGAATTTATGCTTGAGCAAGCCGAAGTTTCATATGATTGGGCATGCACAGAATATGCCAAAGCTGGTGCAATGTTTGAGGAAGCTGTTAAAACTAAATCTGACTTTTTTGAAGGTTTTATTGCTCTTGGTCAGCAGCAATTCGAGCAGGCCAAACTCTCTTGGTATTATGCTCTTGCGTGTAAGATAAATATGGAAACTGAAGTTTTGGAGTTGTTCAACCATGCAGAGGATAATATGGAAAAGGGAATGGATATGTGGGAAAGAATGGAAACTTTGCGCTTGAGGGGACTGTCTAAACCAAGCAAGGAGAATGTTGTACTTGAGAAGATGTTCTTAGAAGGTTTTGTGAAGGATATATCAGCAGATGAAGCATTTGAACAGGCTTCAAGCATACAATCACATATAAATATCTTGTGGGGAACCATCCTTTATGAGCGTTCAGTAGTTGAATTCAATCTGGGACTTCCCAGCTGGGAGGAGTCGCTGACTGTTGCCATGGAAAAATTTAAGGTCGGAGGTGCTTCTCAAGCTGACATCAATGTGATTGTAAAGAACCATTGTGCTAATGAAACCACCCAAGAAGGTAATAAGATTTCGTTGTGACACATAATATACAATTACTTATTTTTCTGCTTTTGTTCTGAGGGATTCTAACAGAAATCTAACACTTCGTTTTTAAAAAAAGGATCATTAATTTTTTAGGAACTTCTACAAATAATGCCAAAAGAGAAACAATACATGAGTGTAAATACGACTAGGATATAATTGTAAATCCCCTAGGATGAATAGAATGGATGAGATTTGACATAATTCCAAGTATTTTGAGATCAGCTATCAATTCTGCATGTCCAAAGATGGTATGCACATAAGAGATTGCTAGCTAAACAGAACTGTTATTTTACCTATATTCACTTATGTTGGATTGCAGTTGTATGTATATTTTAGATGATTTGTGACAATATCCTTGCGAATGCAGTGATTACTACTGAATACTTGTGTTTTGAAAATAAAATGCTAAGATATATTCCCTTATGCAGGACTCAGCTTTAAGGTTGAGGAGATAGTTCAGGCATGGAATGAGATGTATGATGCTAAAAATTGGAGAAGTGGACCCCTGTCTTTCCGCCTTCAACCAATATTCCGACGTAGAGCTCCAAAGTTGCATCATATACTGGAGCATCTGCACTATGCATAACTCCTAACTACACTATTGTATCAGGTAATTTTCTACATAGGTAATTAGTTTCACGAATGAATTCCATAGAAAAATGATTCGTCAACATATTTTTCAATAATTTCTGATGTTTATCTAGCTAGTCCTTACATGAAGAAAAAAGATGCAAGAAAGACCTCAGAATTAACTCTGTCAAACATATAAGAACATAGCTAACAGTTCAGTTTTGACTTTTAAGAACAGAATATAAAGAAAAGTCATCCTATAGAATGGTTCAAACTTGGCTTGGTAACTATTCTGCTTTCATAAAAATGAAATCCGTATATATTTTCTTAATTTGGTGGAAAATTCATAAAACATCTTGTCATTTACATAGCACAAGATTTTCTGATATGTAATTTTGAGTCGTGGCAATAAACATAAGTGTGCTTACTAATCTGAATCACTTTTTATATCTCGATAAACTTTTGGTGTGTTAGTGTTAGTGTTAGGGTCCTAACACTACAAGTTCTTTTGGAGTTGGCTGTAATCTAGCACTACAAAGACAGGGTGTGGGGGCTGTAAAGGACAACAAACACACATGTTTCTATAATTTAAGGTCATGTGTGATGAGAAATTCTTGATCCTAGAACTTTTATTTAGTAAGTAATAGTGTAAGCATAAAGCAGTACAACTATTTGTGTTGGAGCCCTAAAAGACAACACATACCCAAATTTCTACAATTTCCGCGCATATGCATTGAAAACTCCTTAATCCAAATTCTTATAGATCTAGTTGTTATGGTTGGATAGTATTAATTTCCATCTCATCTCTGGAATTGCTTGGGATCCAAACCACAATGCACACTATCTAAAGAACCTATGAGGTTCAATACAAATCAGCCAAGGTTTGGTGCTATGATTGTTTTGCTTGTTTTGGATGGTTACTCTTTCTGAACTGAAAGAGGTATCCAGGTTTTGCTTGTTTTGGATGGTTACTCTTTCTGAATTGAAAGAGGTATCCATACTCTTTCTGAATTGAAAGAGGTATCCAGATTTTTACTAAGTTATTTGAGTAATTTACTTGTTTAACATTCCACCTTAAGTTTGCATTTTACCTACCAACAACTTAGTTATGTTTCTATCTGTACCTTTAACTGGGAAGTGAGGATCATGGAAAAACATCTCTACTTATGAATTTAGGTGATAGAATATAAATTATAGTTCTCAGCATATCTCGCAATCGGATTCATTCCTGCTATATTTTTACCAAAAAGCGATAATGAATAAGTTCTTCAAATTGAAGTTATTCATCTAAATTTCTGTAGCAATTGATCATAAAGTATCTGAAAAAAATCACCAAATTATTCCTTAAAAAAACGCTATTTGTAGTGTCTTAAGATGAAGATTTATTCGAAGACGCACTACAGAGAATTTTACAATAGTTCTGGGGAAGTGTTTAGTCTGGCTCGGAATAGCTCAACTTCAACCATTCTACCCGTCTAATCCATTTTGGGTAGCACAATCTGGTCTTATAATGTTGTTTGAAAAACTAACCTTCATAACCAGGGCGGCTTCAGGATCTTCATTGAAGCTTTCTGTCAAGTTTTCTATCCTGAAAATATTGCACTCAGTGCCAGTTATTACTTACACAGCTGCTCATTTGTGCCATTTTTGGGTGTGGAATAATTGTATTCTAGTCAGCATAATCACCGTTACCATCAAATGAAGGGTATTTTAGAATAAGAAAGTCTTCAAAAATAGATTTTGATCATTGAGATATCTTGCATTATACTTTGAATATATAATTAGTTGATACAACTTTTGTACACTGAACATGCATATAACTTGACTTTAATGGCCAACATTTGTAAAGTTTGTTTTTCTCAGAACAAAATAATGCCTTAAATTGATAAGCAAAAAAAGTTCTAGGTTACCAAGCGGTTTGAATGGAAGTGAATTGATTTTTTTTAAATAAAATTCATTACTCCATTTAGAGAATGGTTACAAATTTTGCATTACAGTTTTATATGTCCTGCATATTGTTTATTTTATATATCTGGATGGTTGTACTTCCATGTACTAAATACAGTACACTTTTTTTCAGTTTCTGAAACTATTCTTGATGTTAATTTTCTTTTTGCAGGTTTGTTCATTTTTGAAGCTTTGTTGCAATTTATGTTCTATGCATTATCAAGTCATAGATTTGCTCATTCTAAGAAAAGAAAAAGATTTGCTGACTCTTATGGTTGGCTGACCATGTAGCTTGCATTTTGCTGTAAAGTTTACTGGGTTTCTAATCTTCTATGTAGTAGGTGGTATTATATATCCTCTCTTGAGGGATATTTTGCATAGTGTTACACTTCCTTCTATTTTACTTGTGGAAGTGCTAAAAGAGGGTTTGTACTCTTAGGTCACTATAGGAATGGTAGACTCATGTATTTTACTTAGAGAGTTCATTAGTAGATTACCCAAAGTATGTTGCACTTTAAGGACATGTGGGTAACTGATGTTCAAAACAGTCGTTGTAACCTGTAGCACAGATGCTAGAGCATAATGCTTTTTAAATTGTTCTTAACATACTGTATGTTTTTATTGTCAAACTACTGTCGGATAAATGGCCTTATGTTTGTTACTGAATTTGTTGTCGATTTGTGAGAATTCAATGTGGCTTTGTGGACGAAACCGTTAGCTATGCTTGTGAGGTAGCTAAAGAAAAGTGTGCATTATTTAAAGATGGTAATAGCTTGGTCTGATTTAGTTGTTCCTTAGTATATGTTCATTCTCATATGATGCATCTGTGACATATTTTAGTAAAAAACAAAACAACTTTTGTGTAATGAGCTAGAAAGGATACCTGGTGTGCGAAGACTACTTACAGAGCCTTATGTTTGGGGCACAGACAGGTGTTTGTGCGGGCGCCGCGTGTGCATGTTCTCGTGTGTGCATGTAAGTGTGTTGCGCATGCGCGTGTTTTCGAAACTGAGTTTTGAGTCAGTTTTGCAATGTAAACTTGATCTGGTCCTTTGAAATTATTCTGTAATAAGTTGGTCTGAATCTCCTCCTTAATTAGAGGATGAAGCTGGATGTTTCTATTATCTGAAAAATGGTCCAATGTAGATGTAGTATGGTGCTACAGGCAATCCAGGATCGATAGTAAAGCTATTGCACATGCATTGGTGATCTTATGAGCTACTACACTTGGTACCAATATAAGACTTGCTAAAATATTTCAAAATTATTGGCTCCTTGGAAGGTTGAATTTCAGCCTCGACTAAGTTCTACATATGTTTATTGCTAAATTTTTTTTGAAGAATTTGGCATATATTTATGTATCTTCATACACCACTCTGTGATATAATTTACACTAATGAAATCGGTGTAAATATAGTAATAAGATGATGTAAATATAGGTATAAGATGCTATACTCTCTCTTGGAGCAATTGTCAACCGCTGAATCAAGTAACCAATCAACGGTGTATAAGCATTGAGTTTGTAAACAATTTTGCTATGCCTTGCTATAGGCTTCAAATAGTCCTCCATGTGAAGAGATAGCCCAACAATAGGCTGGCACGGTGGCATTGTCAAGAGCGTTTGCTTGCCGATGTAGACGATTGTCCTGAGTGGATTCGCAAGGCTAGCGATGAACAACTTTTCTAGTCTGTTAGCCACCTGTTTTTAGTCATCAGTCGTGTAAAGAGCTAGAGCTTTGGGTGTGGTGTCTGACACTCCCTAGATCGTGTTGTAAAAAAAAAACTTCCTAAATCCAAATGAGGCCGGACCAGGAAGAACTACAAGAGTCTAATATGACGATTGACATTGACAAGAATTTTTTAAAGATAGTTAGACCACAAAATTGATCGATGGGCCGCAGAAAACAGTCTATTTGAACGATGTTATGAATTTGTATGTTTTATAAAAATAATACTTGTCTTCCAAAACAACAATATGAAATAATGCTTGGATAACAAAGGAAAACCAAAGGATTCTTCAAGGCCTGTTTGGATTGAAGTTTTTCAAAAGGAATTTTGAAGGAATGAATTCCAACGGAAAATTTGCTCCACTTGTTTGGAACAAAGAAAACTTGCATTGCTTTCCAAATGATAGGCTAACCTTTGCTTCACAAAACATAGGAAAATAAGCATCCAAGAAACCTAAGGGAAAAATTCTTACAATGTTTTCAAATTCTCAAGCATGAAAGCTTTGCTTCTTGGAGACATGTGTGATCCAAACACCCTAAAGTTTATATTCTTGTGTTTTCAAAACCTCTACTTTTCGCTTTACTTTACTCCTGCATTCTAAACAGGTCAGGAAGGATTTCGACCCAATAGAAAAATTCCCTATGCGTTCCTATGGAACAAAACATTGCATCTTATTATGGAATGAAACTTCTCATGGGGTGCGTCATGCGTGAATCCCTGAGAATTTTAAAGGAAAATTAATATGAGAATGGACCTCATGATTTTTTTTTATCTATGTCTTCCAATTTCTATGCTTTTCTTATGTTGCATCTGAATATTATATTGAAAGCTTTATCAGTAGGGGCTTTTGTGATCTTGCCTCTACTTTGAAGTAAGTTTGTGATTTTATCATTGTTTTTAACTTTATGATTTTACCCTTGTCTACTAGCAAGCCCGTACGATTCGCCCCTTTATCACTAGTCAACGGTCAAAACACGGGCGAAATCACAAAGAAACAGGGACAAAAACGGACAGAGTGCTAGTAGACTATGGCAAAATCACAAAGTTAAAAAAATAAAGGCAAAAGTCACAATTACATATCAAAAGTAGGTGCAAAAACGCTAATTGCCCTTATTAGTATATTGCATCTCCAATTATCTTTTTATTAAAGAATCTTCCAAACATCCCCTTTCAACAAAAAGATTTTTTTTTAACAAAAGAGACTCTGATGTTTGGCTCCGGATCCATGTTGGGTTTAAAGTCAAAAGGACAAAATTGCATAGTTAAGGCTACAAATATGGACACTTCGATTATCAGCCTTTCCATTTTCTTCCTCTTCTCGGATCCCCCACAGCCTCAAGCACCCGTCGTCCGTAGCCCAAGACCTAACCCTAACCAATCGAATTCATCCCATCTAGTCATGGCGGCGGCGGCGGCGGCGCAGGAGCGGTGGACCATTCTCGCCCAAATCCCTAAGGTGGTGACGGACGAGGAGGCGAAGCGCATCTTCCCACCGGGCACCGGCATCTCCGTCGCCTACAACGAGCTCCCGAGCGCCTCCGTCCTCACCGCCCCGCCCCGCTCCGCTCCGGATCACCTCCCCGCCCTACCCGTTCAACAACTACCCCTACATCGCCGCCGCCGACCCCTCCGGTCTGCTCCTCCTCCGCGCCAAGCAACCTCTCGCCGAATTCTCAGCCATGGTCACCTACCACATCTGCGACGCGCGCACCGGCGAGGTCATCTCCCTCTGCCAACACCGGGGTTCCATGGACTCATCTCCCTCAGCCGGGGAATGGATCCCCGAGTGCAGCGTGTGCTTGGCTGACATCTGGGCTGATGAGAGCTACCTCGAAACAATGCTGCCACGTGCCGACCCGTGCCTCTTAATAAAAAATAAAATTATGAATTACACCTTGCTATCGAATCAGAGTCCACGCATGCAAGACAACTTCTATGATTATCGAATTCTGAAGGACCGCACCATGAAGCAAGGAATTCAGTCATACCTGTTGGCCGAACCTGTTCCTGGATGTCTGCTGCCGAGTACGCCGTGCAGGTGCAGCACCTTTGGGAGCGTGGCGCCAGAGTCCACGGCCCAGTTGTTTTGGCAGCTCGAAGCCACACAGGACGTAGAACGCGTCCTGGTCCTGCCGCCGCACTGAAGCCTCTGCTGCGTCAATTCAAAGCTTCTTAAGCTAGAGTTTGCGGTTGATTGCGCACTGGTTGGTAAGATAAGATTCTATTCCGGTCCGTTTTAAGCCATTGGAGCCGGTGCTTGTTTAACTGCAAAGGAAACTGCGCCCAGCAACGGCCCATTCTTGGAAGAATAGTACCGTAGAGTGGGCTGCAATTTGGATTCTCACTGAAAGAAGAGAAAGGAAAGGTGGGGGGGCGGAGCTGGGAGAGTGGGTACATATCAGGTCGGCGACGACTGCGTAAGGCCTTTAGCCCCTGCAGCGAATTGGCAATGCCTAGTCGACGAGTAGGCGCAGGCGCAGGCGCAGGATGGCAGGGGCGACTGATGCTTGTAGAGGAGACGAGAAGCAAACCAGCGTGCATGCACGAGGATTGGAAACGAGATCCAGGCGGCGGGCAGCAGCCCGTGCAGATGTGTTTTTTTTTGAAGGCCTAATGTGAAATATGATTAAAAGCATAAAACGTCATGTATAGCAAAGTGTGGACGTTTCGGATGTCATTTAGCGAAGACAACCATAGAAATCCTATAATAGCAATTCTTATAATAACAATTATTTCCGGACGGATGAGAATTTTAGCTATTTTCCTAGAATGTTGGAGGGAATCCTGGCCGTTGCATGGAATGTTGGAATGTGGGGAATCCTTCCTAACAACAAGGATTTAGCTTACCCTCAGATAAGAAATGGAGAATCCTCACTGCTTTGGCATGATAGATGGAACAATCAGCCTCGGTCACTAGCCTCCTCAACTCCATAGCTTTTCTCCCTTGCTCTGAATAAACTAATCGCTGTTTAGAGGGCATGCAACCAAGGGGACCTGGCTAGCCTTTTCCAACTGCCCATTTCTTACACTGCCTTCACACAGCTGCAGAATATTGAACAGCTCTTGGACCATATCAACCTGAATGCAGAGGAGAATGACAAATGGATATACAAATGGGGCAATGGCAACTTCTCATCATCCAAAGTTTACACACTGCTCATTGGCCACTCTGACATTCATCCTGTCTACAAATGGCTGTGGAAGAGTTGCTGTCAACCGAAGCATAAAACCTTCTTCTGGCTTTTGGTCAAGGATCGCCTGAATACCAGAAATTCCTAAGAAGGAAAAAACATGCAACTTGACTCGTATAATTGTGTGCTATGCAACAACATCGTTGAAGAGACCCTAGAACACCTGATCCTGGATCGTCCTTTCGCTACAATGTGCTGGAACTTTATAAATGTCGAGATACCTCTACAGAGCTCCTTACCAGAGATTTTTGAGTAGATAAGAGGCCAGATTGCCTCTCCTTTCTTCATGGAGGCCACCATTTTAATGTGTTGGGCCATTTGGATGGCAAGAAATGATCTTATTTTCAAAGGCATTCAACCTAGGCTGATTAGCCGTCAGAGGGCATTCTTAAAGGAGGTCGGGCTGCTGCAGCACAGAGTCAAGCTTTCAAGCAAACCTCAGTTTTCCTCGTGGATACAAAGTCTGGGATAATCTATAGGCTTTTGCTTATCTTTTTTGTTTCTTTCTTTGTTTCTTGATCCCCCTTTGTTAGGGTGACGTTGCTTTCCTTTTAAGACCTGTAACTTTGTTTACCTTGCACCTTTCTTTTAATAAAGTCAGCTGTATGGGCTTCGGCCCCTCCAGATTCATAAAAAAAAGGATGTGGGGAATGTCATATATTGACTATGAACTATTATTAGGTTATACATACTTGGGTTTGGGTCCTTCTCTAGTAAGTCTGGACGAAAAACTCGAAACTCGCTAGCTCGCTCGACTCGTTCGTTAATGGCTCGGCTCGAGTTCGACTCGTTTTATAACGAGCCAGCTCGATTTATAATGAGCCAGCTCAAGCCAGCTCGCGAGCTGTTCGTTAACTTGAACGAGCCAGAAAATTCACAAGCCAAACACCTAAAATTAGCTCGGCCCACTTCTCTCGATGACTCGTTTGCCTTTGCCTAGCCCAAACTTGAAACCCTAGGCACATACACCAGCGTACACACCACCTGTTGGCTGTGCTTGTGTGTCATGGCTGCTTCTGAAAACTAGGAACCTGCTGGAGCTTAGAGTGTTGGCTGTGCCTGTGCGCCATGGCTGCTATCTACCTATCTTGCTTTTGGTGTATTATATATATATTACCTACAAAGTCAAAACCTGATCAGGTTAATAGACTACCAGTCAGCTTATTTATTTTGCTTTGTTCTTGGATTATGTGTGGTCGTATCTCGTATGGATGATGTGTGAACTGTATGGAGTAATGGTCATGGTGGACTAATCGATGGATGGATTATCTATAAGTACTTTGTGTAATTGTGTTCTTACTTTTTATAATTTCCTTGAAAATGTGTTTTTGTGATTTGACTCGCGAGCCAAACGAGCTAGCTGCATACAAGCTGATCCGAGCTGCTCTTCTAGCTCGTTTGCATAACGAGCCGAGCCGAGTCAGATTGCTAACGAGTCGAGCTATAACGAGCCAAGATGGCTTGATATCCAAGCTTATTCTCTAGCCCCCGGCCATCGCATCCGCCACACCCCTCTAGGGCGGCCCTGCTCACACAGTCCGCAATGCATGATCTTTTTTCTTTAAAAAACAATGGCAAGAGCTTTACCGATCAACTAAGATGAAAGAATTTACGTGTAAGAAGGCATGCTAACCAACCGACATGGTGAGATTGATCAAACACAACACACACTTTCATGACCATCGTTGTATACCGGGCATGGAATCAAAGCTACCAGTAGCACTGACTTCCCATTGCAGGCCACCCACGAGCCACGCACCGATGGACCTAAAGCAAGTGGGTGCAACCGCGAAATACAAAATTACCTCCTTGTATTCGTGTTCTCAAATGAGAATGGAAGAAATTCGACTTTCATGTAATATCTTAATAGAATTCATGTAATGATCAATGCATTTTTTGGAATTTATGTTATCTGCATGTCTAGATTCCTAGCAAGAAAATATTCCTCGTCATTTTCTAGGTAATTGAAGTGGGGTTGACGAACAATAGATAAAACGAAATGACATGGGGCGTGGCCATGTGGTAAGGCAACGGGTTGACAAGCTGAAACACCTCATGAAGAGCATTCCACTATGCACTATCCTTGGTATGTGAAATGTTTAGAAAATTTTTAGATATGGAATTTCTAGTCTCTACCATCAGGATGTCCATAGGACAACACTCGCACATCCAAGAGAGATAAAAAAAAGAAAGGGACAATTGTGCAACTGTCCTTGTTTTAAGGTCCAATTGTTCGTTTTCCTATTTTTTTTAACTTTACACGTTTGTCCCTGATTTTTAAATGTCAAGGTTCCGTCTACCCCTTTTTTGACTTCCGTCGCCTGCAAAGAAAAATATGGCCCCAAAAAAATGTTTGGAAAAAAGAAAAAATGGAAAAAGACAACACTACCCCTTATCCCAAAGAAACATATCTCTGTTCACTCTACTGAGAAGTCGTAACCATAGGCGGAGCTGTTCCATGCGCTAGGGTTCAGGCGTTGGGCAGCGGCCAGTCCACCACGAGGTGGCGCGGCGGGCGGCGGGCGTCCCCAGCGGCGATGCGCGTCAAGGCGAGGCGCGTAGGGCTGGCGGCCCCAACGTCGAGGCTCATCGGGCGGGAGGCAACTATGTATATGTATATCGGGCTCATCGGACCGAAATATGTATATGTACTTTGATTTTTGTACAAAATATATGTTGTCATTTGTCCAAATAAGTGCACAAAAAACGTGTATAAAAAAATTTGGATTGATTCTTGGGTCATTTATGTCAAGGGTATTTCTGTCTTTTTACCATGTATTTAACACCGTTAATTCTACTTCACGAACCAGGGGCAACTAGTGCATTTGGATTCAAAAAACAGGGGCAAACGTGCAAAGTTAAAAAAGAAGAGGTAAACGAGCAATTGAGTCTCAGAATAGGAGCAGTTGCACAATTGGCCCGAAAAGGAATACACCGTTCAACTCAACTAGGAGCATGTCTATCAAAGAAAAAAAGAACCAGGCTTCAAATACGATTCCAGGAGCTCCACCCAAACTTCGCAAAGGTACTTTAGTAAGTTGGCAACACCAATTAGGGCAAACGTGGCAGCCCTCGGACAAGTATTGCAGCCCCCTTTATTTCCGATTGGTCATACAATCTGAGAATGAAGGACCTCCTCAGTCATGGTTCTGACTAAGGGTGAAAAGAAAACTTTTGAGTCCCGAATTCGTAGTCCGGAGTTTCCCAACCGGGACCTAAGCCTCTTCCTACACTAGTGTAATCATAGTTTCCGGCTTCTGCAACTTATCTGGAACATATGTAGTCCTTGCAGAATGTTTTAGCTATATGCGACTGTGATTGATTCATCTTTGTCGCCTGGGATATACAGGATAAGTGCATGATACGAGATTATTAATTGATGCCGTACGCAAAAAGTGAAGATAAGTTTCTCCACATCCACCGCCTGACGATTGCACATGTTGTCTCACTCGTCACCATCAAATTTAGATTCCTATTACCATTGTCATTAAAGGTCCGTTTGGATCCTCGAAATTCGTGGAATTAAATTCGTCGTATAAATTATAGTTGTGGAAGAAAGAATTTAAGATTTCATCAGTTTCTAAAGTTCACTTTTAAACCTATCTTAGATTCATAAGATGAGCGATGGGAAATAAATTCTATACATCATCATTGTCCACCATGCTGTGCATGCACCCTCCAACTTGATTCTATTCCATTTCAAATATATAGTTAGCTCAAATAGGTGTCTAAATAACAATGAATTCAACTCTTTTAATTCCAAGGAGCCAAACGGCCCTAAGTGTTATCTAATGTCAACTGCTTTTTAGGAAAGTTTGTCTTATCGACTCAGATATCGATCCTATATCTTGCGCCATACAAGGGGTTGAAGTATCATTTTCTATAAGATAGTTAAATTTGGATATGTGAATTGACTCTCTAAAATACTTTAGCCTCTGTAAGTAGAAAAGTTCCACAACAGGCTCTTTAAAACCATCTCTCTAATTTATAAATATGTCGCCATGTCATCAGGCCTACTTGAAGTGCAGATGTACCACTTTGGAGCATATTAACGAACACCCTCAAGGCAGAGAAAATGGTTATTTTGCCCTCGTCGGGAGTGGGTTTCGCTGGAATGCCATTAATATAGTGGGCTTCGCCGCATTGCCCTTCTCAAGCGAGTCACGCCCGCTAAAATGCTCTGTCTGTGTTTTAGTACCAAATTTAATGTTTTTTATTGTGATGCCTTTTTTCTTCCCCGGATTGCCCCTGGGCCTTATCAATTCACGGTCTTTTGTTTCATGGTCACGGTGACGGAGGCTACGGCCTTATCTTCTTCCCGACGCGATCAGCTGCCGCCGGTGCCGACCCCGTCCTTCCCGACACGGTCAGCTGCCGCCGGTGCCGACCCCGTCCGTCCGCGCCAGCCTCCTCCGCCGCCCCGGCGAGACCCCGCCGCCTTCCCCGACCATCCGCGCCAGGAGGCTGCGGCTTCCCCGTCGACTGCGCGGGAGCCCGACGGCTGCCCACTGCAATCTTCCCTACAGCTAGGGTGAGCCTCGATGGCCCCATTTTCTAGATTGATTTGTGGATTTCGTGGGTGAAGTGTTGACTTAGGGTCTGACAGGAGTAAGAAGCATGGACTCTGCTTTTGCTATGGACTGCAATTGGAATGATTTAGTTACAGGGTATGATGCATCATAATTTTCTCTTTATTGTACAAATATATCTAACTATGACTAGATGTATGGCATGCGTGTAGTGTTCTAACTCTGTAATGGGTTTTTTTAGGCTCGATGCGGAGCCTGAGCTTAGTTTAGCGGCTGTAGATGGTGCCATACCAGAACAGCAGAGACATCTGGTTAACTGGGATGAATTACAGATTGAGGAAGGGCAAGATGATGAAGGGGAAGGAAGGATAGAAATTTTTGATGAGGATCAGCTGTATTGTCTTCTGGGTCTAAGAACCAAGGATGATCATGGCCAGAGTGCTACTAATGCTACTTCAAATGATGATCACGCTACCGCAAACAATGGTAGTGGTGCAGCTATCCCTGATATTGATACTAGAGGTGCAGCTATCCCTGATATTGATACTAGAGGTGCCGCTATTCCTGTTGATGATGCAATACCAGAGGAGATGGTGATGGTGCATGACCCAAACAACCCATGCATGGATATTGGCACTGTGTACCCCAACATGGTTGAGTTTAGGTTGGCTGTGAGGCAGTTCGCCATCAAAAAACAGTTTGGACTACACACTGTGAAAACAGACCCAAAGAGGTTTATTGGGAAGTGTAACAACCCTAGAAATCCGGTCACCGAAAATAAGAGCTTTCAAAAATTTTTCTAAAAGTATACCAATGTGTGGCGAGTGTCATGTAGGAAACCACCAGATAGTTGCACAAGTAGCCCCTAATGCTAGCATGAGCATTGCATTCAAATAACCAGAGTTGATTCGCCTCTTATTCGATTTTATGTGATGTTAACAAAATCGAATAACCTTTTATCACATGTATATATATATGCCCGCTAACTCCGGAAATGAATCCGTCATGACCTAGAAACCCTAGTGGACCCACCATGGTGTATACATCATGTTCACTGTAACACCTCTGGTGTTATATTAACTAAAACATGCCATGTCATCATGTGCACTGCAAAGCATTCATGTTTAAGTCAACCTTAATGTGCATTAACTAAAACAAGTTTATATTATATAGGTTGATTGAGTTTCTGTAATGTTTGTCACATGAAATAATAAAACCCTATTTTTGAATGTCATTGCAAATACTTAGTTTATACTCTATGTACTTGAGGTGTAAACTGTGTTTACACTAGTATCCAGCATAGTGTATAAGTTTAAGTCTAACCCTAAAAATGATTTCCATATTTGAAATTAAATTTGGATTTCCAAACTTATTTCTAAACCTGGCTATCCAAGTTTAAATTCAAATAGGAAATACTATAAAAGGTTTTTCAAAAGTCAATTTAGTCAACCAAGGGTGTCATTGGGTCAATGACCTAAAAATGTCCTTGGATGATGTTGTGATCATTAATAACCAACCAATTAAATTAGAAACCAAATTGAGTTTAAATTCTATTTCAAAAACCCTTTATTTCCAACCCTAGTTTTATCCCCTTTTCTCTAATTCAAATTCTATAAGGAATTTGGAGATACTCTAAAAAGATAGTTTGTAGATCTTGACAGGAGCTACAAAGTTGGTATACAAAGTTTTTCAAGTTTCCAAAAGGAATTTCAAATTAATTTGAAAATACAGTTTTTAGCATTTATCCCCTTTTGAATTTAAAACCGTAATTTAAAAATTATGCATAATTTGAGGAAACTTTGTACATGAAAAATGTTTGGTTTGACAAACTCAACATTTCATAGTTTTGAAGATTTTCAAGTTTTATTTAAAAATCAAAAGTAATTTCAAATGTTTATTTCTAGGGTTAATCCCCTTTTCAAATCTGAATTCAAATTTTAAAATTTAAACAGAATTTGAAGATGCCCATTAAAGGAAAAGTGTAGCTCTTGAAAAGTTATACAAATGATGTCTTTGGAGATTTTCAAGTTTTTATTCAAATTTTGGAGTAATTTGTATTTTAAACCGAGTGGCAATTCTGTAAATACCCTGAACAGCACCCAACCCTATCGGCGCCTGCCATGGCCGGCTTCACACCGCGCGCCGCCGTCCACCGCCGCGCCTTCTCGGCCGCCCGCGCGCTCACAGACGCGCGAAGGTTCACCGTCGTTGTGTCACCTGCTCCTTCATCGGCCCCGAGCTATAAATACCGATCAGACGACGCCGTTCTTTTCCTTTCTTCCTCCCACCACCGTCGCCGACGATCTCCCTCCGTCGCCGAAATTCGCCGTCGACGCTCAACCTCTGTTTAATTGCCCTCGCTCAAAGCTCCGCCACTTCATCACGGTCCTTTTGGGCCAGTCCGTGTTTTCTTTCATCGCCCGAGCTGCCTGCACGCAATCTTCTTCCTCGCGGCCAGTCAGTCGCGCCGCTGCCGCCATCTCCGCCGTTTGCTGTCGCCGGAGGTGAAAATATTTTACTTTCGACCCCTTAATCGTGCTCTCCGTGTTATCCTGCGTCTGATGTGCGCCTTGGTTCGAGCAGCGCATTACCGGAGGTCA
Organism: Bothriochloa decipiens; assembly: GCA_023333625.1. Classification (NCBI taxonomy): domain Eukaryota; kingdom Viridiplantae; phylum Streptophyta; class Magnoliopsida; order Poales; family Poaceae; genus Bothriochloa; species Bothriochloa decipiens. The sequence continues at coordinate 30,924,067 of CM041635.1, read as the reverse complement.
CCGTGCCGTTGTGCCATCGGAGCGCCGCCGCCGCTATCACCGCCATCGACCGCAGTTCAACCCAGCCACTCCGGACCTCTACTAACGCGCGCATCAGCGCCGTGGTGAGCTCCTGCGTCTATTCGTGTTATCAATTTCATCCATCTCGCATCGGGAGTTGTTGTAGTGCAGTTCGAAGTCGTCGGAGTCCTGCTCGAGGGCTCGGCCGACGAATTCGAGGGGGTGACGGTCGAGGTGAGGGATCGAACCAAGGGATCGAACCGAGGGATCAAGTCGAGGGGTAGTCGAGGGGTGCACTGTTCTCGAGGGTGTCGAGTCGAGGGGTGCGCTGTTCTCGAGGGGTAGTCGAGGGTTGCACTGTTCTCGAGGGGTAGTCGAGGGGTGCACTGGTCTCGAGGGGAGGCTCGTTCGTCGGGCGGAGTTCCGTCCTCGAGGGGAGGCTCGTTCGCTGGGGGAAGTTTCGTCTTCGAGGCTGGTCTATTCGCTCGAGCCGAGTTCCGTCTTCGAGAGGATGCCCGAATTGTAACCTCGAATGTACAGTACCTAACCAACCGATAGATCCTCGAGCAGGCTTTGGTTTCGAGCCGCCATAGCCCGTCCGTGAGTTAGCCGGGCATGTCTTAGCCTGCGGGCCCTCGAGCGTCGATAGCCAGCTCGAGGCATCGCCGGTCAACCCCGGCGGGGTCGGCTGTTGACCCAGAGACACTGTGCCGATTTTATTTTTCTATCTTTAGAAAATAATTTAAATGCTATTTTCTTTGAAAATTCATAGTAATTCGTCTATAGCTCTAAAAATTCTGAAAATTTTTGTGAATGTTCTTTATGATGTTATCTACCTAGGAAAAATATGAAATGCCAAATTTGATAACTTTAATTTTTATGTCCTTATTTAATGCTTTTAAATGATTTATTAACCCCTTTTAGTTAACCTACTCATTATAGGATTTGATTGACTCGAGATTGATTGATGACCTTAGGTCATTAACCCTAATGATCTTTGGCACTTTAATTACTTGTTTGCGCTTACTTTAATCATGTCATTAGGATTTAATTAACGTTATTTTATGTGTTTAATTAATTATAAAAATGACGTAGTTAACCCTAACAAATTATATACGCGAAGTTTCGTTAGCTTACAATTTTATCGTGAAGAAAAGTTGTACTCGATCCCTGAATTTGATCATGCACTCATCGAGCATCATGTTTACTATTCCATCATGTAAAAGCATATTAATTATCGAATAGTTTTCATTAACGGAGAGTTAACGTATCACTCAGATCAGAAGGACGAGCAGATTCAAGAATCGGGAGTTGATCCAGAGTTTGAGAACTTCTACCCCGAACATCAAGGCAAGCCCCGGATACATTTAAACCCTATTCTATTTATAAAAGCTTTATCGCTTCAGCTCTGATATGTTGCATTAAGTAGTAGGAGTTGAGTGAAAACCCACAAATTGCATTACCTGTCTTATTTCCTTAATCCTTGTCACCCACTTGGAAGATTAGTAGTAATGCTTAGCCCTGCTTATTTATTTGTTCAAAGAAAAAGAATGAAAAAGATGAGAATGGTTTTCTTATTGAAAGCTTGATGTTAGTAATAAATCGAGTCCGGACGGCGAACTTGCACTGGGAACGGAGTCCCTCTGTAGTGTTCTCGTCTGTTGATGCCCTAGGTCCCGTCCGATGGTGACCTGTCGATAATCGAGAAATTTAGAAATCCACATGCATGAAGTGGTATACGGATGGTTGGAGCCGTGTATGCCATGGAGTGACCTAGCGTGGGGTCAGAGAATCCCATCTGCTGTCATAGTGTGTTTTACTGTGGGGTTTAAGTTCCCATGTATCTCGGTACGCTGGGCCGCAGAGCTCACGTGTATCATGTGGTGATATACGGCTGAGGTTGTTATCCCGGTATATCGGTGCACCTGGGGTGCTTCGGAGTTAAAGTCTCCGGTATGCTCAGTCACCTAGGTCCCAGCTGGGTATGAAAATGGATTCGAATCGCCGTTGCTTCTCGGAGAAGAAGACTCGATCACTGATCATCATCGTAGTAACAACTTGAACAAAAATTAAGGTTCAATAATGAAGTTGGTTGATAAGGGAAGATAGTCCCAGCAACTTATCTTTTTGTAAAGCTTTTCTGCAAAAATTGCTTATCTCTTACAAGCCTTACCTTGTCCCTCTAGCCTGCATCTCTTGAGTCTCTACCCTTCTCTTTCGTCGGGTCAGTCTTGTTGAGTACCGTTGTACTCAGGGTTTGTTGAACCCCTGTTGCAGGTGAGCTGCATGGGCAGGAGTGTTATGCATCCTGCTGCATGACAGTCATCGAGGAAAGCGACGATGAATAAAGATGTTAAGCGCATGGGCAGAGCTTTTGTGTAATATTGTAATCTACTGCTACTCCACTACTATTATGGTTTGTATAACTCAAATCTATCATTGTAAATATTTTGAAACTCAGAGCTTGTAAAAGTATGTTATTGTAAGTCTTCCGCTGTTTTACTCCGTGGTATTTTATTTATATGAAACTGTTGTAATACTGCAATGTCTCTCTATAATGATTGATCCTGCTCGGAGAATCATGGATGATTCGGGATTTACCCGACAGACTTTTTAAGTCGTATGGAACACAGTCATGGTTATTTGGAGTCTGTTTAGACAATAATCATGCGTGTGGGCCATATGATTTAGGAGGTTCTGCCACATTCACTAACCTCATTAACCTAGGGTTGTGGCTAAATTAGTTGCTTGCAAGAAATAGATTTGAAAAAGGGTTTAAAAATGAAAAGAAAAATGAAAAAGAGAGACCGGCCCGAAGCAGCTTCCAGCCCAGGCCGGCCTGCTACCGACTCCCCACGCTGGCCCAACCAGCAGCCCAGCCCGGCCGCGCGCTCGCTCGCCCGTGCACGCGCCCGCTCGCCCGCGTCCGCAGCCCAGCCAGCCACCACCGCTCGCGTGCGCGCCGGCCTGCCTGCTCGTGTCGCGGCCCAGCAAGGCGGCCCGCCGCAGCGCCGCGCGTCCGCGCCAGGCCGCCCCCCCGCGCGCGCCGCTCGCTCGCATTGCCGCGGCCCAGCAAGGCGGCCCAGCAAGGACGCTGCCGTCGCCCGCGCCGCGTCGTCCCGTTTCTCTCGCTGACACACGGGCCCCACCTGTCAGCTCCTTTCCTTCCTATTTTTGGCCGACCGCGCGTCGCGTCCGCCGCACCATTTCTGTCCACTGCGCGCCTCCGCCGTTCGCCCGCGTTCGGCCGCGTGCTGAGCCGTCCATCTCGCCCGCCTGCTTGCACCCGCCTCAGCCAAACCCTAACCCTAACCATGGTCGCGCACAGCCGCCCGATGGGCATCTCCCATCCTCGCCGTCGACAGTCGCCCGCCATGGCTATAAGAAGAGAGCTCGGTGCGTTAGGGTTTCCTAACTCCGCGCCGCCTTCGGTGAGCTCCACGCCTTCTCTGACCATGCCAGAGAGAGAGTGAGGAAGGGAGAGTACACCACCCGCTTCACTAACCTACTGCGCTATGCACCCGTCTCAGTGGTGAACTCTGAGAAGGAGAAGATGTACTACTACCGCAAGGGCTTGTCTAGCCACATCAGGCTCTCTCTCTTAGGCACCAAGAGCCACACCCTGCGTGACCTGATTGACAGGTGCATGGAGATTGAGAAGGACCGCGACGAGGTTTTCGCGGAGAGGGAGGCGCTTGGCAAGAACAAGAAACGCCGTACTGAGGGCACCTCCCGTGCACCTGCCCCACGGAGGTCGTGAGGTGAGACCTCTCAGCCTCCCCGCTCTCGCTTCGCCCAGGGAGCGGCTCACGGTTCGAGCTGGGGCGGTGGTACCCACACTAGCAACTACCCCCGCCCTGCTCAGGACCACCAAGCATACGCTCGTGCCGCACCTGGAGGTAGCACGTGGAGGTTCGCCGCGCCAACCCCCACAGGTGGCGTGACCTACACTTGCTTAGCTTGTGGCCAGCCAGGTCACAAGGCCGCCGAGTGCCCAAACAAGGCTGCGCCTGCTACTCCAGCGCCCGCCAGGCAGAACCAGCGCACCCCGCACAAGCAGGTGCCATCCTGAGCACCCCGTGGCCGCCTCACCCACATCTCAGCAGAGGCTGCCCAGAGTGCCCCCGACGTGGTGTACGGTATGTTTTTAGTGCATGGGGTTAAGGCATCCGTGCTGTTTGATTCGGGTGCTACATGTTCATATATATTCTCCAAGTTTGCATGAGAGCACCTTATACCTGTCACTCCACGAAAAGAAGCCTTATACACCAGTTCACCTCTGGGCAACATTTGTTGTACCAAAATATGTAAGGGAGTGAGTATCACCATCGAGGGTCTTACCTTTCTTGCTGATCTTACCTTACTACCCTTCGAAGGCCTAGACGTCATTCTAGGGATGGATTGGTTAACCCAGAACAAAGGAGTGATATCTTGCTCACCCAGATTTATGGATATAACCCCAAGCGACCGTCAGATCAGATGTGAGCCAAACAAAGGGACAGATATATCCATGTTGTGTGCCTTATAAGAGAAGTCACTTGAGTAAGTGCCCGTAGTTTGTGAGTACCCGGATGTTTTTCTAGAAGAGCTACCAGGAATGCCACTGGACAGAGATGTTGAGTTCGTGATCAACCTGATGCCTGGTACAAGTCCGATTTCCAAGCGACCCTACCGTATGGCAGTTGACGAGCTTAAGGAGCTTAAGAAACAACTTGAGGAGCTATCCAAGAAAGGGTTCATTAGGCCCAGTGCCTTGCCCTAGGGATCTCCTATTCTGTTTGTTAAGAAGAAGGATGGAACACAGAGGATGTGCGTTGATTACCAGAACTTGAATGCCGTAACTATAAAGAACAAGTACCCTTTGCCGAGGATAGATGACCTACTTGATCAGCTCCGCAATGCCAAGTACTTCTCCAAGATCGACCTCAGATCAGGCTACCATCAGATGAAGATCAGAGAGGAGGACATTCCTAAGACAGCATTTGTCACCAGATATGGGCAGTATGAGTACACCGTCGTGTCCTTCGGTCTTACAAACGCACCGGCTTATTTTATGAACATGATGGATAAAGTGTTCATGCAGGAGCTGGATAAGTTCATGGTGGTCTTCATTGATGACATTCTTGTCTATTCTGCCACCGCCGAAGTGCATGAGCAACATCTGAAGATGGTGTTAGAGAAACTGAGAAAACATCAGCTCTATGCCAAGTTCAACAAGTGTGAGTTCTGGCTTGAGGAGGTCGCTTTCCTAGGACATGTGCTCAATGCTGATGGAGTGGCTGTCGATTCGTCCAAGATTGAGATAGTGAAGGGATGGGAGCAGCCACAGAATGTGACTGATGTGAGAAGTTTCTTGGGATTGGCTGGTTACTATCGCCGATTCATCGAGAACTTTTCCAAGATAGCTCGCCCCATGACCAACCTCCTGAAGAAGACCAAGGAGTTTGAATGGACGTCCCAATGCGAACAAAGTTTCCAGACCCTGAAGGAGAAGCTCACCACAACGCCTGTTCTAGCCTTGCCCGATATCCACCAGGACTTTGTGGTCTACTGCGATGCATCTCGCCACGGGGTTGGTTGTGTTCTAATGCAGAATGGGAAAGCCATTGCCTATGCTTCCCACTAGCTTAAGGAGCACGAACAGCGTTACCCCACCCATGATCTCGAGCTTACAGCTGTGATCCATGCCTTGAAGATTTGGAGGCACTACCTGATTGGGAACAAGTGCGAGATCTACACCGATCACAAGAGTTTGAAGTACTTTTTCACCCAGGAAAATCTGAACATGAGACAACATTGTTGGCTCGAGTTGTTTAATGACTACGACGTGGAAATTCTCTATCACCCTGGGAAGGCCAATGTGGTCACTGACGCTCTTAGTCACAAAAGCCATTGTCATGCCTTATTCACCACCACCTTGCCCAAGGAGTTGCAAGGGGGCATTGATGAGGTACAGATGGAGGTGATATCTCATGGCCTGTTGAATGAGCTTCGCATGCACTACACCCTCATGGATAGGATCCGTGAAGCCCAACGCCATTACCTAGAAATTTGGGAGATACACGAGCTCCTGACACAAGGCAAGTGCCCAGAGTTCAGTGAGGATGAGCTAGGCACTTACTGGTACAAGGACAGAATTTGTGTGCCTGCCGACCCAGCTATCTGTAACGAAATCCTATCAGAAGGTCATGACTCCAAGTATTGTATCCACCCAGGCAGTACTAAGATGTATGTTGATCTGAAGAGGAAATTCTGGTGGAAGAACATGAAGTCAGACATAGCGGAGCATGTTGCTAAATGTGACATTTGCAAATGTGTCAAAGCTGAGCACAAGAGACCTGCAGGGCTGTTAAAGCCACTGGATATACCTGAATGGAAGTAGGATAGCATTTCTATGGACTTCATTGTGGGTTTGCCTCGAACCCCGAAGGGCCATGATGCCATATGGGTGATAGTCGATCGTTTGACTAAGGTAGCTCACTTCCTAGCCATCAAGATTGATGCCCAAATTGGCCAGCTAGCAGATCTGTATGTCGAGAACATTCTCAAGCTGCATGGAGCCCCTAAGAGCATAATATCCGATCGTGGGCCGCAGTATATGTCCAAGTTTTAGAAAGCCCTGAACAAGTCAATAGGGAGCAAGCTAGATTACAGTACCGCATACCACCCTCAGACAGATGGACAGACAAAAAGGGTGAACCAGATCCTTGAAGATATGCTTCGAGCTTGTGTTCTAAAATATGGGACTGATTGGGAGAAGAGCTTGCCCTTTGCAGAGTTCTCCTACAACAACAGTTACCAGGCTAGCCTCAAGATGTCTCCCTTCGAGGCTATGTACGGAAGGCCATGCAGAACACCCTTGATGTGGTCTGAAATGGGTGAAAGGTCATTCTTTGGCCCGGCCACCATTAAGGAGGCCGAGGAAGGAGTCGCCCAGGTGCGAGAGAATCTAAAAATTGCCCAGAGCCGTCAAAAGAGTTATGCCGACAAGAGGCGCAGAGACCTCGAGTTTGAGGTAGGAGACTATGTCTACCTCAAGGTCTCCCCGCTTCGAGGGACCGTCAGGTTCCATGTAAAGGGAAAGCTAGCGCCAAGGTATGTGGGACCGTACAGAATCAGTGAAAGGATTGGCAAGCTTGCCTACAGAATAGAGTTGCCCCCTCAACTGGCAGGAATACACCCAGTGTTCCATGTGTCGCAACTGCGCAAGTGTTTGCAACCGCCAGAGCATCCGATACTCGCAGAGGCACTCGATATGCAGGACACTTTGGAGTACAGAGAGCACCCCATCCGCATTATGGGTAGAACCACCAAGGAAACCAGAAACTCCAGCACGCCATATCTGAAGATTCAGTAGAGCAATCACACAGAATGGGAAGCAACTTGGGAGAAGGAGTCAGAAATGAGGAAGCTCTACCCCTACCTTTTTGAAGAGTAAGTTACACTCTTGAATCTCGAGGACGAGATTCTCATAAGGGGGTAGGACTATAACAACCCTAGAAATCCGGTCACTGAAAATACGGGCTTTCAAAAAATTTTCTAAAAGTATACCAATGTGTGGCGAGTGTCATGTAGGAAACCACCAGATAGTTGTACAAGTAGCGCCTAATGCTAGCATGAGCATTGCATTCAAATAATCAGAGTTGATTTGCCTCTTATTCGATTTTATGTGATGTTAATAAAATCGAATAACCTTTTATCACATGTATATATATATGCCCGCTAACTCCAAAAATGGATCCGTCATGACCTAGAGACCCTAGTGGACCCACCATGGTGTATACATCATGTTCACTAACCTCATTAACCTAGGGTTGTGGCTAAATTAGTTGCTTGCAAGAAATAGATTTGGAAAAGGGTTTAAAAATGAAAAGAAAAATGAAAAAGAGAGACCGGCCCGAAGCAGCTTCCAGCCCAGGCCGGCCTGCTACCGACTCCCCGCGCTGGCCCAACCAGCAGCCCAGCCCGGCCGCGCGCTCGCTCGCCCGCGCACGCGCCCGCTCGCCCGCGTCCGCGGCCCAGCCAGCCACCACCGCTCGCGTGCGCGCCGGCCTGCCTGCTCGCGTCGCGGCCCAGCAAGGCGGCCCGCCGCAGCGCCGTGCGTCCGCGCCAAGCCGCCTGCCCGCGCACGCCGCTCGCTCACGTTGCCACGGCCCAGCAAGGACGCTGCCATCACCTGCGCCGCGCCGTCCCGTTTCTCTCGCTGACACACGGGTCCCACCTGTCAGCTCCTTCCCTTCCCATTTTCGGCCGACCGCGCGTCGCGTCCGCCGCACCATTTCTGTCCACCGCACGCCTCCGCCATTCACCCGTGTCTGGCCGCGCGCTGAGCCATCCATCTCGCCCGCCTGCTTGCACCGCGCCTCAGCCAAACCCTAACCCTAACCATGGTCGCGCACAGCCACCCGATGGGCATCTCCCATCCTCGCCGTCGGCAGCCGCCCACCATGGCTATAAGAAGAGAGCTCGGTGCATTAGGGTTTCCTAACTTCATGCCCCTTCGGTGAGCTCCACACCTTCTCTGACCACGCCAGAGAGAGAGTGAGGAAGGGGATGGAAGGACAGGAGCCAGCGCACGCCCCGGAGCGCCATTGTTGCCCGCCGCCGCTGCCGCTGCCCGTGCGCCGGAGGAGGACCTCAGAGCACCGCCCGACCGGCTCGACGCCCTGACTCTACTTCCCTTCACCAGACCTGCCACCTCATTGCCTGCCTCGACCACCGCTACGCAGGTGAGCTTCCCCGCCCTCGCCCTGCTCAGCCATGGCCGCCGCCAGTACACCGCCACCGTTCTCGCTCCCCTCTTCTCCTTTTCCGCCTTTGACTCCACCGACGAGCGCGTCGTAGCTTAGGAAGCCGCTTCGGCAAGGTTTAGGGAGCCGGTGGGGACTACAAAGAGGGCACGCCGCTTTGCTGCCTTCGGACCCCCCGGGCTCTGGCCGCCGGAGCGTTCGCCGTGGCCGCCGATCCGTGCACGCCCCCGCCGTGCCTCGACTAGCCCCGGTAGCTAGCTCATGGAGATCCTAGCTTGTCCAATCGAAAGACAAGAAGGAAGATGGAGACCAACACCCGGCTTCGTCGGCGAATTTGGCCTCGCCGTCGCCGGACGCCGCCGCCGCGCCTTGCTGCCCGTCATCGGCCTGAGGGCCGATTTCCCCAAATTGGAGCACCCAGCCCCGCTCCTTCGGTCCCATGAGTCCGATGCGATAGCCCAAGCCGCGTCCCGCGCGCCATAGTGCCCTGCCGCCGCCACCTCGCTGCCGGCCGCCGCCAGAGAACGTGCGCCGGTGAGCCAAGCCCCGTGTGTGCCACCTCAACCCCACCAGCACCTCTGTCGTGCCCTTGCACCGCCCTAGCCGCTCGCCCACCGAGCTCGCACCGCCCGCAGCCACCGCATGCCTGCTCGCCGCTGGCCGACCGGCCATGCCCGCCGCGTGCGTGAGGAAGATGGGGAAACTTCCCCGTACCCCGGGTGCACCGCGTCTTCCACGCAGGACCCAGCTGGACCAACCATGCAACGCCACCTAGCCCCCTGCCTGTGGTCCATGGCAGACCAAGTCCACGAAGCCAACACTCGTGGACCGAGCCCAGTAAGAACCCAGGCGGGCCACGTGGAGGAACCACGAGCCGACACGTGTTCGGGCCGGGCCGGCCCAACCCGGCCCAGATCCAGCCCTACCCAGGCCCGACGAGGCCCGGTCAAGGCCCGGTCGGCGTTGACCGTTGACCGGTCAACGTTGATCGTTGACCTTGCCCCACCTGTCAGTGACCAGATGCGTGGGCCCCACCTGTCAGCCACTGACTGGGTCCCCGTCAATGCTGACATCAGCATGACGTCAGCATGATGTCATCCAGCCTCAGACCCCGCGTCAGTGGTGACGTCAGCATGACGTCAGCATGACGTCAGAATGACATCAGCACAGCCCCGGTTGCACTGTTCTCGCACGCCACGTGGCCTAATCAGGAGCCGCCACGTGTCAGCACCAGGTTAATTTGCCCTTTTTCTTTTTCAGAAAATAAAATAAACTTCGAAAATTCATAACTTCTTCATACGAACTCCGAAAAATATGAACCAAGTGTCCAAATTTTCATAAAAATGAGCTCTACGTCATAGGCTTGTGTATGAGTGCATTTGGAGTTATTGAATTTTATTGCTTCTTTGTGTTGACTCTATAGGAGCCGCTAACGTGGCTATTATGTCTCGTTTCAGAGGAGGAGCAGCTTGAGGAGGACGACTACGAGTACGAGGAGGAGCTCGGTGATGACTTCGCAGGTGCCACACCCCACCCAACCTCGTAGATCCTATTACGCATGGCATAATATCCAGCTTACTAGTGCTTTAATTATGAATATCACCTGATGATAGGTTGCATGGTAGAACTGCTTGATGAGCCTTTACCTTGTCGCAACCAATACTCCTGCACACCTACTGATAGGCTAGACGCTTGCTTATTTTACTTCTAATGCTTTACTTCTACTATGCTTATATCTGTGCGCTGATAATGCGTGGTGGAGAGTATGGTTATAAGGGTAAGGCACGTGGTGCCACTTTACTCGGGGAGAGTGCTGCGTGCGTCTTGGGTGTGTGGTGAGGGTTGAGTCGATTGGACAGGATTCTATGACGAGCCATGTGGGTGAGTCCTGCCGGAGAATGTGTTCTGGGCATTCCAGTGTGAGGTGCTTGTGGCGGGCACATTGTGAGGTATAAGGAGATCCCGGGGGTGAGAACCTTCGTGGAGCGAAGCCCCGGGTAGGAGGTGCTGTTGTAGCACGGACTGTTGTAGTCCATAAGGGAAGATAATCCTGTCTGATCCCCCTAGGACCTGATATCTCTTGAGGACCGGAACCTTGGGACTTACGTGCTCACCACTCGCTCTTGTATGGGTGGGAGACGGATGTCTGACTAGCTAGGACGGTGCCACTACTACTAGGTGGTTAGTAGATAGTGTCGGGAGGTACGGGCGTGGAGACCCACACCCTCCTTAGACAACATAGTGACCTCGGAGGCCCGGTACTATGTCTCACAGTCTCAGTGTGCCGGTGGTACCTATCCGGGATGTCCCAGTACTGAGTGGTAGGGTGGCATCGCACCGGTTAGAAAGCAGCCGGAATCAGCTTAGGCGGGGCACCACCAATGATAGTGATCTTGTGGTTATGGGAGTACACGCTCTGCAGAGTTTATGAATCTATATATATAGTCTGCGAGCCACTGGTATGGCTTTTTCCTAAGACCCACGCTTCTCGAGAGTAGCGAGATGAGTCCTTCTATTTCTCCCTCTGGTGTTACCCTTCCGGCTATGAGCCGCTGAGACAGGCTCCGAGAGGGAGTTGGACCTGTCGACTGAGTGCGAGAGGGTGAGATGTGTGTGATGGTGATGGAATGGGGTGGATATGTGGATGAGATGGGTTAAAAGTTGATGAATTATATTATATAATATTGGTCACTGTTTGCACAAGAAACTACAGCCCCATATTAGGTCAAATTGATTACATCCTTTGCATCCCACCAAATACTACATAGCAAAAGAAAAGCATAGGGTGAGAGATGTGGCCAGTACAAACCGTACTAAAAATTATTTGGCAGGTGAGCCCGACTACGACTATGACGATGAGGAGGAGTAGACGTCTAGTTCCTACGCTCAGGCTTCTTTTGGAGATTTATGTACTTCCGCCTTCCGCAGCTGTTCCAGATGCGGCAGCTACTTTGATGATCCGTCAGTGTGGCGATGAACTATTTATGTAACCCCTCCTAATGTATTCTTTTGTTTGAAGTATGGATTACTGTATCAACTAACGCTGGATGATATGATGATTTGAGCTTCAAGCTATCGAATTATTCGTCATTCTGTGTATTTTTCCTTCGTGAAAAATTGAGGATGTTTCAGGAAGTGCTTGGGAGAAGTTTGCCCATGGCATATTAATGCTCGAAAAGAGCGTAATTCAAAAACTGTTAGGGTATAATATTTTGCTATATGCATTCGTTTTTTTGCTATATACATTCCTTTTTTTTAGTTGTAGATATGTTTTCTAATTCCTTTAATTTTGCAGATTACAGCTTTGATTGACGAACATAATTGTACATCCAGTGCGAGGAGATTTACTACTACGCCCACAGCTGCTTGGGTTGCTTCAAGGGGTATGAAGTACCTTAGAAAGGACCCAGGTATGGGCCCTACTAAACTACGTGAGGAGCTAGAAGGTGAACATGGTTGTCAAATTGGATATGACGTCGTGGCAGATGGGAGGAATATTGCAATGAAGATACTGCATGGCAGTTGGGAGGACAGCTTCCAATTGCTGTACAATTGGAGGGCAGAGGTTTTGAAGCGCTCACCAAACAGTGTCATTGAGATTGACACCCTGATGGTTGATGGCAAGGTACACTTCTACAGGTTCTTTTGTGCTTTGAGTCCTTGTATTGAGGGTTTTTTAGAGGGCTGCAGGCCTTACCTTAGTATAGACTCCACTGCATTGAATGGTAGATGGAATGGACACTTAGCAGTAGCCACTGCTCTAGATGGACATAATTGGATGTACCCTGTTGCATTTGGCTTCATAGATGATGAGACAACTGATAATTGGCAATGGTTTATGACTCAGTTGCATAAGGTCATAGGAGACCTACCTCATCTTGCAATTTGCACTGATGCATGCAAAGGCCTAGAGACAGCTGTTAAGGATGTGTTCCCTCATGCTGAACATAGAGAGTGTTTTAGGCATCTTATGCAGAATTTCCTTAAGAAGTTTGGGGGTGATTCTTTTTCAAAGATGTATCCTGCAGCTAGAGCATATAGAGTTGAAGTATTCCAATATTTCTTCAATTCTGTTAAAGAGGCTAGCGATCAAGTGTTGCCATGGCTTGACAAAAATCATAAATTGCTGTGGATGAGAAGTGCATTTAACCCTGTATTCAAGTATGATTATATAACCAACAACCTCGCTGAATGTTTTAATAATTGGATTAAGGACCGGAAGGACCTTCCTGTTTGTGAGCTTGCTGACAAAATTAGGGAGAAGCTAATGGTACTGTGGATGAAGAGAAGGCAGATTGGACAAAAGCTTAATGGGAGGATTTTACCTACAATTGTTCGTCAGCTGAAAATGAGAACCAGGGGCTTGGGTCACTTGACAATTATCAGCTCTGATAGTATTGCTGCAGAGATATGGGATGTTAATACCATCCATAACAGGCATGTAGTGAAGACTTATCTCCATGAGTGCACATGCCTTGAGTGGCAACACACTGGCAAGCCATGTCAGCATGCTTTGGCTTTGATTACAGCTCAACAAACAGTGGATGTGGATCTTGAGCCATTTGTCCATGAATACTATTCAGTGGAAAAATTCAGAAATGCCTATAAGAGATTAATAGAGCCACTTTCAGATAAAACTCAGTGGCCAATTGTGGAACTTTCATTTAAAGTTGTGGCACCATTGGACAAAAAGGGTGCTGGAAGGTATAGGAAGCTGCGGATAAAAGGTTGTCTTGAAGGAGGAAGTGGTGGCAAAGGGAAAAAGGCTGCCAAGGAGGCTGCCAATGAGGCTGATAATGCTGCTGCTGAGGAGGAGGCTATGCAAGCTGGTAAACCTAAGAGACAATTAATAAGAGGGAAAAGAATGTGCAAGGGGTGTGGAGAATTAGGACACACTGAAAGAAGCTACAAATGCCGGCTAAATGGGACAAAGAAAAGGTAACTTAGTTTCTATCCATTATTAATTCGTTTCTAACAAGCTACTATCCATTATTAATTTGTTGTGACTCACAGGCAGAGGAAGCCTAGGACAAATACTACCAAGTATGGGAAGAATGGTGAAAGGAAATCAAAAAAGCTGTTGAAAATTCTCCTGTCGATGCAGCTGAAAATGCTCCTGTGCAGCCAGACAATGTCGCTGAAAATGCTCCTGTGATTCCAGAAAATGCTCCTGTGCAGCCAGACAATGTCGCTCATGCTGAAAATGTTGTCACAGATAAGGCCATTATTTTGGCAAATATTCCAGAAAGGTTGACTAGAAGGTACTGCAATTCTTTCATGAACCATTATAATTGTTTCATGAACCCCTTATAATTGTTTCATGAAATTCTTTCACGTTTTCATGTTGCAGCCGACTTGCTGAAATACTTGGAGAAGGGCCAAGTACATTGCTAAATCGTTTGTCGCCAACCAAGCAAGCTAGAACTTCACCAAAACAAAGGAAGAAGCCTATAAATTCACCAAAGAAGGCAATAGCGAAGAAGTTGACTCCAAGGAAGCTGAAGACAACCTGAAATTGATTTGTGTGAACTTATGTTATCTATGTATTTGGACATGTTATCTAAACCTATGTCTCAAGTTATCTGGACCTGTGTAACTTAAATGGTACCTATGTGTTGTGTAAACCTTTATGATCATAAACCTATGTTATCTATATATCTAGACATGTTATCTAAATGGTACCTACTATATTTCTGGATGTAATTACAAAGGACTTAGATGTCATTACAACAAGTCTCCATTACAACGAGTCTCCCATTACAACACATGCTTCACTTGAAAAACACATAGGTAACTAAAACACCAACCATGACACCTACAAAGCCCATAAAAACTGAATAGTCAATCACAATTTGATTCGGAGTTGGCTTTGGATCAAGAAGATTCGCCTTAGCTGTTGGCTTTGGATCAGGAAGATTCGCCTCAGCTGTTGGCTTTGCATCAGGAAGATTCGCCTTCAGTTTCCACATTTCAGTTACAACACTGTCAAGTGTTTGCCTCAAATCTTGAATTTCTGCTTTCATATCAGAGCAACAGTCACCAGATGACTCAGCCTTCAGTCGGTGTTCTTGTGCTTCCAACTTCAAAGTCGGCACCTCAGGGCGAATGTAACCACAAGTAGTTGGATCACCCTACACTCAAAAATTACAATCAGAGTAGCAGCAAGACAAACAGTGAGGTCAACAATGGGAAGAATCCTTACCCAGATGTTGTACGGGCACTTGAGAAACCATTGCCCATAGGTATCTCTCTGCTTGCTCTGGATTCGGACCAATGCAACATGGCAAAAGGGGCACTTACTACTGTGGCTCGAGCCTGCTAAGGTGCGCTTCGTCGGGGAAGCCATGGCGACGAGATGTGGAGCTGGTGAAGGACGGACGGGGCTGTGGCGCATGGACGGACGGGCGCGGTCCTCCTGGGGCGGCGGCGGCGGCTGGCTTGGACGGACGGGGTCGTCGGCGGCGGCGCTGGGGCGGACGGACGGGATCGGCGGCGGCGGCGGCGGGTGGCGCGGACGGACGGACGGGGCGGCTTCGCTGGGACTGCGTCGCACGAGCGAATAAGGCCGTGGCGGTGGTTTCTCCCGTCGTTACCGTGATCGTGTGAAACAAAAGAACGATAAGGCCCAGGGGCAATCCGGGGAAGAAAAAAGGAATCACAATAAAAAACATCAAATTTGGTACTAAAACGCAGGCAGGGCATTTTAGCGGGCGTGACTCGCTTGAGAAGGACAACGCGGCAAAGCCCACTATATTAATGGTATTCCAGCGAAACCCACTCCCGACGAGGGCAAAATAACCATTTTCTCCTCAAGGCATGTCTGTGTATACGTACGATTAAGGTTCAGTTGCAGAGCAGCATCGACGGACCATCGCTGCAGCGCACTTGCGCCGAGTCAAGAGCGAGCAGGTCAGCAAGACATTCTTGGCCCGCCGTCCGTCGAGTCCTCGGTGATCCCAACGTCAACAAGCTGGCCTATAGGACATATCTTCGCACAGTTGGGAAGCGCCGAAGCACCTCCACGATCGACCGGCAGCGGCAAGCCCAGCGTGTTTGAGGCTCTCAGTCATTTGCAATCGGGTCCTCGTGGCAAGGCCACCGGCAAGTCCGATCTGCTATGACTTCGTCCCCCGAGGCTCCGCATACATCTGCACGCGCTACCCTCTTTGCTCCAGCTCGTGCACCATCGGCCCATCGCGCCGGCTCGCCGACGCCAAGGCCGATGAGTGCGTGTCGCATGTACGACTTCGTCGAAATTCGACGCGTGGCGGAAGGGCCGGAAGGCACTGTATGGCGAGCGAGTTGTACTTGCCTTTTCTTCCGAGCTCGGCAATTTAGTCTTGTTTAGTTACTTTCCAAATTTTAAATTTTTTCACACTGTCTCTATCACATCAGTCTTTAGCCTCTTACATAGAGCATTAGATGTAGATAAAAAAATAACTAATTATATAATTTGGTTGTAAATTATGAGACGAATCTTTTAAGCCTATTTAGTCTTTAATGAGACAATAATTACCAAATATAAACGAAAGTGCTATAATAAAAAAATTAAAAAAATTGTAATCTAAACAAGGCCTTAGACATTGGGTTGGCAAGTCTGTTGAAAGCGGTTTTCACCCAGATTTGATGATGAAGGATGGGATAGCGAGGCTCTTGTATGCAGATGCTCTTACGAGGCCAAAACCAAGTGGGAAAAACGAGGTACCCAATTATGCACATTCATCTCTTCACAATGTTATCAAGTGTTCTTGTTTTAGAAGTTTTAATAAAGATGATGTGAAGGGTTTTATTAGACCTACCTACTCCTTTCGTCCCAAAATAAGTGTCATTTTGATTTTTCGTGTCACAAGTTTGACTTAATTTGTAGAAAATATGTGCAATACTTATGTCTTCAAATAAATTTATTAAGAAACTAGATAAAAAAATCTTTCTAATGATATTAATTACTTAGCAATATTTCTTAGGAAGCAAAAACGACACTTATTTTGAGATGTAGGAAGTAGTCGATAAGAATGACTAGTTATCCCCTGATAATGCACAGCCACTGAGGGACGCTGAATAACTTGGGTCTAGAAAAGAAAGACAATAGATAGCTGATGCTAAAAAGCTAAACTGTGTTATCCCTCTACCAACATAAACACAGCGTCACCAACCACGGCGATGATAATTGGCCTCACTGGAACAGAACAAATCAGTGAACTAACCTAACGCACCAGCACACTGAGCAAGTTATATTATGAACAAAATAGCGTGCTTTGGCACTGCTACTTCACTTGAGATCAAGCCATCTCGAATTCTAATATGATCTACTGAGAAATGGGCGTACATTCACAACAACTCCAGGTGCTGACAACAGAGCCTTGGGTCTCCGCTGTTCTGCTGCAGCCAAGAAATGGGCGTGTGATCCTGTCAGGTCTGGGGTTACCACTTCAAACTCATGATCCTGGACGCAGTCTCCATGATGACCGAGGCCACCATTTTTTTATCTGAAGAGTGGGATCTTGATTAATTGCACCGGTGTCAACAGCCTTGTTGCAAGCAGACATGTGCATATATATATAGACATTCCTCGGATGACAACATCTGCTCAGACTATTTGGCAGCATACCAGCTCTTTGCACAATTGGCGCCAACAGCCAGGTCAACTTTCAAAATGTTGGCTTCGGATCCGTAGAAAGGTTTGGATATACACTCCACCACTATAGCCTTGGCCACCTCAGCAAATTCTGAAGGCCCTTCCAGTATCACTTCATCATGCACCTGACATGCAAACATTGCAACCAATATTATCCGAATGATGTGGTCGAATAGTTATCTGTCAGCTTGCCTTCTGTTTACATGGAAACGCAAATAACGGCTTGCCCATCTTTTAAGATATAATAAAGTTGCCAGCCAGAATGCATTTGTATCATTAAAAAAAGAAAAGAGTCTACTTAACCCCCAACCTACCAATGGTGATCTACTTTATCCCTCAAATTATTACCCCTCAGGTTGGTTTGGACGATGGTTTTGCTACAATAACGGTAGTTCTATTTTTTTAATTTGAATCTTAGAAAAATCATAATAAATCACAGAAAAATTATAAAATAAAAAACTCAATTTTGTTGGACTCCACGTCAGTAGCTCTACACAATGACTATACAATATGACATACTTTAATACTAAATGTTTGCTATGCCTTTACAATAATTTCTTTTACTAAAGCATACCATATTATATGGTCATTGTGTAGACGTACTCACATGGAGTCCAATAAAATTAGACTTTTCATTTTATGATTTTGTTGTGATTTACTATAATTTTTCAAAGATTCAGCAAAAATTCTAAAAAAGACAAACCCACTGTTCAAAATAGCATGGGGGTAATGTGATCTGTTTTAGAAAGTTCGGGGGGGGGGGGGGGTAAAGTAGGCTGTTTCATAGTTTTGGGCTTGAAGTAGACCACACTTGATAGTTGAGGTGGTTAAGTAGACTTTAAAAAAAGAAGATAAACTTGCAATAAGTGCCTCCAACCTTTCCCCTTAAGGCGGGCGTTCATTTTGATTTCAAGAATGGCAGACATAGCAACATCTATTGCGCTTTCCTGACAATCAGAGTTAACAAACTGAAGGTCAAGTTTTAGCCCCCCAATCAAGGTGTCTAAGGACATCTTGTGGGACAGTGGCAAGGAGAAGACGGATCAGACAGAGGTGGTTTTGTAGGCAGCCGTGTTCTAGGGGTGGCGGTGTCCTAACAATCCCCTCCTCGGCAGCAGTAGCAGCCCTAGGGGCTGCAACACCTTTCCATGAAGATTTCTACGAGGAGAAGGCGGATCTGGTGGAGATGGATCACATTAGCGGAGGCAGTGAAAGAGGATATCCTCTATGATAGCGACAAAGGACTTCAGCAAAGGCGATAGACATGATTGCAATGACGACGACTGTCCTATGGGTGATGGAGTGGAGACATGATTCCAATGACGACGACGACGACAAAGGACTTCAGCAAAGGCGAAAGAGGATATCCTCTATGCCTTGGAATGCAGTGGATCCTGTCAGTTCTTGTCTGATTAGCTGACTGGATGATGTCGAATGAAGGTGGGCTAACCGACGACACTAGGTGTCAACTCACTTGTAGTGGATGAAGATGTCACCAACGGAGGTTTATAGTGATGGCACACTAAGGGGCGATGGTGACTCACGACTTCCAGTCACCAAATCAGGCCATTTCAAGAGAGAATGTCGTTAAGTAGGGATGTGTCAAGATCATAGTCTGTTTTTCTTTTGGTTGTACATTCTCCTCATTGTTGAGGTGTGAGTCTAAGTACTCTCGTAGTTTTTTGGTTGTGTATATCCTTCATGGATATAGAGGCCGGGTTAATGAATCCATTATCTAAAAAAGTTTTAGAAGCTGTGAAGCATAACCATTGAGCCGCAGTTAGTAATCAGTACTTGCACTGGTGCATTTATAGCAGCATGCTCAATATGACCTCATTGGCCAGGACCAAACTGAATCAAGTTAGTAAAATGGCGCAGCCGCCCAAGAAAAGTGATTTCGCATTTCTTGTGTGGTTTCTTCTGAATTTCTTGCCAAGCTAGCTAACACTTATTTTCTATCTCCATACCAGAGCTTCAGTGTATGATGTATCCCTTGTCCCCTTAACAGAAACCTAGGCCACAACTCTAGAGTTTGTTATGGCACCTTTCTGAAAAAAATCTTTGTATGGTATAGAGCACAAAACTTGAAGGGAAATACATCTTGGTTATAGTGCATAACAATTGAATTGACAACGATCAAGATCTTTGCATGTAGATCTTCAGAAGTCATCGATGATCCCTTCTTGTTGAATATTTTAAGTGGAAGCCCTTTCTGCGAAAGTGTTTCCGAGGAGCGATGTTGGGGCCGGGAGTCCATGAGGTATAGGGGCAAGGTACCCCCCTAGAAGAGGTCTAACTAGAAGTTAGAGTAGTGTCATTTGAAGTCCAAGTCCACCAAGGTGTCACTTGTAAATAACCATTGTCCATATAAGTGTCCAAAGACCTCACGTCCAACTCATTTCCACTTGTTCGAAACCCTATATGCCCCTCTACTCCCTCCCTGTCTCTCTTAGAACCGCTAATTGCAACATGCAATATAGACTTGAAACATATCCATTAGATATTCTACATGTATTTGAGTACTTATGTTTGTAGTTTTTTGTTTAGTTCAATGATTTTGTGTCTAATTCATTAATAATTTTCATGTTTTTTTATAAAACAGCAAAATGAATAGCTTCCGCTATAGCCCACGATAGCTTTTAGAGAATGTCACTGCTAACCTGAATCGCTGGTCCTTACTCTTGTCGACATCAACGAATACAATTCACTAAACATACTTGGGAGCACTTTGACCTTCATCGTCGCTTATTTGAATTGCTTTTCCTAATGTTCATTAGAGATTAGGAACATGGCTTTTATCATAGCCTGCCATTTAAAACATCAACAACTTGGTTATCACTATCTGCCGCTCTCTAGCATAGATGACGAACTCATCAAATGCTTCCTTGTTCTTCACTGGGATCAGAAGTCGGGATCGCTTGAACAACATTGGTAGCCATGCCTCGTATAGCTCCCAATTATCTCTATTCTGATCTTCGACAAGTATCTTATCGCACCTGTCGATTAGATGCAAAGAATATTTGTAAATGATCAAATGATGAGAAATTTTCTCACTGTAGTATTATTGCTCTCCAAACAACGGCAAGCAACCAAAAGCACCTCAAGAGAATCAAACAGTATTTAGTTTGCCTCCTTGGGGTGCCAATCAAAGGGCGCTACATGCGAGAATGAATGTGGCAAATGAATGTATCAATTGCCTTGCTCAAATTCCTATATAGGCGAAGAATGATGTAGAACCTTTGCATCCACATGCACGGTCGCGCGTCATAACTGCAAGAACCAGAACAACCAAATCTACCCAAACTCTACACGAGGCTCGAAAACATCACGAGTGCCAAACCAAAGAAGCCGAACAAAGCATCCAGGAGAAAACCCTAATCTCTTGAAGCCTATGCAGGAAATTGTAGTACACACCATCCATGAAAATAAAATCAAGCTCCATGTGAATTGGGAGTTTGGAACACATGCGCTCTTGGCTACGACAGGAACTCGAACATGAAAAAATAGGAGCATATTCATGGCTGTTGACATTAACCACAACACATTCGCGAGAACCTCAATGAACTTGACCCCTCGAGAACTCAAAACCAAATAGCAAGAACCCCTGGCGCCAAGGAGAACCTAACTGAAACAAAAAAAAAAATCCAAGAAACCACCCCGTGAGAATGTCGGTGCAATGATGAAAGTTTGCTTTGATGCCTTTTGCAAGCAGCCAACCACTCAACGCTGATGACTGGAAATGACTCCAAAATATCTAGAGGGAGAGGGCAAGGTGGTAACAGTAAACAGAGATGGTAAAAAGCAATGGAAAGGCTACCTTCCCTTTCCTCGCTCGAAGTAAAAAGGAGGAATGGGCAAAATACCTGCTACCCATTACCCATGCCCAAATTATCCAAACCCAAACCCGAAATACCTAAACTCGGGATACCTGATCCCAAATTTGTTTGCACGGTTAATGCCTAGGCAATTAACCGTGCAAACAAGCATGCCAATACAACATTTAGAACAAATTCAAACTCCCTCCATTTCAAACTATAAGTAATTTTAACTTTCTTGGAGAGTTGAAGCATATAAGTTTAACCAAAATTATAGAGAGAATTATAAAAAAATGAAGAGTATACTTATTTGGTATCATAAATATTATTTTATATAAATTTGGTCAAACTTATGATGTTTTGACTCTCCAAGAAAGCTACAATAATTTATAATTTAGGATGGAGGAAGTGCATGTCAAGTTGTTCTAGCTCTCACATTAGTGTTTCCAAAGCATTATGAAACGGAGAGCAACTAGTTCTCACATCAGTGTTTCCCCAAAGCGCAATGAAACAGAGAGCAATGAGGGCCTCCGCGTATAATGTTTGCTAATGTTTTACTTCCACCAAAAAATGTCCCAGCGCCGGCGAAGCAGCAAAGGCTGGCGGCTCCAGAGGTGCTCCCACGGTGAGCTTGCCTAGCCACACCCCGCAGCAGTCCGGCTGTGCAGCACCGGCCGCTTCACCCTGATGCCTCGTACGGGCCCACTACTATGGGCACGGGAGGTTTGCGTCTTGGAGAGAGACGACACAAATAAGTGTTCCGTTTCGCCTGGTAGACCCAAAATGCATGCTCTGTTTGCGTTAAGTGTTCCGCTTCGCCTGGTAGAACCAAAATGCATGCTATGTTTGCGTCTTTTGTTGGAGGTTGTTTTTGACATCCTAAACATTATGCATGACCTATTTTGCATTTGCGTCTCGCTTTACATGAGCTATTGGAGATAGTCTGAGAAACCTACCATCCAAGAAATATATTCTTTACAGAAAGATGGTAGGGAGGACGCGCCCCCGGGCTGGGCAGGGAAGATTGGCGTGCTCAGCAGCTTGTCAGCATAGGAAGGATAATGCCAAATAGAAAAACAAAAAAAATGCAGATGTTGACGCTGGGCTCCATCCAGTCCACAATTAATGTCAAGGATAAATAATGTGGTCAAGGCTAAATAATGTGGATTCGTTGACTTGAGGCCATATTAGGTTGTTCCCGTCATCACCATGAAAAACTACTCGGCTGGTGTCTTTCTGCCTACTGCTCTCGGGTCTCTGCTTTTGCATCGGTATTCAGGTGTGCACTGATTCTCCTTTTTCCGCTCCAATTTCAACTGATCCTTGAAGGTTTTATGGTTGGTTATAACGAAAACTGTAATAGTGTAAGTTCCTACATTAGGAGAAATTGCTGGTTAGACTACTAAACCCATAGCACGCAGAGTCCTGCTAGCTATACTTCCATTGGAAAGGTCACAGATGGAAAGACAACTGCTGCAAGCAGCCATATCTGGTAATTTCGTATCACAGATGGATAGACAACTGCTGCGTGGAGGAGTTACTCCGCGGGGGAAACAACTGCCTCCACATCGCGTCTACGCACGGGCACGAGGGGTTTTGCAGGGATGTCCTGGCGCTGGACACGTCTCTCCTCGCGGCCGTCAACAAGGACGGCGAGACGCCGCTGCTCGCCGCCGTGACGAGCGGCCACGCCCCTTTGGCTTCTCTTCTCCTCGAGTACCACCTACGCCATCCGCAGGATCTGAGCGAGGCGGTCTTGCAGAGGGACAAGCAAGGATGCAACGCGCTGCACCACGCCATCCGCTGCGGACAAGAGGATCTCGCGGTCCAGCTGATTACGGCGAAGCCTTCCCTGTCGCACGCCGTGAACCAGCACAATGAGTCGGCCATGTTCATGGCCGTGATGAGAGATTTTGCCGATATCTTGGAGAAGCTGTTGGAAATTCCTGATTCTTCTGATAAGGGACCCGTTGACTTCAATGCTCTTCATGCTGCCGTGAGGAATGGAAAATCAGGTGAGTCCGACCTATCCGGTGGAATACATGCAAGCAAACCTATGACATACTACTCTGCATCAAACTGCAAACAAGGATTTCTTCTTAAAGCATCTCCAACAGTATCCAATGTTTTCTTTCTAAAAACATAGAGTTTCTCCTAAAAAGGTATTAGAAGGAATAAACAAGTCTATCTACAAGAGTTTCTCCTAAAACGATGCTAGAAGGGATAAACAAGTCTATCTCCAAAGAGTTTCTAATAATCTACTCTTAATGTAGAATAAAATTTTACATCAAGAATCTTATACTACTTCTAAATTATCCTAACCACTTTTATATATTCTTTCTCTCTGGTACATCTGCGTTAGGAACACTTTCATACTCTTTATTCTTTGCATACCCTTCATCCTTTAGATTTGGCGACAAAACACACACGGGGAGAGAAGATATGTGCAACTCAGAAGTGTGTAACTTTAAGGGTGACTTTTCCAAAGTTCTAAAAAATTAGGAGGATGGATTAGAAGTCGTTGGAGAGGGATTTTTTTTTTTCTCTATTTGTAAAAAAACCAAGGATCAGGAAGGAATTTAGAAAACAATTGGAGATGCTCTATACCATCATTAACAATTTTCATTTGCTTTCAGTTATAGCTAAAAAGATTATTGAGAAGCGTCCTTGGTTGGCAAGAGAAGAGGATAACGCAAATCATACCCCAATGCACGTGGCTGCACGTTGGAACAAGATCGACGTGCTAAGAGTATTGCTGGAACAGGATTCGACCTTAGGGTATGTTGTGTCCACAGAAGGTTGCCCTCTTCTTGTTTCCGCATCATTTCGAGGCAATGTCGGTGTTGCTCGAGAGTTACTCAAGCACTGTCCGGATGCTCCCTATTGCCACGCAAATGGCCGGACATGTCTTCATGAAGCAGTGGACTCAAGTCAGACGGAGTTCGTAGAATTTATCCTGCAGTCTCACCAACTCCGGAAACTCATTAACATGCGAGATGTGAATGGAAAGACTGCTCTGCATTGCGCCGTCCAAAAGTGCCACCCAAAAATGGTCTCTCATCTACTGCGCCACAATGACACTGACTTCACCATGGTTGCAAGCAACGGTAGGGCAGCGGCCTGGGAATTAGTTGATTCCATAAAAAATGCCAAAACATTAAATTGGGTATGTGTGTTCTCTTTCTCTGTATGTTCCTTCTGTGTTCCTACCCGTTATTACCCTACGGTAGCAAGGATTCTTAGATATTTGTTGTCAAAAGTAACGCATGTAACACAATTTTTAGAAAAAAAAAAAAGGATTTTTTATTGGCCTCTGCATTAGAAAAATCTTTTTCACATGTAACACAATTATTTTAATGTGTGATGTGACATCTATATTTTAGCATCCAACTGTCACGAAAGTCTAAATTCAACCTTCAATTTTGAAACTGTCAGCTGATGTATCAAAATCACTCTCAGCAAGTGCCACAAGGGGTGGACGCTGTGGGGATGTGTTTTGGCCAGTTTCGGGAGTGTTCAGTGACTAGTTTTATAGTTTAGGGTTGAAAATTAGATTACCATGAACCATGATAGTTGAAGGTTGGAAAATGAACTTTATCCTTGAATTTACACTGATAAGAGCTCCGTTACCCTTGTTTTTCATTGATGCAGAATGAAGTATCCATGGCCATGTTGAAAGCTGATCCGCAATTTGCAAACAATATTAATAACCTTCGTGTGCATGCCAAAGAAAATGCAATTGCAGCTGCAAGAAAGGATGTCAAGAAACTGACTAACATACATAAGCAATACTTCTTTAGTTGCCATCCTTGTTGCGAAAATCACCTTTGCCGCTGCTTTCACTCTGCCAGGAGGATACAGCAGTGTTGCTGGAAGTGAGGGGCTCCCCATCATGGCAAGGAAGGTGGCATTTCAGGCATTCATGATCTCTGACTCCTTGGCAATGTGCTCCTCACTAGCTGTTGCTTTCATATGCATCATAGCAAGGTGGGAGGATCCTGAGTTCTTGCTATATTACACATCTTTTACTAAGAAACTTATGTGGTTTGCTTACATGGCAACCACCATTGCATTTGCATCTGGTTTATACACAGTTTTGGCTCCTCGAATCCAGTGGTTGGCTATAACAATTTGCCTTCTGTCGGTTCTGTTGCCATTCCTTACTAAGCTACTTGGTGAATGGCCTGTCTTAAAGCTCAGGTTTCGGCTGGGTAAAACATTCAAGTCCGAGCTCCTTGATATGGTCTGACATCATTAACTGGTTGGTCTTATTGGTTCCAGCTACTCTATATATATATTTGGCAAATGTATGGTTGGATCTTTCCCTTTCACTTATCTTGGCCTGCCCTTTGGCCTCACCAAGCATTAGGTTAAGGACTGTGGTACCTTGGTCAGTAGGATTGAGAGAAGTCTTCTGGCAAGTTATCAATTTCTCTCATACACAGGTAGCGGTTGCAGCTGGTCAACTCTGTTCTTTGATTCTATTGACAAATATATGAATACCTATATATGGAGAGGAAGTGACTTCAGAAGAAAATGTTATAATTTGGTTGCTTGGAACATGATCATGGAACCCAAAGATCGATAAAGGTGGCCTATGAGTCATCAACTTCTCCACAAAATGATGATCTACTTATCCAGTAGCTGGACAAATTCCATAGAAAATAAAACACCTAGTGGGTCAAGCTTGTAATTTTCCTTTCTTCTTTTCTTTTAGCGTTAGTTTCTTCTGTAGACACTCTCTGAGTGGCTAACTTCTTGTTATTTATTCCCCTTTAATTAAGTTGTCAGGGGGCTTTGCCCACGGTTTTTGTTCAAAGATCTGATATAATTTCTTTCAAAATTGACCAAGTGTGGTCAACCAAATCCGCAACAAGATTTTTTATGCTAATAACTGAATTTTGTATGGAGAGTCAGCATAGATGGATGTGCTTGCCAAAATTTTGGTAGGCAACAAAATGAGCGCCAAATTAAGCACAAACTAGTGCTTTAGGATGACCACATCATAGGTGCATTAATCTAGTTCCAAGTCAAATAATACCAAAATTTAGTATCAAATTGTGTTTTAAAATGTAATTATTGGCCTTTGAATTTATGCTTAAATGAGAGCCACCAAACTTGGAAAATAGAAGAACCATTAAAATCATGAAATCCAAAAAAATAAAATAAAATGGAATGAAACTAAAAGGTAGAAGAAAAACCTTAACAACCAACTCCGACGTGTTATTCTTCTTTCCTTCTCCATTGGCTTTGGATCTAGGGTTAGGGTTTTGGTTTTGGGTTGGGGTGAGGGTGCTTTTATGACTACTAGGATCTCTTTTACAAGTTGAAGACATCGAACCAATAACACGGGATAGGCACAAATCTCATTGAAACCCTAGCAACATAAATCAATTCACTGGAATAGGAGAACGGGTCCACATTGTACCTGATCCGGCCGATGTGGAATAGGGGAGAACCTTTTCACTAATGGAATGGGAAGGAGGGAAGTCGTCATTGCCGATGCCACCACCATCGCTAGGGAAATGAGAGGAGAGCGGCTATGGGAGAGGAGTGGAGGAAGGGTGTGTTTGCCCAGGTGAAGGATGATTAGGGCCAAAAGGAAGGAAGCGAGGGTATATGGGTCATTTCATGCGTAGTCTTAGGGTTTGCAGCCGTCTAGGGGTAGTGTCGTTCTACATGGCCTACGTGGCGTGCCACATCGGGAAACTGTCAAATACAGCAGTTTTACCGTTCCGAGCGACAAAAGATGTAGGTTCCCATCTAAATAAACTAGCAAATGAGACGTGACTTTCATGTGCCGTCTTAGAGTTTGCAGCCGTTTAGGGGCACTGCCGTTCTACCTGGCCTACGTGGCGTACGGGAAAACTATCAAATATGGCAGTTTTACCGTTCCGAGTGGCAAAAGATGTAGGTTCCCATCTAAATAAACTAGCAAATAGAGACGTGACTTCCGCAAAGATGGCATTACAAGTTAAATTTTATCCTAGTTTTTCATGCAGTCTCAAGTGCCTAGCTCCCTGCTGGGATGTTGGAACCGTGGCATAAAGGACCTCAAACTCAACTTGCAAGTGCCTGATTGCCCACGTCTCTCCACCTACCAGACACATTATACAGGCGGAGCAGATGATGTTGGTTACTATGGATACCGACGGTGCTCATCAATCTTGCAAATTAGGTTGTGGCACCTCATCTTCACACACTGAATTTGGTAGAGACGCAACTGCAAATGCAATGACGCCATTTCACGCTCCTCGCATGACTGGAATGCGTAAAGGAGGCAGTTGCCCAGGTGCTCGGCCCACCATCGCCCAACAAGCACTCAGCATGGTTCTTGGCCTGCCAGTGCTGCAGCTATAGTGCTTGGGCTCCTCAAAGCACCATTGTTAGTGGTGTGAGTAGAAGTATATTCCTCATTTTGAGTTTACCGCTATTGGGACAGAAAAAGAAGACAGGTGATGGCCTAAAAGATGAGGAAGGAACATTCGAGCATGACTAGCGGCCGATTTTCACCATATTTCAATAATTTAATTGTATTGGAGCAATTGATGGGATGCATTTCCGTTGTGGTGCTAGCTTCAAAGGTTCTTCAACATGGTGGTTGCCATGGATATTCCTTGCAGAATATTTTAGCTATATGCGACTTTGAAGTTTGATTGGTTCATCTCTGGTGCCGTGGGATATACAGGATAGCATGATACGAGATTATATTATTTAATGATGCCATACGCAAAAAATGAAGGCAAGTTTCCACATCCACCTCCTAACAATTGCACATGTTGTCTCACTTGTTACCATCAAATGGAGATTCCTATTACCATTGTCATTGTGTGCTATCTAATGTCAACTGCTTTTTAGGAAAGCTTGTCTTGTCGACTCAGCGATCGGTCCTAACTGACCAAGGTTATCTTGCGCCATGCAAGGCGGTGAAGTATCATGTTCTAGGGTAATACGAGGCCAAAACCAAGTGGGGAAAAATTAGGTATTTAATTATGCATGTTCATCTCTTCACAATGTTATCAAGCGTTCTTGTTTTAGAGTTTTAAAAGATGATGTAAAGGACTTTATTGGACCTACCTAGTCGATTTTTATTATCGACTAGGTAGGTCCAATAAAATCCTTTACATCATTTTTTAAAACTCTAGAAAAGAAAGACAATAGACAGCTGATGCTAAAAAGCTAAACTGTGTTATCCCTCGACCAACATAAACACAGCATCACCAACCGCGGCGATGATAATTGGCCTCACTGGAACAGAACAAATCAGTAAACTAACCAACGCACCAGCACACTGAGCAAGTCATATTATGAACAAAACGGCATGTTTTGGCACTGCTACTTCACTTGAGATCAAGCCATCTCAACAACTCCAGGTGCTGGCAACAGAACCTTCGGCCTACGCTGTTCTGCTGCAGGCTGCGGCCAAGAAATGGGCGTGTGATCCTGTCAGAACTGGGGTTACCACTTCAAACTCATGATCCTGGACCTGCAGTCTCCATGACAACCAAATCCACCATTTTTTTAATCTAAACAGTGGGGTCTTGATTGCACCGACGTCATCAGCCTTGTGGCAGGCATACATGTGCATATATATAGAGAGAGAGAGAAATTCCACGGATGACAGCATCTGCTCAGACTATTTGGCAGCATACCAGCTCTTTGCAAACTTGGCATCAACACCCAGGTCAACTTTCAAAATGTTGGTTCAGCGGAAAGGTTTGGAGATACACTCCACCACTATAGCCTTGGCCACCTCAGCAGATTCTGAAGGCCCTTCCAGTATCACTTCATCATGGACCTGAATGCAAACATTGCAACCAATGTTATCCGAATGATGTTATCGAATATAGTTATATCTGTCAGCTTCACTTCTGTTTAAATCAAAGGAAACACAAATAGTGGCTTGCCCATCTTTTAAGATGTAATAAAGTTGTCAGCCAGAATGCATTGTATTTAAAAAAAAAGGAGAGAGAAGACTAACCTGCAACAAGAGCCTCCAACCAAGCTCCTTAAGCCGGGCATTCCTTTCGATCTCAAGCATGGCACGCATAGCAACATCTGCTGCGCTTCCCTGCCGATCAGAGATACCAATCCGAAGGTCAAATTTTAGAAGCAATGAAGCATAGCCATTGAGCCGCAATTAGTAATCAGTACCTGCACTGGTGCATTTATAGCAGCACGCTCCATATGACCTTGTTCTTGTTGACCATGAAAATGGCGCGACCGCCCAAGCAAAGTGTAGACTTCACATTTCTCATGTGCAAGCTTCTTCTGACATTCTTGCCAATCTAACACTTCTTTTCTATCTCCATACCAGAGGTTCAATGTATCACTTGCCTCCTTGACAGAAACCTGGGCCACAACTCTGGAGTTGTTAGACACCTTTTTGAAAAGTGTACCATATAGAGCACAAATATGAAGGGAAAGATATTTAGGATACACTGCATAAGAATTGAATTAAGTATTACCAGTACCTAACATGCTAGAAATTCAAATTGAGCTAATATGCCATGTATCTTACAAATCGGCAAAAAAAAGAAAGAAATTATGGGAGCAAAGCATCCTCGTTCCTTAGTAGCAGGAGTCAGATCAAGTTATGAAAATTGCCATAGCACGCAACTACTGTTGCCTTGCTGGGACAGTGGTGATAAAAGAATCACTAAAGTCAACTACAATAAGAAATGATCAATTCCTGCATACTTTGATTAGATTGGTGACCCAAAAATCCTAGTTTGAAATGCACATCTAGGTTGGTACTTGGTAGCAATAAGCTTCATACCTTCCACACCCGAGATAGCCCAACAGCTGTCATTCCATAAGCAATGGAAAAATTAAGCATTTTAGCTTTCCTCCTCTCTGCGCCAAAAGCA
This sequence comes from Bothriochloa decipiens, assembly GCA_023333625.1. Classification (NCBI taxonomy): domain Eukaryota; kingdom Viridiplantae; phylum Streptophyta; class Magnoliopsida; order Poales; family Poaceae; genus Bothriochloa; species Bothriochloa decipiens. The sequence continues at coordinate 30,893,997 of CM041635.1, read as the reverse complement.
TCCTAAAATGGAAATACCGAACTTAATTCAACTCCATAGTTACCATTAGTATTTCTATTTTCATATATGTTTATGTGATTCTGTAAAAAACAATGCACATATATTTTCTTAATCACATAATATAGTACTCCCTCCGTCCCAAAATAACTGCACCTCTCTTTTTGAAGAATCATCTTTTAAAAAATGACTAGATTTATAGAAACATTATCAACATTTGGTTCTTCTAATATGTTTAAACATATTTCACTATTAATCTGATGGTAATTATTACACATCATAAATATTAGTATTTTTTGTAAAGATTTCATCAAATTTTAAAAAGTTTAACTCCTTGAAAAGTGAGATGTGCAGTTATTTTGGGAAGAAGGGAATATAATATGAACATCAGGGCATGAAGCATTTAGAAAACTAAAAGTACATGCAGGAAAATTCCTGCTCAATAGCAATTGATGAAAAAGATGGGTGCATCTTATTTAAAATACAAAATATACCCTTGTGTATGGAATGTACATCAGTACAAAAGTACCAGCCATTGCAGCAATTTAATATTGTTATTTAAGGTTCAATACTGAAGATGTGAGAGTTCAAAATATTTCGTGATACTAATGTCGTTCAACACACGCATGCAATACAATCATGGCATTCTTAGCTCAAGCCTTCGAGGAATGCTTAATGTTAGGGTGTGTGGACTGGATCCATAATGGCAGACTCAAATTCAGAAAAAAAAAAGTGCAATGGAATGGTCTATCCAATAAATAATCTGGAACAACACCACTCGACAAATGAAATAGCATTCAGAAGTTCACAAATCCAAAAATCACAAGAATGATTATACATGTATCTATGTATCATTCTAAAAAATTCGGTAGGACTTTGATTGAATGAACTACAAACTACTAGCATTAAGGGATTATAATTCCATCGTAGGTACAATATATGTATATGAAAAACAACAATAACATAGCCTGTTAGTCCCAAGCAAGTTAGGGTAGGCTAAATATATGTATATGAACAGTTAAAACGAACAAAAATAACTAAGAAACACCAAAGCTCTAAATAAAACTAGTAGCACTTGAAGTACCTTCAATAGCGGCACTGGAGGTTTCTCTTGACCAGGTTGAGGGTGCCACTCAAGAACTTTCTTCTCATGGACAGCATCACAGCTATGTTGGTACATATTCATGGCTGTCCTAGAATGGAAATCACCACCAGCCTTGAAAGCATCCAGCATGCTTTTACAGTTAGTAAGGTAGGCTAAGATCCTAAGCTCCAGCTACATTAAAACATGTCTTTAATAAAATTAAGATGAAAGGCCATTCAAGGACAAAAATGTTGACTATTGAGCACTATTTGACAAACTTGACCATAATCTGCAACAACAAGAGAATTCCCTGGAGCTGCAACAAAAGCTTGGCGAATCTTATACCTATACTTCTCAAGGGCAGGTTGGTTCTGCAAGGGACATGTATTGAGTTTGAACACATGGTATTGACCAAAAGAATAGGGTGGTGCTTTAGCTGCAAGCACTATTTACCGGATCTAAACTGTATTGCAACTAGAGTTAAGCCATTTGCCAATTTTGGAGCTAAACATATTGAGTTTGAATACATGTTATTGATGGTTAAACGCATGTCGACTTGTCCTGTCTTTTTCTCTTTGCTTCTTAAAACATCTCTTATGCTTGTATTTACGTTCATTGAAAGGAAATGGAAACGGGGATCCCCAGTGTGGCCGTTTCTAAAAAAACTAGAGTCAAACAATTTGCCACTTCTGGAGCCAAATATATTTATCCAGTGCCACAGGTTAATGCTGAAGCCTCAAAGCTATAATCAGCAGACATTAATAATAACCACATCCATCTTGTACGATGACTTTGTGAAGCAGCAGCATTTACATACTAGTGCACAAAAGATGCGATGTCATCGATTATTTTATTGAAAAAAATGTAACTACACAAGTTTGTCTTTCCCTCTTCTTGTATAGTGATGGTGATTTAAGAAGCTCCATATAAATCCCACATAAACAAAAGAATGTGCATACCTGTAGATTTGGTGTTCTCGCTGACAAGCGCCCTGTCTCAGTATTGATATTTAATGAACAGTGAATGCGCCCCTCTGCACATGATATATGCTCTCCCCACCATGCAGTAAGGGATTTATCAGATACACGACACATGGAAACACTTTGTAGACAAATGCAGTTAGCTAAGCATAATCAATATGCTGACAAAAGCCAGCAGAAACACCTTAGCAGCAATGTCCTCAGTCACGTTGCGTGCTTGAATGTGAGCATGAAGTATCTAAGCACCTTTAAAGACCTCAAAGATATCTCAAGGGGCACACTACAAATGAATGATCATGGTGGAGGGGAAAAGCACCCAAAAACATGAACTGAATTTAACAGTTATTTTGCTAAGAAAAAAATTTAAAAACTACATGATCCAAATCAACAAAAAACTAAAACTTGATAGTGCTGATAGACACTAAATTTAGCAAACCCCATGCTTCCTCTCAACAAAAGAAGAAAGAAAAAGAGATAAAAAAAAACATCCCCAACAAATCAGGAAGTTTTGTGATGCATCCTCAGCACACAACAGAAGAATTTTGCGCTGTGAGCATACATAAGTACATAACATCAGCAAATCCGATTTGCATTGCAGTAAATGCCAGGCATGCTGTCCCAAGGTAGGAATGATAACTAACAAGATCGGCTAGCTAACCTGCAACGGAAGAATGAAATTGGATATCAATGAATCAATAGAACATATTTCACATAAAGCTGCAATTGCATGGCATGCTTCTTCTCCATTATTTCCTCCAACGAACGCTTCATATGCTGTTCCATAAGAGGAATCTCCATCTGGATTTTCTGAACCACTTGTATCTTCATCGTCCTCTTGGATATCATCCATTGTGTAAATATATTTTGTAGGTATTTCACCAGCCAAACTTCTCAATGCAGCCCCACTGGCTGATGCCAGCCACTCGGGTTGAACTTATCAGTTTTCAGATCTTCAACAATACTGCAAAGTTCAATAGTACGATATTTTGACGTCTTCTTACCCTCTGTAGCAAAATTTTCTTCATTTAGCACTTTAAAAGTTTTACTCTGTGGCCAAGTTTCACCAGATCTGTGTCTGTTACAAAAGTAACAAAGTTTAACTCTTAGGAATTTTACAGAAACAATTTGAAAGAAAGCTTGAGTTTCCAGTTTCCTTGGATATATGCGCAATCAAATTACTAGAAGATACAAAAGAAAACCAAGAACATCCAATTCACTTCTGCCTAGGATATTACATACACAAAATAGTAAGCATGCACAAAAGGCAAAGGAAAATTTATTTTCCATTTCCCATTTTGGCTCTTGCTCATATAATAGATAAAAGTAAATTCTTATAAACTTTCGGGCTTTGGGCCATGTGTCCCATTGTGCATGACACCATGACTTGCGGTCAAACTATTGTCTCCTACACCAAACCACCACCATAATTACTGGCACCCTTTCCTAAAGATACATGAAGTGCACTGAGGAACATACCACAGAGAAAAGGCATATGGAAACAGAGAAAGCTTTCAAACCTTAAATAAAGAAATCAGTGGAAGGCAATACCTATTTTCAATGCCACCAAAGAGAAGCTGGCGAATTTGAATATCGCTATTCACATTCATGTACTTGGCATCAGGACAATATTTAGATGCCCATTTCCGAAACTTATCTGCAGCTAATTGCCGTTCAGCAATAGCAACCTTTTCTATCTCTGAAAGATAACCACGGTCAACAAGCATGCCTTCTGTTTCCATGTTCACAAGTAGGGCACCAAAGGGTCACCAATACTGTTCATAAAAATCGTACATGGTGCCCCTAGGATAACCATTGAACACCCATCTCCTTGTTTCAAGCTTGCTTTTTAAGCTCTCATAAAGTCTCAATGTGCTCATTGAATCTAGAGAAGAATAACAAATCCATAACTCTCTGTCTTCCCTTTGTAACTCTTTGACTGGCTCAACAGATACAACTTTCCCTTCAGATCCATCTTTTAAAACTTTTTTCCTGCCAAAGATGGTTTTCATTGATATCTTTCCAAGTTTAGGTAAATCCTCTGGAACAGTACCCATGACTCCACGGTCATTTGAAAGTCCTTCAAGTGAATATCCACCATCAATTTTATTGTTTCTTGATGTATCCCAAAGTCGTGCAAGATGCATTGTATCAGCATGAAACCCAGCAACTTTGATTTCATAATTTTCAATGACATGGCTATCAAAATTATAGTTATGCCAAACCTACATGATGAAGAGATCATTAATGTTGACTTCAGGATATTCATGAATGCTGACTTCAGAAAATTCAAGAAAAACAAAGGTAAAATTAGTTCACATGCGATTCATTTGGCATTGACCAGGTATGATTTTGCCGATACAAAGCTTGCAATTTTTTCATGTTGATGATCTCATAAACTGACAAGGATAAAATAGTACATCCAATTGGTTTGAAGTTCGTAACAGTAAATAGAGCAGTAAGAAAAGAAGTGTAGAGTAGAACTTCAACTAACATAAAAGGAGAAAATAGCCATGAAACTGATCCACATAGGAAAATTATTGCAACTTCTTGATCGATGGATCTTCAAAGAAAGAAGCAAACTCCATAAGGACACCCCTTCCACCATCTAGAACATCAACCCAAATGCAAGTTTTGCCATTTCCAAAATCAGCTGCCTGTACATCAGAATTTGCTGAATAGATACTAAAGCATATTACTTCTCCATGACCAACTGGTGTCTCTTTTTTGGCATCAATATCTGCTACCTGCAGAAACATTATACTCAAATAACCACAATGGAGTCACTTTTGACTTTTGAGCATTGCTTGCCATCTCATAGAAGTAGACAATGAGCATATTAGCTCACTAAACTAATGATGCTGATACAGACTACAACCTTCAGCATTTACTTATGATATCTGACTTCAACTCATGCATTGCCTATGGCAGGTTCTGATACATTAATGAGGAACATATACCAAACACATGGGTCAGCATGCAGAGCCCCAGGATTTAAAATCTATCACCATCAGAAGTTTCTTGTAACAACTATGGAATTGGAACACACACTAAAGTACACAGTAAAAGGATATCACTCAGTTAAACCTAATACTTACAAAATGGAACATTTTGTGTCTTTGTGAAACAAATGGTTTTGCCTAGATGAATAAGGAAGGATGGATAACCCGACCACTCCATCGGAGCAAATAAATCAAGCAGCCAAGCAGGGTTCCTGTTTACCTCTGTGTCGCATGCATGAATAAAGCTCTTGTACTTTGTAGTGAGCAATTTAACAGTGCTCCTAGCTGACTCGATATTGTCAACTACCAAAACTTTGTCGTAGATGCTAGCAAGTGCCTTCCGTGCTTTCAAAGGTTCCTGAGAGAAGGCTGCTTTAGTTGGCAAACGTGAAACCACCTTTTTTACCACAAGTTTCTTCTCCTTTTTGTTATCACCACCATGAACTTCATCATCAAGCTCCAAAATTACCTCTGTATTGGATTTATCAAGCAAAGGATCCTCGGCTGGAGCATAGTCACACCAAGGAATCTCTACCTTAGAGGCTCTAGGCATGCTCAAACGCTTGGGACTATTATTAACAACACTTAATGGAGCTGGCACTGATTGCACAGACTGATTTACCATCCTAGGCCGGACCAGTTCTCGATCATCACCAAGTCTATTTACAATTGAATTGGATGGCACACGTTCTCTCAGATTCTGCAAGTGAGGGTTGTTCGAACCCCTGCGGTCTCCAGAGAGTCCATTTGGTACATTTCCAGCCAATAGAGTGCTTCCCTTATAGATGTTATTTGTGACATTGTTGGCAGTTTTGAGATAGAACAGGGTCTCTTGAACCCATTCTTTTGCAACATTCCTCACGTTTAATTTGGGATAGAATTGAAGGCTGAAACCAGTGCTTCCTCGAACTGCCATATCTGAGCTATGAGAATAGTCCTGCCTGTCAGTCAAAACGATTGCCAAAGTTAGAAAGCACCAAGCAACGTGAAATTCCTAAGTCACTGAAAAATGTCTAAAGGGGAACATTTCAGAGTGTTAACAGATTGCAAGGTAGAATGACAAGCTTAAGAGCGCTACGATAGCTGGCAGCACACAGACAGGTCAGGACAACCATGATTCATGGCTTGGACGATAGGATGTGACACCATGTTCCCTTGCCTAACACAGCAACTCGATTATACTGTGATTAGTTGGCAGTGACTGTATTTACATTGGGCAAGACATCGGGCTAATTAGCTGGAAATGAAAGAACAGAGCAACTGAGACAGTCTAAACCACAGCAGTAAACGCAAATCCACCTAGTCACTCACTCTACACCTAGAAAAGCACAAGCATCATTCCCGACCCGACACAGGCACACAGTTAAGCACCGCCTAGAGAAAGCCCACTACACATAGTACGAAGACCAAAGGGGGATATCTCGGCCTAAGAAGGCCACAACGAAAACCGAATGACTGAAATAGAGTTGATTCGGCGCCAGGGAGACTACCTCCTGCACCCAGAACTCGCCAGCGGCGGTGGCGCGGCGCGGCGGACGCGGCGGTGCAGGAAGAAGGTCGACGACGACGGCGACAGCCACGGGTGCGCGGCCGCCGCGCCGTGGCGCCCCAGCAGGGGCCCCGGCGCCGCCACCTGCGCCACAACCATCGACGCCACGGACCGCCTCAGTTTGGTCCTCCCGGCAGCGCCGCCGCCGGCCAAGCAGAAACCGAGGCCGGCCGTCTTCTCGCGGGCGCAGGCGCCAGCACGGTCGCGCGGCGCGGGCGGGCAGGTGGTGGGGACGCTAGGCGGAGGAGGCCGGCGAGAGCATTAGGGAGAAGGCGCGATGCGGGGAGCCGCCTATTGTGGAGGCCGGGGAAGTGGTCCGGCAGTGGCGCCGTGGCGGGGGCGGAGGAGGGGAGGTGAGCGGGGTTTTGGGCAGAGGAGGAAAGGGGAACGAGGGTTTAAGCGGCTGCTGGCTTGCGAATGATCGGTCTCCGTCTGCTGACCAGGGAAACGGTGAAAGAGAAACCCGTCTCCGTAGTTGGTCGGCGAATCCACATCGTCCTCGGCGGAGGCGTGTTTGGCCGTAGCGCGAATGATTGGTCATCCCTCATCGGCTCATCCGGACTCTCGACCTTCTCGTCTCGACTCGAGTCCTCAACATCACGTATTCACTTGTCCTAAGCTCTCACTCAATCTATACAACTTGATTTATTATTAACAAAAAAAAAAATGCTATGTGTAACTCTTCGTAAAATGAAGTCCTATTTGACAAGAATTTTGTTAGGATCTCTCCATCAACAATTTAATCAAAAGCCCAACTAAACGTGCATACAGAGAGCGGCTTCTCTGAAGTTGAAACCAAACTAAAAGCGAAAAAATCAAAGACATTTTTTTCTATAAAAACTAAAATCAATAAAAAGTCGCTTCTCCTAGCTTCACTATTTTCGAAGAAACTCAAACTCTACCAAAACCAGGTTAAAAGCTTTACCCATAGCGTCTATATGTCAATTTTGTTCGTTACAAACTCAAGATGAGGAGAAAATAGCAATAACGAAGGAGGTCATTGTCACGTCAAGATTAACCCAGTGGCAACACTAAAATTTATAAAAGAACATACACTAAAAAGTAAAATGGTAGCAATGGCTTTAACATACATGGGCTATTCGAAAGTAATACAACCTCATATCACGCCTACAGAACTATGAAGTAATATAATCGTTTCGGGTGGCCTCCGATGCCTCCTTTGGCCAAATGATGTTTTTAAGCATGTTCTTCAGCCCAATTTAGCTGCATCAGAGGAGGACCAGGATGTTAGCAGTGAAGACCTTAGGGTACGTGCAACAAAATCTGTGTTTTGCGTCGAAAGAGTTTTATTCTCCTCATCATTCTAAAATGTCGATGCCATTTCAGTTTTTATCTAACAAAAAAGACATGCAAACCAACTCTTCGTGAAAACCCATGCAAACCACGATAAAAAGTTATCTAAATTCATCAAAAAATCACACACGTAGATGATATGATGATGCACAACCTTGTAAAATATCTTGTCCAAACTTGACTTTGTTTGTGAAATATAAAAATAACAAATTTCAAGTCAGAAAGCTGTCTAGATGATTTGTTAAAATTTGTTATTTTTATATCTCACAAATGAAGTCGAGTTTGGACAAAATATTTTATAAGGTTGTGTATCATCGTATCATCTACCTGTGTGAATTTTTTGATGAATTTAGACGACTTTTTTGCCGTGATTTGCACAAGTTTTCATGAAGAGGTTGGTTTAAACTTGATCCGTTGTAAAAAAAAAACTATTCTAATGCTGATGAAATTTCTAAAGCAATATACCGACATTTACAATATAATAAACGCCCCATGAGATTTAATGGAGCTAAATTTGTTGTTTGTACTTATTTGTGTATTTTTTAATAAAAATTTCATACTAGAGAAGTTGAATTATATAACAAACCTAAAACAAGGGATTAAACCGTAAATCCGTATTGCTCAAACTCCAACTGAGTTGACGTCAGTTACATATTGTGGATGAAATACAAATATGAAGCCAACTTGAAGGAAACTTGATTGTTAGGATAACCGGGTCCAAGGAACACGCACGTAGGGGCACCGTAGCAGAGGCGGAGCTCCCCATGTGGCAGGACGGGCAGCTGCCCCACTTACCGTTGGAGGAGAGTCACTAGTATCCCTCTGTCTTCCTCACTTTCGGTCGAGCCAAGCAGCAGGCGAGCGGCGGCGTTCGGCGGCTCGAAGACGAGCGTGTGAGAGAAAACGTTTGAGAAAAGATAAAATGGCCCAATAGCCCAGACGACCCAAGTACATGGTGCTCCAAATTTCCAGTCGTGGATCCAGTTAACCGCTAGCCTGCTGCCTGTATACTGCGTTCACCCGTCGCCCCATCCGCCTACTCACGAGTGTGGCCATGCCTGAGGTCCGCCGCGCCGCTTGCCGAAGCCGCAGGCGCACGCCCGCAGCCGCGCCAAGCACTAGTCAGCAGGTGCCACTACGCCGACAGCCAGGCGGCATGCAGCCATGGAGGAGTAGGATTTGGGGGTGGGTGATGCTCGCGATGAGCATATAAGAGGCGCAGCAGCAACCGGTGCTAGGCACTGACATAGTGACATGGCTAGGGTCAAATTAGTAGCGCCGAGAGGCAGCAGGAGAGGAGAGGAGTAACTGTTGGCTAAGGCACAAAATTTATAACAAGAAGAATCTATCAATAATTAAATCGTGTATAATTGAAGTTTAAGCATTTAGCAATATATTTAAAACGTGTTAATTGAGAATTTGTGATGTCATTAAAAAGTTGTGTCCGTGATGCGCCCCACCTAAACTTTTGTCCGACCTCCGCCGCTGCACCGTAGTGCACTAGTGCTTATGTAGGCATTTCATCTTACGGTACTATGCCGGTCTTGCAGGTTCCAAACGCACGAGGTATATAAGAATTGATATATTCTACTCTACTATGAATATCAAAGTGTCATTAGCCATTTGAACACCAATTGGATCCGTGGCGCGTAGCGCGTCTGACTCCAGATCAGAAGGTTGCGTGTTCGATTCGCGTCGGGTTCAGAATCCCGAACAAAATCCGTATTTCTTTTATTTTCTATTTTTTGCAGAGTTCTACAGTTCATTCGTCACAGACTTTGAGCCTTCTTTTTTTCCTTTTTTTTAGGGTTCTACGATTCCTTCGTCACTTACATTTGAACCTTTTTTTCAATATTTTTTTTTCTCTTCAGGTTCTACCGATGTCTTCCTTATGGTCATCAAGCACTGTAACAAAGATCAGAAACGAAGCCATGTGTTCCCTCAAGAGTAGAGTACCTATACTTTTTTTATTTGGCCATTATTGAACGCAAAATCGTTCAAGCTAAGTTGACTAGCAAACTGCTGCAACTCGTATCAATAACAAAGATCTAAGATTATGGCTTCCTTACTTAGGCCAAGAATTATAAACAGATGATTTATATGGTTTGATGCTTAATAAAAGTGTACAACACGCCACAAGGTTTTGGCAAAATGGCACTCGAAGAAACGGTTAAACAGAGAAGTGCTGCAACACGTGAAGAGGACATTATAGAAGTGCTGCAACTCCTGAAGAGGACATTAAGAGGACTAGAACTAAGCACTTCTGTGTTGATGAACAATATTTATTGGAATTTCAAATCTTGGGTCCCTAAACACTTTCCAACGTAATCTGATGTCCACTTGAAACACCCCAAGGTTTAGGAATTGGTCCTTCACACCACGAGGCTGGGGTATTTTCGGGAAAAAAAAAACACTCATGAGGCTGGGGCTTTGTTGCTAACTTGTCTTAAATATTATTTCTCATACATTTGTTTCGAAGTAAATCTTGTCGTATACCATTCTCATTGCACATCTTAGACTAGAAGACAATTGTTCTATATATCTAAAGTTTTGATGAACATAATCTGATTAACTAGAAACTATCTACCACTACCTGACAAGATTTTTCCTTTCCAACTACCCAACTTCTTCTCTACTTACGTTTCCAAATCTCTTTTTACTTCCTAGTTCAGGTTCTTCTCTGCTTTTGAAACATCGATCGTCACTTTGATAGTTTGATCCATCGACTGTGATCATGTTCAAATTAACTTTTCCACCATCCACCACCAGCTCCAGAATCTCCACCGCCCCCAACACAAAAGTGGATTCCAAAACCCTTCGTCCTGCACCTGCTGCTAATTAATGCAGTCCCGTCGCTCTCACACTCATTTTTCTCATTTTCCTCCTTAATTTTCCACACAAAAATTCTCTCGAGGGGCAGAAAAATAAGCCAGAGATCACAAGAGAGCAGCAGCGCGGAAGCCATGGCGGTGGATCCAAGCGCCGCCGCAGAGCAGGCGGAGGCTGCGGCGCGGCGGAGCGAGGAGGCGGCGGAGGCCTTCTTCCGGGCCGCGCCGCCTCTCCGCGACCGCGACCGCGTCGCCGCCACCCTCGCCGACTTCGTCGCCCGCCACGCCGCCGGCAAGTGATCCCCCGATGCCCCCCGCTTCTCTCCCTCCCTGCCCTCGCCCCCGTCTCTGTCCGGCTCCGGCCTGGGTGGGTGGCTGTGGCTGAAAGGAAAATGGGTTCAGATTTCTGATGCGGCTGCTCCCCGATCGCGTGCCGCATGCAGGGAGCGGCGGAGTCGTGTGCATCACCTCCGGCGGCACTACGGTGCCCCTGGAGCAGCGGTGCGTGCGCTTCATCGACAATTTCAGCTCCGGCCAGCGCGGTGTCGCCTCCACCGAGTAAGAAGACAAATCACATGCTGTTCTGCTTTTTACTGCTCTGCTTGCTCATGCTGACGGAGATCGGTTCAATGCAGGTATTTTGTCAAGGCCGGCTACGCTGTCATCTTCCTCCATCGCCGGTGAGTCCTTCGAACCAGACAATTTTTGTTCAATAAATAAATATAGTCGGGGTAGAACTGAACTACCTGCATGCTCAAAGTTTTAACTGAAATTGCCCGGTGTAATTCTGTTTGGTGTAGCTAGGCTCGGCTTGTGAAGCCCTCAGAGCCAAATGTCACAGGATGTTCGGTGTAGTTATCTGCAAATTGTTCATGTTCAGTTCCGAATGCTCAGATAAGTCAAGTTGTGAGAGTGACACCGACATCTTTGCAGTGGGAGCAAGCAGCCTTACTGCAGGTTTCTTCCAGAGGATTCCTTTCTCAATCTTTTTGGGCTCGGTGAAGACTCGGAGATCCAAGGTATGGTGACTGTAATCCTGAATTATGTATGTCATGCAAACTGACCCAAATTTTGTTTGGTCTGGATGGGGGATTTTAATTATTTGCCATCATTAGGTGTTGAGTGGCATATAAAATGCCATGTCAGTGACACATGTTGAGATGGGAAACTTAATAATGGCAAATAATTAAAACCCCCCGATGGATGGTAGCTCCTTACTTGTATGGTTTTATGTTGATTGCCTTTTTTACTTCTTAGTTTATCTCCTTTCCTTGAATGTTCAACCTTCTCAACTCATTCCTTTTACAGTAATTTCAAGTAATGTTCAAATTAGTATATGCATTCTACTTTTAAAAATTGAAACCTCTGTTTGTATCTTTGTTATGCATCTCAGTTCCACAGTCCCATTCCTCGGTGGTCAAGGCAGCAATTAGCAATTAGCAATTAGAGCTAAAGTTCCAACAAGTGGTCTAAAGTTAGCTCTAAACTCTAGTCCACCTCACATTAGAGCTTTATAGCTCAAAAGCGAGCTAAAATGCTCTAAAGCTTTTAAAGCTCTAAAGTTTAGAGAAGAGGATCCAAACAGGCCCGACATTAAGACCAGGCCAACCATGAGCGAGTATCACAAACATTCTCATATGTCATTCATTTGAAACTATTATATGTATACTATTTTAGATACTGAAAGGTTTGTTGAGGTGCATGGTAGCTTAACCTGGTGAGTGGTGAAAGATGTTAGAGCTATACTAATGTAGAATCTGAAATGCCTGTTCTTCCCTGTTGCTAACAGTTACTACAAATGGTAGCTACTTCTATGAATTGCTTGGGGCCCCGTGGAATGTTTTATCTTGCTGGTGCAGTTTCCGACTTCTATGTTCCATGGGAAACTATGGTAGGTTCTATCTTCAGATAATTTGTCTTCATGTGTTTATCATATCTGACCAAACCATGCAACACAGTTATTATTATTACACATCAGAGCATCTTTTTGTCAGGATCATCATTGCGCATTATAGGTAGTAATCCATGGCTGTTTTATTTATCTTTGTCATCAATAGAAGGAATGTCACTTTGATCCATGGAAACAGGCTTTTTTATAGAGGTAGTTATTTGGATGTAGCTTGTTGAAATTCAGAAATGTTGCTATTTCTCAGTTACGTAGTTAATGCTATGCACCTTGACCCTAAAAAAAATTAATGTATGCTGTAATGTTTCATGATCCTTCTATAATAGATTGTGTCCTTCAACATCTGTTGTGTTAAGTTTGTCTCTAATAAGGAAAACATGAAATTCAGCAAATATAAGGATAAATATGTTTTCTTCTGGTAACAGAATTCCTACAGACTTCTCTTTCTTTCGTTACGCTTTTGAAAGCCTTATCTCTGCACACTATACGGGCACGCTATATACCAGTGGTGGTGCTGTGTGTATTTAATATTTTGTGGTTATGGAGAGCCGCTTGATGAACTTTCACTTAGACATCCATACTTTTCTGCCACCATTGACATTCCTCCCTGACAAATGTTTCTGAAGGCTAAACATAAAATTCAGTCAGCAGTTGGCCCTTTGAACATGCAACTCAATCAAACCCCTAAGATGCTTTTCATCCTCCGAAAAAATTGGGCTCCTTCTGCATTTTGTGTATCCTTCAAGGTTAGCTCTATATTCTTCATTACGTATGTGTTACCTTTTCTATGTTGAAATCTGACTTAGCAATCATTCATAATACCTGGACACTGCAGCTCGAAACAGATCCTAATATTCTCCTACAGAAGGCAGAAATGGCTTTGAAAAAGTATGGTATGAACATCGTGGTGGCAAATGAACTTGCAAACTACAAAGATGTTGTAGTGATGGTCACAAGCAGCGGGAGGACGACCGTGAGCAGGAGCAGCAAGGAGGAAGACCTGGAAGTGCAGCTTATCAATCTCCTGGTGAAGATGCACTCGGAGCACAATGCACAGCCCAATTCGTAGGACCGTCGAGCAAGTGAGAAGGTTACATCAGACATGGTGGTGGGCTATAGTTTGTCATCAATGTGTTGCAGCAGATTAATACCAATGTTATAACCCAAACTAATACCTGTAAGTTTTTGAACATAACCTAACTAAAGCAGGTGATGTGATGCCACTGTTCATGTGGCGAAGCTGCCAGCCTAGCTATCGAGCCTTTTTAACAAACTTGCCTCTATCGGTCAATCTTTTATGGTAAAATAGCCGTTTGATCATTCATCCTTAAATCCTTTGTCGAAAGCTCAAATCCATTTCGTAACTGTCAAACCAGAGCAAGTTGTCTTCAAACTCGTATCGGCTCAGTTCTGTTCCTGGACCTATGTGGCGTGGGTTGTCAAAGATGAGTGCTGTAAAGCGAGACAATAGACATAATTGGACACTTTCTCCCCTGTTTCTTCCGTGCAATCTATGTATCTGTTAAAATTGATGTATCTTAAAAGATATGGATGTTTCAATGTCAAGGCCAATGCACAGATAAACAACACCATCAGTTTTTTATTGATTGGCACGAAACCCTTGCAAGCATGGCTATGCTAGTGAATTTTGTGTCGGTCATGTATTATATCGGTCTATCCCCCCCTCCCCGAACGCTCCCATGAGCGGGCCACTTGGGGGCTCCCCCCCCCCCTCGCCGGCTCCTCCTCCGGCCGCCGTCGCCACCATTCCCCATGCCGCGGCGGCGGCGGCTAGCGGCGGTAGCCCTCAAAAAGGGGCTCCGCCGCGAGCCCCCTCTCCTTCCACCCCCCCTCCTCCTCCCCCCTCTAACTCACCACTCTGGCGACCATGGAGGCCTAGAGATGACCGGCCCGGCCGGTTCCGCGACTCTACCGGCTGGATCTGCGGCTTCCCTGACCGAATCCGTCGACGGGTGCCCTCGCCGTCCCTTGGTGGATGGTGACCCATGTCCATGGCGGGTGGCCGGACCCGGCCCCTAGCGGGCGGATCTGGCCGCAGGCGGCGCCGGCGGCTACCTGTCTGGTGGGTGGTGTCCTGCCAGGTACCCATGGCGGTTAGCCGGCGCCCCTGGCCGGCCGGCTGTCCTTGGCGACTCGGCAGATGGGGGCTGCATCGTCCCCACCTCCCTTCCTACGGCGCCCCATCTCCCCTATTTTCCGGCCGGGGCGGTGGGGCCTCTGGGCCGACGGCGCCCCCTCCCCCCTTTGAGCTTGGTTGATGGTGCTCGGTGTCGCCGTGGTGGCGGGGCCGGTGGTGGTGTGTGCTGTACGAGTTCTGCCATGGTGGCAGGGCTGGTGGCGCATGCTGCCCCTTTGCACCGATTTGCTCTTGGGTCAGGATGGATGGCGTCCCCCCGGCGGCGTCCTGCTCTCTCGGAGGGATGGTTGGTCTGGGACGGGGCGGCTACCGGCTTTGGCTCCCTCAGCCTCGCTGGGTCGGGCAGGCGACATGCGATGGGTTACTCCTCGACCTTCGGAACCTGGGAGAAATCCCTTGCCCGGTCTTCCCAGGCCAACGATGATAGCACATCCACGTCGTTTGCCTTGTTGGAGGCGTCGTCGTAATGTTCCTGTTCGTTGGGACTGGATAGGGTCGAAAGACGCGATGCTTCTTCCTACGCTGTCGGTGTCTGTTAATGTCGATCTCCTTTCCGAAGGCAGCGTTAGAGCACCATGTCTGCCCGTTGATCTATCCTGTGGTCATCTCCGTGGTCTTCGTCTTCGTGTTCGCCATGCTGAGCCTAGTTGTGCCTCATGCTGCTCTTCTCTTGGTATGTCCTTAGTGATTGTTGTAGCTGTAGTCGAAGCTTGGCCACCCCCACGCAGATGCTTTGTTGCTGGGAGTGCGTTGGGCCCATCCGCGGATGCTTTACCGTGTTGATGGTCTGGTATGTGGTTGTGGTTTCGTAAGGACCCTCATCGACCGTGGTCCTGTGGGCGGTGTTCCCAGTGACTTGGAGGAGTCGGTCGCGATGTGTGTTGTTGCCACCGCGGTTTCAATCTACGGCTCCTATCATATGGGTTACGTAGGTGTTATGTTTTCTAGTTGTATTAGGCTCAGTTGTTGGGGTTGTCGGGTGGAGGGTTTTCCCTCATGTTTTTGCTTTTGTTTGTGTTGAGGTCTTCATAGGTAATCCTTGGATTACCTATGAACCCTTTATATTATCTATGTGTAGGTCTATTGACCATTCCCACTTCTCTTAATGAGGTACGTGCAATGCACGTTTTCGAAAAAAAAGAATTTTGTGTCGGTCTAAGTTGAGTTCATATGAATGCTCAATTTGGTAGCACACGAAGAACCTTGCACTTTTGGATAGGAAACCTGGTAGCATGCAAACAACCATTGTATCCACCAAAATGCGGCTGACAACCATTCTAAAATGACTATGTATTTTGGGAGATCGTTTCATTGATCATCACAAATGACATAGATGATGTGGTACTCCTGGAAACAAAGAAAATGAAACCCTCAACTAAGATCACCTATTTAGTTTTGTTTCTCTTCTATTATTGTTAATCAAACATTCAAACAGTTATAGTTGGATGTAATCGAGTTCGTTGGATGTAGGGGGTGTATCTCATATTCTCATTCAGTCATATACCCACATGCATCCTTCTTCCGCAAAAGATGAGCGCCGTTTCCCAAGACTTAGTATCAGTTGGAGAGTCCTCACGACAATCGGTGCAATTAGCTATGGATTTTTTCTCTGAGGCATATGTGTGGTGGTCTAGACTACGCATTGACAACCATTTGAGTGTCTGTTTTCTATTTATTGTTTGTGTGCTTCTTATTAGGCAGAGACTAAAAGTGTCCTCGACCGTATGCATGAACTTGACGTATTGTCGTATTTAGAGTAAATTAATGAAAGTCTAACATTGTTATGAAGAAAAAAAAGTTAAATACATGAGTATATCGTTTCCCAAAAATAGAGATTAATTATATATTATATATTTCGTGGATGAGTAGACTTGACCACAATGCGCTATTGACTTATCAACAAGCTGGTGGATCACCTTATATTAATGAGGAAGAATTAGGAAACGGATAACTTATGGCGAGTTGTTGCATGGTATGCAGTGTACGCAGTAATGCAGTGGTAGTTGCTGGGTGACTTTGAACAAGTCAAGGTTTTATATACCAGAGCTAAGAGTAACAGAACTTTATATTGCGTAGATCTAGAGGAAATTAACAAAAATAAATTACCCAACTACTGACAGCAAGGTGCATGTTCTTAGTCTCTGAAAACAGGCCAGCATATATATACGTGATGAAGCGGAATCAGCCGCCTCCTACGACACCGGCCGATAGCTGTAGCACTCGTTCTTCCACATAGCCCACAGAAGAGCAAAATTGGCTACTGCTGCTCTTGCCGGTGTTACCACGGGGGTGATGAAGCCCCTCTTATCCAAGCTCCTGGAAGACGACAATGTTGGTAAGACTACTACTGCAAAATAAAGTGTATATGCCATTACACGCCAGAGTTTACAAGTGAGCTTTTGTGCCAGTTTCTCGAAGTCCTAACGTGATGGAGATTCTAAGAGACATTGCTCAAGGACTGGGGATACACCAGAAGATGATGAGAAGCAACTGATCATTAGTGAACTCCAAGAGCACCTCCAGAATAAAAGGTAGCCCAGTCATCTACTCCCACCATATTTAATAAATAAATCAATTCCTAGAGTTGCAATGCTCATCAGTAAACAAAAAAAAAATAAATCAAAATAAATTTATGAATTGTTTTTTTTGGGAAAAGAGGAGTATGATAATAATGCCTACATGTGTTGTGATGCCATTTCCTTCTTTCTCTATGATTGAGGGATCTACACCTCCTTCTAATACAGGCTATTATATTTTTTCTCCCTCCTAAACTCAAGGGCTTAGATTTATCCCTACCTTCAAATTCACTCCCATGAGGAGTTGAACTTAGGACCTAAGAAATGCTATTGGAACCATCTAACCAACTCAGCTAGAGGCCTAATATTTGCTCAAAATAAAGCTAGAGGCCCAATCACAAAAAAAAAACCCCTCAGCTAGAGCTAGAGGCCCATTCACTAGATCTCTAAATATTATGATCCTCTATTTCGGATTCTTCACTAGTCATAAATGAAAAAAATTGTTGGATGGTGGAATCATATAATGTGTGATTTATTCAAACTCAAATGATGATTTGGAGAGTGAGTTAAAGAAATACTCTTGGAGATAATTTTAGGGCTGGAGGACAAGGCTATTTGAACTGGCTTGGTAGCTCGTAGCTCATTTCAAAATTGCTACGATTGAACTAACCCACGCCCTATGCTATACATTTTGTCTACACATCAATATAAAATATGTCCCATCCTCTATCCATCACTACGATCAAGCTACTATATTATACTCAGTGAGCAAACAAAATCTCAACAACAATCATTAGCTTTGGAGGCAGATCGTCACAGCTATCACCAACACCACCGTTGACCATCACATCTTTTCCTCTGGTCTATTAGTACTAGCTAAGCCTATATGGAGCATCACCAATTAAGTAACTAATCTAGAGATATTACATCAAGCTACTAAACCTAAACAGCTTTTGGTAGTATGTCCAAAGAGAAACAAGATCTAGCTATACATTTATTGCTTAAAAATATAAAATGTGTTCACTTAGTATGTTTATAGCTATATATAAACTATAAAATTTAAATGTATTCGCTTAGCAATTATTGTAGATATAACTATAAAATTTTAAATGTGTTCATTTAGTTGTTAGACGCTTAAACTATAAATTTTAAAAATATTTGATATTTAAGTGAACAATTTTATATTGTTTATATTTGAATGTTCTGTAGCAGTGATTTTTATATTTCTGACGTCTTCTAACCCAACCAACAAACTCAACATTTAAGCCTCGTCTTTGCTTAGACAACTACATGATGATTTTGAACAAAAAAAAAACACATTCATGAAAAAAATACATGGAATAATAGTATGGCAAGGTTTAAATATTTGCTAGCAATTGGTTTTTGCAAATAAACTAAAAGAGTGGAAAGATTCTTAAATTCTACAATTGTTTTTTATTTGGGGAAATATCCCTCTACTATTGCGTTGGCTTAATTGAAACAATTATACTTTACATCCTCAGGGCAAGTATATTGGCGTTATCTCCTAACTGGTTTCATGTAGTGCCACGTACGACTTAATAGACTATATGTATATTGGTTGTCGTTTTGAGTTGTTTTACAGTAATTCTTAATTTTTTAATTTATGCATGGAGTAAAAATAAGATTATGAGTTGCATGACAACAAAAACTTATACAATGGTGAAATAGTTATCTTATAGTACTAAATTTTAACTTACAAGGTGGTTATTTCGCGAAGCAATGACCTCATTATCTCTTCACTCTCTCTTTCATCCACATCATAAAAAATCATACGTGGCACTGCATGTGGCAATACATGAGGCAAAGTATGAGACCGCTAAAATCTGGTAGTTACATGAAAAAAGAAGGCTCTTTATTTGCAGCAAGATTATTATTTCGATCCGAGTTCCAATCATTATAGCCTGTTAACATTTTTGTAGCTAGCGGCTAACCATAATTAACAATACAAGATATATTCTTACTGTTGTAAACTTTGAAGCTTTCTGCACTAACTTCATCTTTCTTATAATTTTTGGTAGACACTTCATTGCAGTTCATGACTTACGGGACACAAAAGCATGGGAAAATATCGTGCCTGTGTTATTGAATAATAACCATGAGAGCAGAATAATCACAGCAACACGTAGTGTCACAGTTGTGTCATTCTGTTCTTGTGAAGGTGGTTATGTTTACCACATGGTGGATCTTGATTCCTCAGACTCAAAAAAGTTGATTTTCAGAAGAGTATTTTGTTCGGAGGGTTCACACTATCCCCATTTGGAATATGTTCCTGATGAGATATTAGGAAAATATGGAGGTCTGCCGATGGCAACCATCATTGTATCTAATGTTTTAGCTGATCAACACACAAATGCTGAATGGGAGAGGGTACTACATGCCCTTGGTTCTGGACTTCCTATGCAAACTTTCTCAATGCCTTTAGCCACTCTTCATGTGTTTATCCTAGATGCCTGGTACTTGAAACATCACCACCTTGAATTTATCTTAAGTACTTGCATCTCAGATCATACTCAGTAACTAATCTCCCAAGCAAAATTGGAGAACTGCAATATTTAGAAACACTGGACATACGTGGTACTGCTATTGTAGAATTGCCATCAACTATGTCAAAGCTTCAGAGATTAGCCCATCTATATGTCAACTCGAACATTACATTTCCAGATGGGATGATTGGGAAGATGCATAGTCTAGAAGAGCTAATGACATATGGAGACAAATCCTGCGAACAAGGGAAGTCACTGCAAGAAGATTTCAGTAAGCTAACCAAGCTGAGGAGATTAGCACTTAAATGGAGTTTTGATTGGCCAGATGGCTTAGAAGGAATAAGTCAGGCAGAAAGCTTTTACAGTTGTGTGGGAACTTTGTTATCTTCATGCAGCCTTCACAGTCTGTATATTGTGGATGCCTCTTA
Organism: Bothriochloa decipiens; assembly: GCA_023333625.1. NCBI lineage: Eukaryota > Viridiplantae > Streptophyta > Magnoliopsida > Poales > Poaceae > Bothriochloa > Bothriochloa decipiens. Next base: position 30,873,734 of record CM041635.1, on the reverse strand, counting down.
TGTGCATTATCCATTGTCACTGGATATGTGGCGTCCTACTGCTCCTTGTATCCTTCAAATCTTGCAGCTCAAACAATGCATGGTCTATGTAGTGCCCAATTGGATGCCCTCTCTTGGAAATCTCAGGGTGCTAGAACTAAATTCCTTCTTCATGAGATCAGAAGATGTTGAGATTCTTGGAGCAATACCCGGTTTATTGTTTCTCAAACTAATCACTATTGGAGGAGCCAATGGAAAGATCATTGTCCATGGAAGCAACAGATTCAAAAGTTTGAAATATTTCTCTCTGTCCATTACTGGTGCTTGTGGGACCTCTCTGGAGTTTGAAGAAGGATCAATGCCAAAGGTTGAGCACCTCAAGCTTGAGTTTCCTGTGCACTACATGGCATGCATGAGTAGTGCTTTCAATTTGGGTATCCAGCACCTTTCAGCCCTTAATAAGGTTGAAATCAAAATTGTTGGCAACTGTGACAATGACATTAGCTACGATCTGGTGGAAGATCTGGATCATGGCATTGTAAATTGCATTGCATATGCCATTAAAAATGCTGCCGAGACACTTCCCAAGCACCCTACTATCAGATTTGAAACAGAGTACAATGATGGCTGTGAACATTTCAAATCCGTAAGTACTCTTTCATTGCCAGCATTGACTATTTCAGTAGAACTCTCTCTCTCTCTCTCTCTCTCTCTCTCTGACATGGCTTCTCCATAGATCTTTCTTCCATACTTGGCTCCTGAATTGAATATAATTTCCTTAAATGTGACACTGTTGTTTTTGTTTTGTTTTCACTTCTGTTCTAGGTTTTGAGGAGGATCAATCAAAAGTATGGGTTACTTACTGAGTGGCTCAACTTGTGGGAAATCGAAGCAGAGATGACAGAGGAAGCAAGCAGCTTGAGAGATTTTATCTTCTGATGATTTGAAGGACATAGCAAGAGGTGCTGGTACGTTGTTCATTCTCAACCAAAAAATATGCTGCCCTATGTAACTCCAATTTCTCCTCATTTTCGTTAGTTTAGTTGCTATTGCAAACAGGGTGAGAGGAAGTGGAGCATAATGGCAGGAGAAAATTCATATCCCGATGACAGCAGCAATACAGATCTTTGCGAAGCATCAGAGGCTATCTTCAAATAGGCTAATCGCTTAGATTATTCTCTTTGTTTTACATCTTGTGGGCTTATTCTTATAAACAAGAGTCTTGATTTGTACTAAATTTTGACTGAGTGGATAACTTATGCAGAGATTGATAAACTTGTCTGAGGTGCTCTGTACTAAATTTTTGTGAGATTATTCTTGTAACATATTCCGATTTTGCCTGACCTACTCTGCTCTGTCATTCTACGTACCGCTTCAAACCTTCATCAGTTAATAAGGCGTACAGTTATACTTATTTGCTACTCCCACCGATTCAATGACAGAGCCCGTGTCGCTCTGGCATCCGCCGCCCCCGTTCGGTGGCCCCGGCCTCTAGCGCCCCCATCTCCGGCAGCGTTAGAGAGGGGTTGCCATCAAACCCGGCGGTGGGGACGGGAGAGACAGTGGCGAGGCAGAAGCGGCGGTGACGCTGCTGGAACGGGCGGAGGAGGCGGCCGAGGTGGTTGGCGCGGAGACGACATGGCGGTGGCGGAGTTCGCGTCCGCTGCCCTTGCCTCCGGTGCCGTTTCCGCCGCAGCCCTGGCTCCAACGGTGTGTCTTCCGCGCTTCACGAAATCCACTCCTCTATTGGTTCTTAATAATATTTTTTGCAGCCCAATTCAGTAGTTCTGGGATAATCCCGGTCCATCCTAGCACTGATAGTTTGCGAGTGGCCACCCATGAATTAATCGGTTCAACTTCTACTTGACCCAAACGACGGCACTATACAGAAATGACGGTGGGAAGTAAGAGAGTTCCTATATTTCAGATGCCTGAAAATGGAGACGATTTTAGGCAAAAATCTTGTACAACCAACTGATACAATTAAAATGACAAACTCACAAGAGTATTAATATTTTTTTCTATGGTCCAGCAATGATAAAAATTTCCTATTGCCTGAACAACAACAAAAACCAAGCACCTGAAACACAGGAGAAGCGAGGAAATAAACCTACTGTGTGCATACGGTGTTATTTTTCATCTTCATATTAGTTTTTCCCGATGTGGTCTGTGGGTCCAATGAGACAACTGGCAGCTCTGAAGAGAGATGATAAAAATTCAATATTGATGGTTGATCTGAATTATTAGTACAGCTAATAGCTGTGCAGTGCTAGTATCTTTCACTAATTAAACGGAGTTTGTCAGACTGCCAGACTGATAATGCTACGTGCGATTACTTGGACAGCGAAGCTGATCTTCAATATTGATGCAAAGTGTCGGGTCACTTGACCCAGGGGCCTAGCACCGACGAGTAACTACGTGTTGCATGTCTTTTAATTTGGATGGTGATGTAAGAAGAATACACGATTTTTATCCTGGTTCGGACAAAGAAGGCCCTACGTCCAGCTGGGGGAGAGATGTTTTGTATTATCTTGTACCGAGGTGCTTGTACAGGAGGATACAAGCGAGTGTATGCGAACTCGGGGTGGCGAGCAAGGCCTAAATCTAGAAGCGCGATGCCTAGGCCCTGCTGCTAGAGTGTTTGGATTTCTTTAAGTGTTGTCCAATGATTGTTCGATTGTTGTCCGGCCCCCCGAAACTAGCCCAAGGCATCCCCTTTTATAGGCCAAGGGAGGCTTAGGTGTACAGGAACCCTAGAGCTGTCGTAGGTGGTAACATCGAGGGGTTGATGCCGTTCATGTCATAGCCGCTGTAGAGGCATGCACCAGGCATGGCTTGCCCTGTAGCGACGTGCTTGATGTCGATGGTTGTCTTTGATGTGTGTCACGATGACGCCCGTAGGTGGTCGATGAAAGACCCGTGCCCATACGGGGGCGTGCAAATCCCTGTAGATGTCGCGTCAGGAGTTGTTGGAGCGCTGACCGGAGGTGTTGAGGTCCGACTCGAGGGGTGGCCGAGGGGGTCGAGGCCCGAACGGATAAGGCCAAGCCCTGGGAAATGCGGTACAGATATTGGTAAATTCGCTTCGAGGGGGCGCCTGTCAGCGTACAATGCTCAGTATGGCGTCGATGCGTAGTACGAACCACCGATCTCCCGGGTATGGGCGGTAAAAGGAGGATTTGACTGCTGTACCCGATCACTGTAACCGTGCTGTAGCCATGAGGTTAGGCGGGAGTCGGTGGGGGCATTAAATGCCTTGGATCCCTTACAGGAAGTAGGTGAGCCGTAGGGGGAGTTGCAATTGACGGGGGGTCGCTTCCTACTTGAAACTCTTCTAGCTTACTGCACCACCATTTATTGTGAACATAAAACCTAATTGAGATAGTGAATCATCCGCGTCGGTTTGAAAGCTAGCATCGGTGTAACCATTTACAACGAGCTCCTCCTCACCTCCATAGATTAGGAACACATCCTTAGTCCTTCTCAAGTATTTAAGAATGTTCTTAACCAGCGTCCAGTGACTCTCACCAGGATTGGCTTGGTACCTCCTCGCAACACTTAGAGCATATGCGACATCTGAGCAAGTACATATCATGACATACATGATGGAACAACTGCCGATTCGTATGGAACCTTACTCATGCGCTTGCGCTCAGCATCAGTTGAAGGACACTTCTTATCACTAAAGCGCATACCATGTGACACAGGCAAGAACCCTTTCTTGGACTGTTCCATGTTGAACCGCTTCAACACTTTGTCAATGTATGTGTCTTGGCTTAATCCTATTAGCCTTCTCGACCTATCTCTATAGATCTTAATGCCCAAGATGTATGCTGCCTCTCCTAAATCCTTCATAGAAAAACTATTATTCAGTGAAGTCTTTACGGATTTCAACATTGGAATGTCATTCCCGATCAGTATTATGTTATCCACATATAAGATCAAAAACACAACAACGCTCCCACTTTCCTTCTTGTAAACACAAGGTTCTTCTTCATTCTGACGGAAGCCAAAACCTTTGATGACCTCATCAAAACGAATATTCCAACTCCGAGAAGCCTGTTTTAACCCATAAATTGATTTCTTAAGCTTGCATATTTTTTCAGCATTTTTAAGATCAACAAAGCCTTCAGGCTGTATCATATACACGTCCTCTTCTAAATACCCATTTAGAATGGCTGTTTTAACATCCATCTGCCATATCTCATAATCGAAATATACAGCAATTGCTAGAATGATCCGAATAGATTTAAGCATGCCGGCGAGAACGTCTCGTTGTAGTCAATCCCTTGAACTTGCCAAAAACTCTTTGCGACAAGCCGAGCTTTATAGACGTGAATATTTCTGTCCATATCCTTCTTCTTCTTGAAGATCCATTTGCACTCAATGAGTCTAACCTCATCAGGCGGATCAACCAGGTTCCAAACAATTGTCTCCCATGAAATCTATCTCGGATCTCATGGCACTCTGCCATTTCTCGGAATCTGGGTCCATCATCGCTTCTGCATAATTTACAGGTTCGTCATCGTCTAACAACAATAGATCACCACGAAATTCGTGAAGTCTTGCTGATCTTCGTGGTTGGGGCGGAATACCGACCATAGGTGGTTGGGATGTACCAACCACAGGTGGTTGGTGTCGATGAAGCCTCCTCGGCAGTTTACCATAAGATACCCCGAGGTAGTAGTTTGTGGTGAGGGCGCACTAAGATCTACAATCTAGATGTGAGACGTAAAACAAACAACCAGGACAACCAGGGTTTATCCAGGTTCAGGCCGCTCGGAAGCATAATACCCTACGTCCTGCATCTCTGCTGCTGTATTGATGAGTACCGGAGTACAAGAGATCCAATCAGATGAGATTAAATCCGAGGAAAGAGAAGAGTCCTATTCTAGGGGGTCCTTGCCCGCCTTATATAGTGGGGGGGCAAGGTCACATATCTAGGGTTTCCTCTATGGTCGGTTACATTACGCCGTATCCTTGGAGTACACGACCAGATCTAACCGACTAAGACTCCTTGCATGCCAAGTAGCTTTCAGCACCCGTGCGAGTCTAGCCGCGAGGGTATATGGGGTCCATACCCCCACAGCTAGTCCCCAAGCACCATGTATCTTGAGGGAGTCGCCGTCTTGACCTGTGCCGAGCAGTGAAGATGCAGACCACATAACACCGACCAATGAAGATGCTGACCACGTAGTACCGACCAGTGAAGATGCTGACCATGTAGTGCCGACCAGCGAAGATGCTGACCACGTAGTGCCGACCAGTGAAGATGCCGACCACGTAGTGCCGACCATCTTTACCCGAGCAGTTTGTAAGTCTGCTCCCGACCACTGCTGTTATCAGAGAAGGTGATCTGTCGAAAGATGCATGGTGTTCTAAGAAAAAGAAAATATTTCCACGTCCTGAGATGTGGGCCCATGTTAACACGTGACACGAAGTATCACTGGGATACTAACATGAATGATCCGTAGAGGCAAAGGTACCGAACCAAGAATAAGAAACAAGCCCAAGTCACCGCAAGGTGACGTGGGCCCACGTAATCCCCAAGCTCGATAGAAGATAGGATATGTTGTATTGAGTTTTTAAGGAAAAAGTCAAAAACAACATCAACTAGTCAAGGCTGGTATTAAAGGACTAGACGTGTTCCAACTGACTCACAGTCCCCAAGTGTACTCAGGACGAGTCACAGGCTCGATTGGGTCGAGGACACCGAGAACCTATGGTTCCTAAGCACCACAGGGTGCGAAACCGCCATGCAGTCCCCAAGTGTGCCCGAGACAAGTCACAGGCTCGATCGGGTCGAGGACACCAAGAACCTATGGTTTGTAAGCACAACTGGGCGGGAAACTACCACGCAGTCCCCAGGTGTGCTCGAGGCAAGTCACAAGCTCGATCGGGTTGAGGACACCGAGAACCTATGGTTCATAAGCACCACTGGGCGGGAAAATGCCACGCAGTCCCCAGGTGTGGGAAATAAAATATTTGATCCAATAGAAGCAGTTCTCAGATTTAAGGAAAAATCTGAGACAAATTTGGAAAGGAGTATATAATGAAAAAACGAATCTGGGATTAGATCCCAAGACTACCGGGCACGTGCCAGACTTAAGGAAACGCCAATCGGGAAAAGCGCGTGGAAGAATAAAAATCCACGGCCCACATTCGCACTCGGGGACCAGCACGGCCCACTAGGGTGGAAAAGCCGCGTCCACACGAGTCAACTGGGCCCAATCCTAGAAGTCAAAGCGATGTCATCTGGTTAGTATAAATAGCGAGCGCCGCCAGGGGAATCAGTTCCCAAATCGCAATCATTCCCAACTGCTCACTCTCGCACTTCTCGAGAGCTCTGCTGCCTCATTCCGAGCAACTGCCACCGCTCCTGATCCACCACTGTAAATCCACACGCCGCCATGAAGCAATCGAGCAGAACTAGCACATCCGTGCCACCGCATTCCGCTCGCCCTGCAGTCCACCACCCTCGGAGGAGATGGCGAAGAAGGGAGCCAAGAAAGCGGGGAAAGCGACTGGATGTAAGGCTCCGGGGCCGCAATGGCAGCAGTCGACCTCCACGTGGGAGTCGCTACAAGCACCCGCCAACGAGGGCTTGCTACCTCCGCTGGAGATGGAGGTGTGGCACGAGCCATGAGGTGAGGATTCTCCCCGTCCCCGAGATGGGGAAATAGTTATTTTTTAGGATATGGTGACACGAGGACTGGGTGTGCCCATGAATAGATTCCTCCAGGACCTCTGCATCTATTGGATGATCTCCATTTGCAATCTGGGTCCCAACTCCATCCTGGCCATCTCTATCTTTATTGCTTTCTGTGAGATGTTCCTGGGCATGGACCCCTACTTCAATTTATTCCGCCACTTCTATCTGTTGAGGAAGAAGGGGGCTGAATCTGGGGGGTCCCAGATTGGTGGCGGGTGCTATGTGCGTCTTCGGGATGGGATGAAAACGCACTGGCTAGGAAGCTGGCACCAATCGGCCGCCAAGGGATGGAACACTCGCTGGTTCTATATGAGCCAGGATGTGGAAGGGAAAAGGGTGCCTTGCGACGTCATGTAGGTGCCAGAATGCAATCCCAGGTGGTCGGAGCCACCAACCCTGGATGAGATGCACCAGGTGAATGAGCTGCTGACCTTGATTGACAACAAGGTTGTCAATGGCGCGCTTGTCGCCGGGACCTGGTTGGTCCGCCAAATCCAGATGTGCAAGGAACGGGTGAACCGCCTGTTCAAGTATTCTGGCGGGCCGACCCCTCCCGGGAAACCCAGGAGAAGCTGTCGCCGGAGGCGTTGAACCGGCATATGGCTTCTCTGTTTGAGAAGTTTGACCCGGACACCAGCTACCCGGAGCAGCGTGCTCGACCCTACATGTCTCGACCACCACCAACGGTAAGCCAACCAACAGAAATCTTGACTTGGTTATGCTGTACTATTTGACGATGATGTATGTAATGTTTTGTGGTCTGATGGACAAACATTGCTTGGATAGGACCGGAAGGTGTTCTTTTCTGCTGTATCGGTGGAACCATGGCCTCAAGGTGAGGCGCAGGCCTACCAGCGCAGAATTGAGGAGAATCGCTATCAGAGCAGGACCCGTGCAGGGCAGGAGACGGCTGGCGTCTCTAGCCTAGATGAAGATGAAGTCCCCGCTGCTCAGGCAAAGCGCCGAGCAGCAGGTAAGCGGCCCATGGCAGAGGCCGCCAAGGCGAAGAGGCCTTCGACTCTGCTGTCCGGGGCAAATTGAACTGGAAGGAAAAGCAGAGGGGAGCAAGAAATGGGATGCGCCGGCCACCCCGGAGTCGTCGGATGACAATTTGTTGACGCTGATCTAGCGCCAACAGAAACGTCAAGCCTCGATTCCTTGGACGGGGAGGACGCCGAGGCCCCCGACCTCGACGACATCGAGGAGGTCTGCGCGGAACGCGCCGGCACCAACTCCTCTCCCTCGGCGGGGGAGCACTACTTCAACCACTCGGCCGGAGCATGCCAGGGGGTCGACCCCGCCACCACCATCACCGCCGCCTACACTTCACAGGGTGGCGACGCCTTCAGCCGGGACCGCTTCGTCACCAGGGCACCAAGAGGCGGCAAGGGAGCCGAATTCTCCGGTGCACCCCATCGGGGCGAGCAGAATGGGTGAGGCATCGGGCTGAGTCCCCGGGCATGGCAGCGAGGCGGCAAGCAGGACTCCAGGCGCTCCAACCGAGGAAACAACCCCACGGTTCAGAGGAGGGCTCCGACGGTCAGCCAGGTAAGTGTCAATGAATTCACATATCTTGCATGTTCTTGATCTTGTGCTTGTCGTGACTGTAAAGCGATAGACCAGGTCCAGCATGTCGCCGCCTCAGACCAGTCCTCGACACTCCGTGCATGGACCCAGAGCCAGTCGGCTTTGGAGAAGCAAGGGACGCCGAAGACGGCGGCGGTGGCTCCGAGCGGCTCGGGTTCCATCGAGGGCCCGTCGAAGAAGGGGTCTCAAAAGCCCCCGAGCGGTTTGAAGGTGGGCTGGAGGGCGCCCCTCATCCCCGTGGGGTAAGTTTTTGGCATCTTGGGCCTTCCTTTCCTTTTTTGACGTTTTGGGGGTTCTTAGCGTCTCTTGCTCGTGTGTGCTCATGGGTCAAGCGCGCGCCAGAGATTGTGGCTCCCTCCTCCGCCAAGCAGCTCAAGATCGACACTGCGGCGAGGCTGGCGGCGTCGACACCAGGTGTTACTACGATGCCCCGGGCGATAGCGGTGGCTGCCTGGGTTGCAAAGGCTCGCGCCGCTATGACTCGAGGTAGGCTGATGGGCGCTGCTTTCGTTGCAGGCTCGAGCGCCTCAGGGACCGTGGCGGGAAGGGATGTAGCCCGGAGCCGGGAGCAAACCAAGGTGCCTCCTGGCACTGCCGGACTCGAGGGGACGGTCTGCAGCCGGGAGCCGGGGTCGACGGAGACCCCGATCACCGTCGAGGGCGGGGGGATTCCTCTACCCATGATGCGAAGGAGACGGTGGAGCTCCTTCAGCAGCAGCAGTCATGGCCAGCGTGGCCACAAGGGCTGCACGAGCTGGAGGAATAGCAGAAGCGGGAGCGGACTGCAGAAGCAACAGGAGGACGAGCGGCAGGCGTCGGGCCAGCTGCAACAGCAGCAACAGCCACAACATGAGCAGTGGCAGTAGCAGAAGCAGCAGCAACAGCAAGGAGAGAAGGGGACTGCATCGTCGGTCCTGTCACAGCAGTAGGAGGAGGCGCTGACCGTGGTCTTGTCGCCGCAGCTTTAGCAGGAGGGCGCAAGGTCCTCTAGCCCGTCGCGCTCTTTGCAGTGGGAGGAGCCAGCGACTTCTAGGTTGCCGCAGCAGCCGTGGCTGGAGGAGACGGTGGTCTTGAGCCCGTCGCATCAGCAACAGCGGGAGAAGGAGGTGGAGGCCCTGCTGAACGCGGGGCAGGAGGATAGGCGGCTGGAGCTGTTGACCTCGAGTCAGCAGGAGGAGCCGATGGCCGGGGATGTCCCGATGTGGAGAAGGGTCGGGCGGCCCATCGCGCAGGCGGTCCTGGCAGATGCGTCAAAGTTTGGGGTGGTTGCGATGGCATTGATGCCTCGCCCACCGCCTGCTGAGGCATCGGCCGCCCGGGGATCTTTATACGGCCCCGGCCCGCATGCCTCTGGCTGCATTGCCTAGGGGTAGCGCAAGGCCGGAGAAGCGGAGTCGTCGGGAGCCGAGAGGGAGGTCGAGTCGCTGTTCCCCACCTTGGCTGGCCGGGTGGTCCGTCATGGTGGCTCGGCCAAGATGGTGGACCGCATCACGGCGGCTTTTTAGGGGAGGCTCGAGGGAGACCTTCCCTGCTAGGGTCAGGAGGCACTTCGACTCTGAGACCCGACAAATCCCGATGCGCGCCTCTTCGATATGGATAACCCGACGGAGGTCGAGCGCTGGGAGAACGTCGAGGAGTTCCGGGCGTGGCTGCAGCACGCCTTGCGGCTGGCCTTCGACGTCGCCATCGAGGATATGCCCCGAGCCCTTGCAGTACATGACCTGCTCCTTGTTATGTTGGATTAGGTTGTTTCCCTCCTGGTTTCTTAGTTTTTTGTGCTTCTTCATTTTCAAGACCTTAGGATGTGCTCCCAGGCCAAGTCCCAGTTCATCCACATGACGCAAGGTGGATGGGGGCAGGTCCCCGAGCTGCAAGACCAGCTCGAGGCTGCCCGGGCCGAGACGGTGAAAGCGAAGAATGACCTGGCCCGGGCTCGGGAGGAGGCGGAGAAAGCCAAGGAGGATGCCTCGGCGGCTCAAGGAGAGGCGGAGAAAGCCAAGGAGGACGCCTCAGCTGCTCGAGGGGAGGCGGCCTAGGCCAAGGAGGAGGCCACCAAGGCCCGAGCGAAGACGCAGAAGGCCCTCGAGGACCTCTCCCTGTCGGCGGAGCGCATTCGGGGGCTCGAGAGGGAGGTCAAGGACTCCTCGGGGCGTATCAAGGGGCTCGAGGAAGAAGTCGCCCAGACCTCCCAAGCTCGCAACACCCTCAACATCTCGGTTGGAGAGGAATGGCGCTGCGCCCAGGCCCTGTCTGTCGAGGTCGCCACGCTGAAGGAGACCCTCCAAAAGACGGAGGAGGCCATCGCTGGCTGGCAAGGCAATCGAGGACCTGAGGGTGGAGAAGAAGGAGGCGGCCCACGCCCTGGAGGTGGCCAAGAAGGAGTACGCAGAGCTAAATGATGGGTACTCGGCCCTTGATACCCACGCCACCGGTGAGTCTTCCTCTTTAGCCCAGGCCCTGTCCGTCCTCTACCGCTCTTGTCGTGAGCTGATCCTTGTCTTCTATTTTAGATCTTAACGACGAGCTGACCAAAGCTCGGGACAACGCCAAGATGCTCCAGGACGCCTACTGGGCCGAGGCGAGGTTGACCAACACACTGCGCACCTCGATCACCTCGGTCTGTGATGACTTCGGTGTTGATCCTGAAGCGGGGGTCGATGATGAAGTTCGCGGGACCTCCCTCGTCAACCGCTTGTACGAGGTCAGTCGGGTCACAAGGAAGCAAGTCCGAAACGCGCTCCATGTCGGTGCGAAATGGGCGATGGCGGTTGTGTACTCCAGCTTCACCTATGACATGGGGGTGGTCTCCCATTCCTTTCTCTGCGACCCCAACAAGACCGACGCCAAGAACGAGGAGAGGCACAGGGCCTTGATCGAGGCTGCTGAGGAGCCCGGTGGTCGGCTGGCAAAGCTGTTCGAGCCCAAGGTCCTTCCTCCCGATGTTGACGAAGAAGAAGTCAACCTGTGAGCCAATCCGGGCAAGAAGAACCGTGTAATAGGTTAGATTTTGTGAGCCATGATGGCGTGGTCTGTCGGGTAAATCCCGAATCATCCACGATTCTTTGAGCAGGATCAATCATTACAAAGAGACATTGCAGTATTACAACAGTTTTATACAAACAAGATATATCAGAGTAAAATAGCGGAAGGATTACAATAATATAAGTTTACAAAACCGTTAAGTTTTAAACTTACAAACCATATGTTTTTAATTATTACATCCATAGGAACAGTGGAGTAGCAATATAACTTATTACAAAACCTTGATGATACGCTCTGCCCATGAGCGAGACAGCCTATTCGTCGTCATTCAGCAAGGTGCAACACAATCCTGCGCATGGGATTCACCTGCAACAAGGGTTCAACAAACCCTGAGTACAAAAGTACTCAACAAGACTGACCCGACGAAAAAGAGGGGTGAAGACTCAGAAATGCAGGCTAGAGGGACAAGGTAAGGCTCGCAAGAGATAAGAATTTTTGCAGAAAAGCTTGACAAAAAGAAAAGCTGTCTTGCTCTAGCTTCAGATTACCAACCAACTTTATTCTTAAACCTTTAACATCATTCAAGTTGTTACTACGATGATGAACAGAGATCGAGTCTTCTTCTCCGAGAAGCAACGGCGATTCGAATCCATTTTTGTACCCAGCTGGGACCTAGATTACTGGGATACCAGAGACTCTAACTCCGATGCATACCAGATCACAGATATACCGGGATAACAACCGTAGCCACATATCACCACATGATACACGTGAGCACTTAGACCTAGTGTACCGATATATGTGAGAACTTAAACCCACAGTATACCACACTATGACATATGTGGGGACTCTGGCCCACTATATATCACTCCATGACATACCTGGGTTCCAATCCTCAGTATATCACTTCATGCATGTGGATTTTCTAGTTTCTCGATACACGCAGATCACCATCGAACAGGACCTAGGGCATCAACAGATGGAAATACTACAGAGGGACTCCTTTCCCAATGCAAGTTACCCGTCCGGACTTGATTTATTAAGTATCATCATGATTCCATCAAGAATAGCCAAACTCATCTTTTTCATTCTTTTACTTTTTAAAAACCTAACTAATCAAGCAGGGCTAAGCATTACTATGTATTTTTTCAAATAACACGTAACAAGGAATATGGAAATAAGAAAGGTAATGCAATTGGTGTTATCACTCAACTCCTATTACTTAAAGCAACATTTCATAACCAAGGCGATAAAACTTTTATAAAATAAGGGTAGGGTTTGAATGCATCCGGGGCTTGCCTTGGTATTCGGGGGAGATGGTCTCGAGCTCTAGATCAACTCCCAACTCCTGAGTCAGCTCTTCCTTGGGATCTGGTGTGACAACGTTCAACTCTTCGTTAACGGAAGCTACACGATAACATGATATGTTTCAACATGATGGAATAATAAATATGATGCTTGCTGAATGCATAGCCAGATTAAGAACTTGAGTACAACTTTCCATCACGATAACATTGCAAGCCAACAAAACTTACTAAGTTTATTAAGGTTAACTACTTCATTAGTGAAGTTCATTAAACACATGAAATAATGTTGATTAAGCCCTAATGACATGGTTAAGGTAAACTCAAACAATTAAATAAAGTGCCAAAGGTCATTAAGTTTAATGACCCAAGGTCATCAATCAATCCCAAAGTCAAACAACCCTATAATGATTAATCATAATTAAAGGAGTTAATTAATTAATTAAAAGCATTAAATAAAGGCATAAAATTAAAGTTATCTAATTGTACTCAAAATTTTATTTTGAAAAGATCTTGGTCTAATTAGATGGCAAAACAATTTTCAGAAATAAAAGCCAATTATTTTATTTATTAAAAATCAAAGAAGATGCATTTTTCAATTAAAAGGACTAATTATAACCTATGTAAAAAGTACTCAAATTTGGCATTTTCTATTTTTCTAGGTAGAGAACATCATAAAGAGCATACACAAAAATTTTCAGAATTTTTGGAGCTACACATGAATTTCTATGAATTATGAAAGAAAAAGCATTTTTAAATATTTTCTAAAAATAGAAAAAGCAAAATGGGAACAATGTTCCCGCGCTGACCGATGACCCGCCGGCGGTTGACCGATGATTTCTCGCCAGCGGCGAGGTCTCCAGTGACAGGGTTTGGCCCTACAGGCTCAGCTCGGCACGGTGAGTCGATTGGGGTAGCTAATGAAGCAGCGGAACAAGAGCAGCCGGCTCGCCGGCGGCCATGGCGGCACGACGGAGCTCGCGGGCGGCGGTGAAGCTCACCGGAAGCTTCTCCAGCGACGGCGAGCTCACGAGCATGATCTACACATCCACGCGAACACGATGGGCAACAAGATGAAGCCGTTTCGGTCCCCCTAGCTAAGACGATGATGTGTGCGGCGGCTTGACAAAGTCGTGCCGGCGACGGCGCATGAAGGCAGGCCACGACAGCAAACCAGAGACCAAACAGAGGGCACAAACGTGACAAGGGGCTCACCCCGGTGACGATGCACTTGAAGATGAAGGCTCGACGACGGCGGAGAGGCGAGTTCGACGTGGACAAGGATGGCGGCGGCGTGCTCCGGCGGCAGGGTGAGTGTTCCGGTGAGTACTGAGCACAAATGGACAAACCAAGGAGCGCACGAAGGGAGCATAACAAGGCAAGCACGATGGTGGAGAAGATTGGAGAAAGTAACTAGCGGTGGCAGCGGTCGTCGACGAGATGACGCGCGGCGGCGCGGTTGCCATGCACGAAGAAGACGACGGCGCACTGGCGACTCCGGCGGCAAGAGCTAGCGCGAGCGGGCTCAAACGGAGCGCAAGGATGGGGCTAAGCTGCTGGCAAGAGCAATTGAACAGCAGTGGATCAACGGCGGGTAAATCAGGCGGCGGAGGGAGGTTGTCGGCGGTGGCGGCAAGGAAGAAAAGAAGAAGAAAAGAGACGACGACCGACCTATTTATAGGCCAACGGCAACGCACAGACGGGCGACACAAGGACGACGAAGTTTCGGGCGTTGGGGGCGAGCTGGCGGTGGGGGCAGGCCGGTATGGCGCCGGCGGCCACGGCGATGGCGAGGAACAGAGTGGGGAGAGGACGATGGTGACGTCATCGCCACTATAGCACATGATGTCATCAGATGAAATTTTTTGCAAATTACACTAGATTTTGCATAGAAACTTAAAAATATCCCAAAATATAGTTTGCATAACTTTTCAAGAGCTATATTTTTCATTTAACCAATATTTTCAAATTCTGCATAGTTTTTGAAATATGGATTCAAATTTAAAAGGGAATAAAACCCTAGAAACAAATATCTGAAATTACTTTTGATTTTTCAATCAAACTTGAAAATCTCCAAAACTATGAAATGCTCAACTTTTCAAACCAAACATTTTTCATATACAAAGTCCAAATAATGCATAATTTTTGAATTATGAGTTTAAAATCAAAAGGGGATAAATGTTGGAAAACTGTATTTTCAAATTCATTTGAAATTCTTTTTGGAAACTTGAAAAACTTTGAATAGCAACTTTGTAGCTCTTGTCAATATCTACAAACTATCTTTTTAGATCATCTCCAAATTCTGTATAGATTTTGAATTATCAAAAAGGGGGTAAAACCAGCTTTAGAAATAAAGGGTTTTAAAACCGAATTCAAACTCGATTTGATTTCTAATTTAGTTGGTTGGTCATTAGTGATCACAAATATCATCCATGGACATTTTTGGGTCATTGACCCAATGACACCCTTGGTTGACCAGGTTGACTTTTGAAAATTCATTTTTATAGCTTTCCAATTTGAACTTAAATTTGAATTGCAAAACTTGGGAATAAGCTTTGAAATCCAAATTTAACTTCAAATATGGAAATCATTTTTAAGGGTTGTACTTAGATTCATATACTATGCTTGACACTAGTGTAAACACAGTTTACATCTCAAGTACATAGGATAAAAACTAAGTATTTTGGATGACATTTGAAATTAACTTTTATGATTTCATGTGACACAACATTTCATAAACACAAAACAACCTATGAAATGTAAACTTGTTTTAGTTGATGCATGTCAAGGTTGACCTAAACATGAATGCTTTGCAATGCATATGATGACATGGCAGGTTTTAGTTAATATAACACCAGAGGTGTTACATAGCTGCCAGGTGTCAGCGGCAGTGCGGTTGTAGGCTACTGCATGCGGCCTCCTTGCACGTCGGCAAGTGCAGGAGATGCGTGGTCTGCAGCTTATTCAGCCATCCACCCCTTCGCAACTCCAAGTTGCACTCCGCCTAGATGACTTCGATCTTATCCGCTGCGTCAGAATCTTTAGCATCATGTTTCCCCCACCACGGACAGCGAACTGAAAGTTTGTGGCGTCGGTGGTTGGAAGCCCTTCGCTCTTCTCTGTGCATTGCAGACTCGTAGCTGTCCGACGGGGAGAAGGCATGGTGTCACCAGCGGAAGTGCACCACATAGCACTGCTGCATTCCGCCGCCGGCTGCCACGAGGGCGGCTCCGCTGGTCGTTGTTGCGATCGCTTCCAGGTGGTCATACTCATGCACCTCTATCATTTAGATGGTGTCCATGGGATCCAAGAGGATGTACACCTGCTGGGCTGGCATGTGGATGGTGTCTACCTTGTGTTCAGGCGTCAGAAATCAAGAGTCAGTCCATTTCAAGTTGAGAAAAATAAAATAAGCCAAAAAATAAAAGGCTTGTTTTTAGAAGGTCGGTTTATATCAAGCAGAGTCATCGTTGGTGTAATTGTCAAGTTGCAGCTCGTGGACGAGCTGCATGTCCAGGTGGGGTGTAGTGTTAGGAGTGTCAAGGTCCTAATGGGCCTTAACCCGATAGGGTTAATTAGTCGCTTGCTTAGGAGTCATGTAAACCTTTCTATATGAGGAGAGGAGATGTATCAATCTAATCAAGCAAGAATTAAGAAGGAAAACCCTTCCATCTTGCTTGGCCATGGGTGAACGCCCTGCGGCCGGATCTCTCTCGCCCTCGCAGCCCTAGCCGTTGCCACAATAGCTATGTGAACAGTAGCCTCGGGTACTGTTGCACGCCTGTCCCTGCTGCTCTCGCAACACTTTTCTCTCAATTCCCAACAGCCACACATAACATTACCATTCACCGAAACCTCTATGTAATTTTTCGACACTTTAAAATATTTTCATTAGCACACACAATATATCCCTACAGGCTTCAGCACTAACTGCATCATTGTTAAAGTTGTTTGCAGGTACCTCATTGTAATTGATGATCTATGGGATGCAAAACCTATTGGGAATATGTCCTAGAAGTAATCATAGAGATGATGATATTCTGATTGTATCTATGACATGCATTAAGTGTTCATTGAATATCCATTATAGACAACTTGTGTTGATTGGCAATTATGTGAATTGTTTATGAAACTCAATCACTTGAATGGTTATTCTAAAGTTGTCCCAGGTTAGCGTTCTTGTGAGAACACACTTGAATATTAGACCATCACATGTATTAGTTGATGGCTATGTTTCACAAGTCATGGACATGGAGATGTCGAACTAATAATGTGGGCATATGTGAGACATGTAGTCTGGACTAACCCAACATGAGATTGTCTCTATTCACGTCATGTACGTTATGTCCTTAGACCTAAGATTGTGGTATATACTCAAGATGTGAAACGACCTACTTAGGGATTATCAAACACTGCTCCGTAACTAGGTGGTTATAAAGATGGTCTTCGGGTGGTCAGGAAGCATGCTATGAGACATAGACAGTCAAGATGGAATTTTTTCCTCTCTGCATGAGAGAGATATCACTAGATCACTCAAGTGACTGGATCAACAAATGCATGGCCGTGCTTGGGTTAAGTGTTAACCCACGAGTTGAACCATATATCAGTGGCAAAGGGAATAACTTGTACGTGGTCGTAGTGGTTTGTCTGATATGATCTTTGCGTATGCATGGGAGTTGCCATGCCTTGCTAGAGGTCGCTGTCAACTATTGGGCGAGTAGGAGTACTCGGCCCATGTCTATGTGTGCGTAAACCCATAGGGTCGCACGCTTAAGGGTTGGAAGCCTAATTCGGGTTGGACCTGAATTAGACAAGGCTTAGGGTTCCTGATGGGCCTCCAGGTCGGGGTCGCATAGGGACGTCTATATAAGCAAGGGCTAGGGGCGAGGCAGACCTGATCCGATCGATCTATTCAGCCATCGTCGCCCACCCCACGCTCACGCCTTTGCTCCTCGTGGACCTAGCAGTCCGGTTGCGCATTGCTTCTTCCCGCACGTGTGTGATACCTCGGAGGTGTTGCATCTATGGTACAAGGACGGACCTGGTCTGTCACGGTGGTCGGCAACTTTTCGGCGACTAGTTGGACTGATCGGCGACTAGTTGGACTGGTCGGGACGTACTCGGACGATCTGCAAGCAAGCGAAGGGTGTACTTGACGGATGACCACGCAACTGCACGGCACTGCTGCGACGCGTTCGACTATATCGAGTCTTCCGCTGCATCTACGCGTCTAGTGGTAATCCCGTGACCTATATCTAGCAGCAGATCCTGGTTTATAAGGTAGAAAAGTTTTGTTTTCTGGCTAGCGTAGCACCCTCATAACCCTTCAAAACCATGGGAGACCATCAAGTTTACATTAATGAATAAAAAATATGATAGCAGAGTAATCACTACAACACGTAGTGATGGCATTGCATCATACTTGTCTTCCCAAGGCGGTAATGTTTACCAAATGAAATCCCTCAGTTTTGAGGATTCCAAGAGGTTTCTTTTTGAAAAAGCATTTGGTGCTGAAAACTTATGCTATACTCATTTAGGCAGTGTTCCGGATGAGATATTAAGAAAATGTGATGGTTTACCGTTAGCAATCATCACTATATCTAGCATGTTAGCTGATCAGCATACAAAAAGTGAATGGGACAGTGTACTAATGATATTGGTTCAGCTCTTGCTAAGAAGTCTGGTGCTGAGAATATGACGGCCACATTATCTATGAGTTACTTTGATATTCCTCACCATCTAAGAAATTGTCTGTTGTACTTGAGTGTGTTTCCAGAAGATTACGAGATTGAGAAACAATGTTTGATCAATAGGTGGATTGCAGAAGGGTTCATTCATATGGAAAAAGGTCAAACTAAATATGAAATTGGTGAGTGTTACTTCAATGATCTAATCAATAGAAGCATGATCCAACCTATTAAAGTGAAGTATGGTCAGGCGAAGGCATGTCGAGTGCATGACATCATCCTTGACTACATCAAATGCAAGGCTGCTGAAGAGAATTTTGCAACTTTATTAGATGATGTACAGCCTATATGTACTTTAGAATACAAGGTTCGTAGGCTTTGTGTCAGCAACCATAACGAAGAAAATGATACTTTATGGGCAGACAAGTTATTGTCTCAGGTTCGGTCAATTACTATATTTGGACAGCCCGTAAAAATCTCTTGTTTGCCTTCCACTGCTCTTCTTGTGTTGGACCTAGGGGAATGTAGAGACATGAAAGACCATCATCTGGCAAGTATTGGAAATTTGTTTAATCTTAAGTACTTGCGTCTCCGCTCATGTTCAATAACTAGGCTCCCAGAAAATGTTGGCGAGCTACACCATCTACAGACATTGGATGTGCGAGGCACTGGTATCAAAGAACTACCACGAACTATCATAAAGCTTCAACAACTCGCACATTTATATGTTGATTGGGACGTTATAGGTTTACAGATGGAGTTATTATGTAGATGCTTAGCTTGGTAGAGCTGAGGCAGTATGGAGTTGTATCCTGTCAGCAAGGGCAGTCCATACATGAATTCAGTAAACTAACCAAGCTGAGAACACTAGATATAAAATGCTATTTTGATTTTCCAAATGACTTGGAAGGAAGAAGCCAAGCCCAGGGCATTCACAATTATGTGGGAAAGTTATTATCTTTATGCAACCTCCATAATCTATATATTCTGGACCACTATGAAAAAGTGTCGTACCCACTGTCACTAGATTCTTGGCATCCTGCTGCATCCTGTAGCGTCCTTAAGCTCTGCATAAAATCTGCCATCTATAAGGTACCATATTGGATGGGTTCACTTGGAAATATCAGTGTGCTAAAAGTAGATATCTTCTGTTTGAGACCAGAAGATGTTGAGATACTTGGAGAAATACCCAGTTTGCTTTTTCTCAAACTAGGTACTTTGGGGGGCATCAACGGAAGGATCATAGTCCATGGCAACGAAGGATTCAGAAATCTGAAATATTTCTCCCTAAATATTTTTTCTTGTGGGACCTTCCTGGAGTTTGAGGCTGGATCAATGCCAGAGCTTAAGCATATGAGGCTTAGATTCGGTATTCATGAGATGGAGTACTTTTTTTTTACGTCTTTCATCTAGATACAACTGTAGCATCTGTTTATGAATAAATACACACTAACACCACACACACGCACACTACACTCACATCTAAGTGTACAAACAGACCCTATAACTACACATAGATTCGAAGATCATATCCTTAAGAGATCACTGAAACCATCTGGCTCCGTAAACGACGGGCACACACTAACACCACACACGTACACCACACTCATATCTAAGTACACGAAACAAACCCTATAACTGCACATATATTCGAAGATCACGTCCTTAAGGAGATCACCGAAGTCTACGGGCACACACTAACACCACGCACACGCACACCACACTCACACCTAAGTATACAAACAGACCCTATAACTACACATAGATTCGAAGATCACGTCCTTAAGAAGATCACCAAAACTATCCGTAGACGACGGGCACGTCGCTATCCATTTGTGACACCATCTGGCTCCGTAGACAACGGGCACACACTAACACCACACACACGCACACCACACTCACACCTAAGTACACAAACAGACCTATAACTATAGATAGATTCGAAGATCACGTCCTTAAGAAGATCACCGAAACCATCTGGCTCTGTAGACGATGAACACGTCACTATCCCTTTATGACACGATATGAGAGAGGATGCACCTAAAAATACGGGGAAACACCCTAGTGAAAATCATGACTCGAGCCAGGCTCGATCGGCCGCTCCCTAGAGAAGCTACGGCTCGGTTCCGAGATGGAGTGCTTTAATGGTGCTTCATCTAGTTTGGGCGTCCAACACCTGTTGGCTCTCAGCAAGGTAGAGATCATAACTTGTGACAGTGACAGGTTGGTTGACATGGAAGATAATGATGATAATGCTGTTAGTTGTATTTCAAGAGCCATTAGTGCTGCCATCCAGACACTTCCCAACCACCCCACTGTCACGTTCCATACATATAATAATTGTTATTGGGGCTGCAAACATTTCGAATCCGTAAGTTCCCTCATGACACAGCAGCAGGAATTGATGGTTCCATCAACATCTCTATTGATGTTAGCACGTACTCTCCTTTCCTCCATTTAGCAAGGAACGAAGTCTGTCCTTGGCTATTTCTATCAAATAGTTACTTTTGACTTTTGTTTTTGTTTCGCTTACACTTCTCTTGTAGCTAGGGGTAGTGCATATTTATTTATTCCATTTAGCATGTACTTGGTCGTCCAATTTAATAATTCTTTAACACTTCTTTTATAGGCATTGTGGAACATGAATAAAAATTTGTATGGTGGTGCAGTATCTGAGTGGCTCGAATTTTTGCAAATTAGAAAGGAGACCAAGCTACTTTTTGGTGATGGAAGAGGCCAAGCTACTATGGAGGAGACTGAAGTAGAGGTACCAAAGGCCCCACAAAGGGGTCCCAATCAGTTCTATGTTTCCTTGTCACCCGTTCATTTTCACCACCAAACTTCTTATGTTTGTTTTTCAAACAGGATGAGACGCAAGAGAAGGAAGAAGAGGAGCATACTGATGAAGAGAAGAAGATTGATGAGGAGGGACAGGCCAATGAAAAGTGTTGCAGCAATTAGAATGCTGTGTGAGTCTGTATGGACATTCGGTTGATGAAGATGTCTGCCACAGGTTCAACAAAAACAGAGTTTGCCGTTTTATGTTTCCACATTATGCTGTATTTGGGATTAGGTTTGGTGAGAGGTTTGTGCTAGTTGCATATTCTAGTTAGCTTTTAATAAAGCCTTGGCGCATGTTCACCTTTGCCTCTAACTTTTGTATATGTGTTTGACGAACATATTTTCTAATCATTTGAATTTATCTCATCAAGAACACGGTTTACCTATCTCGAGGGGTTTCATATCCAAGCTAGAATGAAGTTAACATTTTTTTTAAATGCTTTCCAATCTGAACTCATGTGAGTACAGTGGACACGAGTTGTCACCAATTTTTGTCACACTCACACGTCTTGGCTCTTGAGCGGAAAATATCCAATCACATTTGCAAACTTTATACCGCTAGCATCAGGCTCTTCGACAGACATTCCTTGCGAGGCTAGAAACCGCTTAGATACTATGTGTTAACTGGTAAGACATTGCAAAGCCTGTCATCAGTGAAAATAGGCAGACTGAAATTTACTGCTACCAGATGCAACTGAAATTTAAGGGACACAATGGCCAAAAGAATCACAGATCCTGCCTCGCAGTAAAAAGAAGGAATTACAGATCCTGCAAGTCGGGCATACCGAGGCTTATTATATTAGGATAACGGGATAAGTAAGTACACGTGTCACTGTCGGTGTTTTGACCCCGGGTTAACACCAACGAGTAAATTTGTAATTGCGTGCTCCCTTAATCCGGTGGGTGATGTAAGAAGGACACGACGATTTATCCTGCTTCGGGCAAAGAAGGCCCTACGTCCAGCGGGGGGATAGTTCATGTTATCTTGCACCGAAGTGCTAGTACAGGGGTGAATACAAGCTGGTGCGAGAAGTGTCAGCTTGAGCTCGAGCGTTTCGGGCGCTTAGCTCTCCACTTCACACTGTCTTACGGTGTTGTTCTGTGATCTAAAGCCTTAGCATATGATGTCCTCTCTCTCCCTCTCTCCCTAGCTAAAGTCCTGGTGCCTCCTTTTATAGGCGAAGGAGAGGCACAGGAGTACATGTTTTTAGGGCTCACGTGGTTGGTGACGTATGACGTTGATGCCGATCATGTCGGTGCCATTGTAGAGGTGTACGTCGGCATGGGAGGTCCTGCAGCCGTCACGTCGGAAGTTGTTGAAGTGTTGACCGGAGTTGTTGAAGTCCCGCTCGAGGGTCAGCGTGACGGAGCCGAGGGGCGACGGTCGGGGCCTTAGGTCGGGTCGAGGGGGTCGAGGCCCATCGGATAAGGCCGAATCCCGGGAAATGCGGGGAATGTGCTGCCTTACGCGTCTCGAGGGGGTGCCGGACGGGGCACAGTGCTCAGTATGGCGTAACAGGGAGGTACGATCCGCGGGATTCTGGGGTATAGGCGGTAAAAGCAGGATTCGACTGCCATACTCGCAATTGTTACTGTAACTGTGACCATACGGTTAGACGGGGGCAGGTAAAATGCATTGAATACGTCTGGATCCGTACGGAGAGTAGGTAGCCGAGGGGTATACTGTGCTCGAGGCCTGCTTATTCGCACGGGCGAAGTTTCGTCCTCGATGGTGGGCTCGTTCGCTCGAGGAAAGTTCTGTCCTCAAGGGTTAGCTCATTCGCTGGGCAAAGTTCCGTCTACGAGGCCGGCCCGTTCACTTGGGTGAAGTTCCGTCCTCGAGGGGTCGCCCGAATCGTACCCTCGAGCGTACAGTCTCGGTACGCGTGGTAGCTTGTCGAGCAAGCTGTGGCTTTGGGCTGTCGACGCCCGTTCGTGGGCCGGCCCAGTATGTCTTAGCCTGTGGGCTTTCGAGCGATAGTGAGGGATGTCGTTGGAGGTTTTGCGTTGCTGATTTTGGGGATTAGTCTGGTTAATCGAGGGTTTGGGTTACCCCTTTCTCAGGTACTCGACAGTAGCCCCCGAGCCCCTGCGCGAGTGCTAGCACTCGAGCAGGGGATCAGGAGTCGGGAGTGAGGTGTGGCTCGGATTTTTCTATGGGGGGCGCGCGAGCGTCCCTCGCGGGGGTAGCCCTCGAGGCCTCGGAGGAGTCGGAAGACTCCTTCTAGGGCTTTATTTGTCTTTGGTCGAGGGGTGCTCGTCCAGTCGGGTACGGACCTGAACTAGAGTCATGGTGCTTTACCGAGGGGTATGTCGGAACGTCGAGCCCCCGTGGGATTTTCGACCCTCTTTCATCGAGGGGTGCCAGGCACGGTCGGGCCCCCGAGCCTCGTGCAGCTGGGGCGTTGCCAGCCTCGGCGTTCATCTCCCGAGTCCTTTCGATCGGACATGAGGCGAGAAGCGTCGGACTACCCTCGATAGGGCGAGCCTCGAAGTTCTCAGTGAGCTGGTAATGGGAAAATCCAAGTGAGAGCCTGTTCCTCGTTCGATAGAGGTCGGCTGGTGGCCCGGAGGCGGTCTCATTAAAGCAAAATGCATAGACCTATAGATACCGATTCCATTCGATAGGTCTCGGCGGCTCGATGCCTCCCTTCGGGGGATTCCACAAAAGTTCATAGCATTTTGCCTTGGATATGTCCAAAGGGGTCTCGAGAGTTTGTTCTTGAGTGGGGCCTCGTGTTGGCTCCCCCTTGGTCACCCCTGACTTGGGTGCTCGAGGACTGCTGTCGAACCTTGGTCGAGGGCCAGCCTTCGCTCCCTCGAGGCTTGTTGTGGAGTCGGAGCCCCTTTACCTTCTCCTGGAGGAATCCATTGGTAAATAATGTTTATTTTTCTTACCGTCAGACGCGTCTTTTGAGGAGGAGGGTTAAACGGCGCAGTGGTGGAGATTGTGGTGGGCCCGAGCAACGGCTAATTGCCTAAGGTGTGACGCATGTATCCGGCCAAGAATCGAGGGGGAATGGTTAGGTAAACGCATTAATTGTGGAGAGTTACCTTTTTCTTTCTGTATGACTTCTTTAACTCTTGTTTATCTTTCAGACCTTGAGACCGAGATGCTTTCCACTCAGGCCACCACCAAGGCACTGCAGGAGAGCCTCGTGGCGGAGGGGGCACTTCTCGGCAGGTTCCGGGTCGCCATCAACAGGCTCTGCACCTCCTGGGAGGTTGAGCCCGTCGAGGAGGCTGGAGAAGATATCTCGGGGGCCGTGCTCGTCGACCAGCTCTACCACCTCGACACCATCCTTCGGGATCACGTGCGGAGGGCGCTTCACACCGGCGTGAAGCGGGCGCTGGCGGTGGTTTCCTCTGGCTTCATCTTTGACATGGACATCGTCGCCCAAGGCTTCGTTCCTGACATCTCAAAGACCGATGCCGAGAACGAGGAGCGATGCCGAGGGCTGATCTAGGATGCCGAAAGGCCGGGGGAAGCGCTGGCAAAGCTGTTCGAGGATGAAGTCCTCCCCCAGAAGATGAAGGGTACACCGTCGAGGAGGGCGGCGATGGAGACGGCGGAGCGGGCCTGTAGGGCAAAACTGGGCGAAGGTGCCCATGTAAATAAGTTAGTTTTTGTAACTTATATTCAGTGTGGCTTTGAGAGCCTTTAAAACATCTATGCATCTATCGTAATGCATTTGGATATTTTAAGTTCGAGCCTTCTCTGTTTTCTTTCGCCTAGATTTTGCTTTTTTGACTAAGCGTTCAACGCGTGCTCGTAACCCTCGAGGGGGGAACGAGTGGAGATACCGTAGCCCTGAGGCGTAGGAGAGCTCCCGGCTCGACAGCCCTCGACCCTTAGGGAATTCGAGGCGTTTTCTATTTAGTCACGAAGCGTATCGAGGCGTAGGAAAGAAGAGACGCTCGAGTTTCGAAAAATCATTCGTATTTTTTAGGAACTTAGGGGGTTCCCCCCGTTAGCCCCTTATATTCAGTGTGGCTTTGAGGGCCTTTAAAACATCTATGCATCTATCGTAATGCATTTGGATATTTTAAGTTCGAGCCTTCTCTGTTTTCTTTCGCCTAGATTTTGCTTTTTTGACTAAGTGTTCGACGCGTGCTCGTATCCCTCGAGGGGGGAATGAGTGGAGGTACTGTAGCCCTGAGGCGTAGGAGAGCTCCCGGCTCGACAGCCCTCAACCCTTAGGGAATTTGAGGTGTTTTCTACTTAGTCATGAAGCGTATCGAGGCGTAGGAAAGAAGATACGCTCGAGTTTCGATCACCTGACTTTTGCTTTTTGACTAAGTGTTCGACGCATGCTCGTATCCCTCGAGGGGGGAGCAAGTGGGGGGTACCATAGCCCTGAGGCGTAGGAGAGCCCCAGGCTCGATAGCCCTCGACCCTTAGGGAGTTCGAGGCGTTTTCTACTTAGTTGTGAAGCAAAAGGAGACGCTCGAATTTTAAAAAATCATTCGTATTTTTTAAGAACTTAGGGGTCCCCCCCCGTTAGCCCCCGAGGGAGGCTCGACTCTAGCGAGACAGGGTCAAGGCTACCTCTCGCATGTACAATAATAAGTTTGAACTTATAATCAAAAGTACTTCTTATATTTTCATGCGAAACTGTACAAAACATGCGAGAATATACAAGGGTATCGATGCCCTAGGGGTAGAAACGACATAGCTGTTCGATGTTCCATGCGTTGGTGAAGGTTTTTCCCTTATTGTTTGCTAGCTTATACGTTCTGGGCTTCAGCACCTCAGCTACGGTGTATGGGCCTTCCCATGGTGGAGTCATCTTATGACGCCCCTTGCTGCTCTGTCGTCGATGATACGATCCCGGGCTGGTGTCTTCTTCGCTCAGGGGGCCGCCTCTTAATCGACCGAACCCTCCCTTTTGGGCCGGGAGGGCTCGACCCGTGGTTCGAAAGCTGCCCCTCGATGCCTCGAGGCTGAGCTCTCAGCTTGTTGAACAGCAGCAACTTGGAGGAGACCCTCGATCTCGTGTTGTATCCGTCGAGCTTGCGAGTTGGATGGCGCGGGCATATTGCGAAGAAGCATAACTGCCGCGACAACGTTCTGGCTTGCTCGAGGGTAACGGTTGACGGGATGTTCGGGTGCCCCGTCCTCGTTGATCTGCCGGTTGACCTCTCGGGCCCTGGCTCGGGCTCTACCGCCGGGTGGTCGATGCTCCTGCTCGAGGGTTCGCTCGAGCTGGCGCAGTCGTTCCCGTTCATCATCGAGTTTAGCCTACAACTCCCAAATTTGTGCCAGTTGTGTGTCCTGCTCATCAGGACGGGGGCACGCCTCTTGGGGTGTAACTGGTTGTCGATCCTCTGCTCTAGGGAGAGCCCCTCCCGCTGCAGCAGCAGCCACATCGGCCATCGGATCGATGGTGTCCTGATTGGAGGCGACGTCATCGTCGATGCGGAGACACTCGCGGGTAGGGTCCCAATGGTCAGAGTCAGAGTCGAGGTCGCCATAGTAGAAGACGGGGATTTGTCCCCGCGCCTCCTCTTGCAGCTGCTGTCGGAGTGTGCCGACGGTGTACCTCCGGGGGCCGGGCGCTCTCGCGAAGCCTAAGTCCATGGAGGCCGGCATGACCGTCCCGACGTCCGTCATTGCACGAAGGAGGGCGCCTGGCGGTCCTCTGTCGTACTCATGTTGGAGTGGGTTGTGGTCGAGAACATCCTTAAGGCGTTGTTGAGACCAAACGGGAACCGTCGACGACGCTCGAACAGCTCATGCGGAAGTAGGCTCGATGGAGTTGGGGTCGCATGCATCGAGGGAGTTCTGTCGGGCTCACTCGACGAGTGCATTGCGAAGGTAAAGTTGGGGTCGTCGTGAAGCCCTGCTGGTCCGTCCTCTGCTCCTGAACTTAGGTCAGATAATCCCCCAACAAGGGGCTCCTCATCACCGGTCAGGAGCGAGGGGAATGCGGCGGGCACCATCCTCAACTCAGGTTGATGGCGATGACGGCGTCGATCGCGCCTCCTTCTGGTTGTGGCAGCATGGTGGTGAGACTGACGAGTGGCCCCTCCTGAGCGTAGGGGCACATTGCGACCTCTGCTTGGGTCACTGATCGAGAGTAGGGTCATGTCATAGCCCTGACCGAGGGACATGAACTCCAGGCTCCCGAACCAGATCACCGTAGTGCGCGAAAGTGGTAAAACAGAGTCGCCCATCCAGAAAAGATCGCAGGAAATCATTGGTAACATGCAGCTCCCCTACCTGGCGCGCCAACTGTCGGTGTTTCGATCCCGGGGGTCAACACCAATGAGTGAATTCGTAATTGCGTGCTCCCTAATCCGGTGGGTGATGCAAGAAGGACATGGTGATTTATCCTGGTTCGGGCGAAGAAGGCCCTACGTCCAGCGGGGGGGATAGTTCATGTTATCTTTCACCGAAGTGCTCGTACAGGGGTGAATACAAGCGCGTGCGAGAAGTGTGAGCTGGAGCTCGAGCATTTCAGGCACCTAGCTCTCTACTTCACACTGTCTCACGGTGTTGTTCTGTGATCTAAAGCCTTAGCGTATGATGCTCTGGATCTCCCTCTTTAGCTAAAGTCCTGGCGCCTCCTTTTATAGGCGAAGGAGGGGCATAGGAGTACATGTTCTTAGGGCTCACGTGGTTGGTGACGTATGACGTTGATGCCGATCATGTCAGTGCCGCTGTAGAGGTGTACGTCGGCATGGGAGGTCCTGCAGCCATCGCATCGGAAGTTGTTGAAGTGTTGACCGGAGTTGTTGAAGTCCCGCTCGAGGGTCAGCGTGACGGAGCCGAGGAGCGACGGTCGGGGCCTCAGGTCGAGTCGAGGGGGTCGAGGCCCATCGATAAGGCCGAATCCTGGGAAATGCGGGGAATGTGCTGACTTATGCGTCTCGGGGGTTGCCCAATGGGGCACAGTGCTCGGTATGGCGTAACAGGGAGGTACGATCCGCGGGATTCTAGGGTATGGGCAGTAAAAGCAGGATTTGACTGCCATACTCCCAACTGTTATTGTAACTGCGACCATATGGTTAGACGGGGGCAGGTAAAATGCATTGAATACTGTGGCAGAACCTCCTAAATCCTATGGCCCACACGCATGATTATTGTCTAAACAGACTCCTAATAACCATGAATGTGTTCCATAAGACTTAAAAGGTCTATCGGGTAAATCCCGAATCATCCACGATTCTCCAAGCAGGATCAATCATTACAAAGAGATATTGCAGTATTACAACAATTTTATATAAATAATATACATCAGAGTAAAAGAGCAGAAGGATTACAGTAACATAAGTTTACAAATCTTTTACAAACCATAAGTTGGATTATTACAAACCATATAGCAGTGGAATAACGATATAACTTATTACATCAACCTTGTTTATATACTCTGCCCAAGAGCGAGATATCCTATTCGTCGTCACTTTCCTCGACGACTGTCATGCAGCAGGATGCGAAGCATTCCTTCCCATGAGGCTCACCTGCAACAAGGGTTCAACAAACCCTGAGTACAAAAGTACTCAACAAGACTGACCCGACGAAAAAGAGGGGTGAAGACTCAGGAAATGCAGGCTAGAGGGACAAGGTAAGGCTTGCAGGAGATAAGAAATTTTGCAGAAAAGCTTGAAAGAAAGAAAAGCTATCTTGTTTAAAATCAAATTTTCCAACCAACTTTCTTCTTAAACCTTACTCATTATTCAAGTTGTTACTACGATGATGAACACCGATCGAGTCTTCTTCTCCGAGAAGCACGGCGATTCGAATCCATTTTCATACCCAGCTGGGACCTAGGTTACTGATATGCAGGAGACTCTAACTCCTAAGCATAGCAGGTGAACCGATATACCGGGATAACAACCGCAGCCATATATCACCACATGATACACCTAAGCACTTCGACCCAGTGTATCGATATACATGGGAACTTAAACCCACAGTATAACACACTATGACATATGTGGGGTCTCTGGCCTACTATAAGTCACTCCATGATATACCCGGCTTCAACCATCAGTATATCACTTCATGCATGTGGATTTTCTAATTTCTCGATGTCACCAGTTCACCATCGACACGGGACCTAGGGCATCAACAGACAGAAACACTACAGAGGGACTCCGTTCCCAATGCAAGTTAGCCGTCCGGACTTGATTTATTAACTAAAAGCATAATTCCAACAGATAAAACCAATCTCATCTTTTTCAATCTTTTACCTCTAAACACTTAATTAATTAAGCAGGGCTAAGCATTACTATGCATCTTTTAGAATAGGTAACAAGGAATTATGGGAGTAAGACAGGTAATGCAGTTGGTGGGTTTTCACTCAACTCCTATTACTTAATGCAACATATCATAACTGGAGCGGTAAAACTTTTATAAAAACAGAATAGGGTTTGAATGCATCCGGGGCTTGCCTTGGTGGTCGGGGTAGATGGTCTCGAGCTCTGGAACTCCCAACTCCAGAGTCTGCTCTTCCTTCGGATCTAGGGCGACAATGTTAAACTCTCCGTTATCGAAAACTATACGATACAATGATATGCTTCAACATGATTGAATAGTAAACATGATGCTTGATGGATACATGATCAGATTAATGGCTTGAGTACAACTTTCCTTCGCGATAAAGTTGCAAGCCAACCAAAACATACTTACTAGGTTTATTAGGGTTAACTACATTATTTAAGAAAGTTATTAAACACATGAAATAACGTTAATTAAGCCCTAATGACATGATCCAGGTAAGCGCAAACAATTAATTAAAGTGCCAAAGGTCAATAGGGTTAATGACCCAAGGTCATCAATCAATCCCAAAGTCAAACAATTCCTATAATGATTAACTTAATTAAAAGGGGTTAATTAATTAATTAAAACATTTAAATAAAGGCATGAAAATTAAATTTGTCCAATTGAACTGAAAATTTTATTTTAGAAAGCTCTTGGCCTAATTAAATGGCAAAACAAATTTTAGAATTAAAAGTCAATTATTTTAATTATTAAAAATCATTGAAGGTCCATTTTTCAATTAAAAGTGCTAATTTTAACATATGCAAAAAGTACTCAAATTTGACATTTCATATTTTTCCTAGGTAGATGACATCATAAAGAACACACACAAAAAGTTTTAGAATTTTTGAAGCTATATATGAATTACTATGATTTTTTTAAAGAAAATAGCATTTAAATCATTTTTTGAAAAAGAAAAAGAAAAAGGAGCACAGTGCTCCCGCGCTGACCGACGGTCCGTCGGCGGTTGACCGGCGATTACTCGCCAACGGCGAGGTCTCCGGTGACCGGACTTGAACCATCGGGCTCAGTTTGGCACGGGGAGTCGATCAGGGTGGTAAATGACACGGGGGGGTGGCGGCGGCACCCACGCCGGCGGCTATGGCGGCGAGGCGGAGCTCGGGTGCGGCGGCAGGGCTCACCGGAGTGATTTTCGGCGATGGTGAGGGCACAGGCAGGTGCAGGGCATCGATGCGATCTCGTTGGGATAGAAAATGAAACTGGTTCTGGCCTCTAGTTCAAACGGCTACGCGCGCGGCGGAGCGGCAAGGTCACGCCAGCGGCGAGCTACGGTGGCCGGCGTCTACGGTGCAAGGGAGGTAAAATTGAGGGCATGGACAGGTGCAGGAGCTCACCACGGGTCTAGTGTGCACGCTAATGAAGGCCCGGAGTGGTTGAACCGAGCTGTGGACGACGGCGCTGATGGCGGCGGCGGCGCTCCGGTGGCAAGGACGGTGTTCTGGCGTTTCCTGTGCACCATCAGACCGACCAAGAGGTGCATAAGGGGCAGCGAAGCATGAAGAATATGATGGGAGGGTTAAAGATAAAATATTTTTCACCTTGGTGGCGGTGAACGGCGAGGAAGCTCGCGGCGGCTCGGCGACCGGTCGCGAGGAAGACGACGTCGCGCGGGCGGCTCGGGCGGCGAGAGTGAGCACGAACTGGCTCAGAAGAAACGCAAGAACATGGCGGAGCTTTTGGCAAGACGAAGCGGGCAGAGATGAAGCGACGGTGGCGAATTTTACCGGTGGAGCAAGGTCGTTGGCGGCGGCGGCGGGAGAAAGAAGAAGAAGAAGTCGGCCACGACCGACCTATTTATAGGGCAGGGGCGAGGTATAGACGGGCGACACGACAACGATGAAGCTTCGTGCGTCCTGGAGCACATGGGCGGCCGTGCATGTGCGGCGGTGGACGGCGGCGCGGCTTGAGAAGCCGGCGATGGCGGCCGTCGACAGGTCTCGGTGCTGTTCAGGAAAATTATAGAATTGCCACTCGTTTGAAATTACAAATTACTCTAAAATTTATATAAGAACTTGAAAATATCCAAAAATATCATTTACATAACTTTTCAAGAGCTACACTTTTCATTTAACTAGCATCCTCAAATTCTATTTGGATTTTGAAATATGAATTCAAATTCAAAAGGGGAATAAAACCCTAGAAACAAACATTCGAAATTACTTTTGATTTTTCAATAAAACTTGAAAATCTTCAAAACTATGAAATGTTTAAATTTTCAAACCAAACCTTTTTTCATATACAAAGTTTTCCCAAATTATGCATAATTTTTGAATTATGGTTTTAAAATCAAAAAGGGACAAATGCTAGAAAATTATATTTTTAAATTTATTTAAAATTATTTTTGGAAACTTGAAAAACTTTGAATACCAATTTTGTAGCTCTTGTCAGGATCTACAAACTATCTTTTTAAAGTATCCCCAAATTCGTTATAGATTTTTAATTATAGAAAAGGGGATTAAACTAGGTTTTGAAATAAAGGGTTTTTGAAACCGAATTCAAACTCGATTTAGTTTCTAATTTAATTGGTTGGTTATTAGTGATCACATACATCATCCAAGGACATTTTTAGGTCAATGACCCAAGGACACCCTTGGTTGACCAAGTTGACTTTCAAAAAATATTTTATAGCTTTCCAATTTGAATTTAAATTTGAATTGCAAGACTTGGGAATAAGCTTTGAAATCCAAATTCAACTTCAAATATGGAAATCATTTTTAGGGTTGGACTTAGATTTATACACTATGCTTGACACTAGTGTAAACATAGTTTACACCTTAAGTACATAAAATATAAACTAAGTATTTGGGATGACATTCGAAAGTAGGGTTTTATTATTTCATGTGACAACACATTCTAGAAACACAATCAACCTATGAAATATAAACTTATTTTAGTTAATGCACACCAAGGTTGACCTAATCATGAATGCTTTGCAGTGCATATGATGATATGGCAGTTTTAGTTAATATAACACCAGAGGTGTTACAAATACGCCTGGATCCGTACGGGGAGTAGGTAGCCGAGGGGTATACTGTGCTCAAGGCTGCTTATTCGCACGGGCGAAGTTCCGTCCTCGATGGCGGGCTCGTTCGCTCGGGCGAAGTTCCGTCCTCGAGGGTTAGCTCATTCGCTGGGCAAAGTTCCGTCTTCGAGGCCGGCCCGTTCGCTTGGGCGAAGTTTCGCCCTCGATGGGTCGCCCGAATCGTACCCTCGAGCATACAGTCTCGGTCTGCGTGGTAGCCCGTCGAGTAGGCTGTGGCTTTGGGCTGTTGACGCCCGTTCGTGGGCCGGCCCAGTATGTCTTAGCCTGTGGGCTTTCGAGCGGTAGTGAGGGATGTCGTTGGAGGGTTTGCGTTGCTGATTTCGGGGATTAGTCCTGTTAATCGAGGGTTTGAGGTACCCCTTTCCCAGGTACTCGACAGTCACCGACGTCACACAAGAACTCAACTACGGATCACTCATATATAGGTAGAACTGGATACGGTTTCGGTAATTGAAGCCACGGCGATGTATCACCGTGCTCACCATCTCGCCGACGCCAACAACAGCCTCGGCGCAATTCAAGTTCAGGTTCGAGTCTCTTCCTCGAAGGAAAGCTGCATGGGCCGAGACAGAACAAAGGGCCTTTAGGATCGGAAAAAGTCTACTTTTGATTCCTCAACTATCACGAAAATTCGTTTTTGGTCCCTTAACTTTAAAATCGGACAAAACAGGTCCCTCAACTTTTAAAATGGTGCAGATTACGTCCCTCGATGGTTTTAGATGGCGGTTTTATTACAGTAACCCTGGTTTTGTTTTTCCTTTTTTATATTTATTTCGATTGAATCTTTAAAAAATTATAGTAAATCACTGAAAAATCATAAAATAAAAAATCTAATTTTGTTGGACTCCACATGAGTAGATCTACACGGTGAATATATAATATGATATACTTTAATATAAAATTTTGTCTATAAAGATTTTGTCTTTTTCTTTTTTATTTATTTTGGCTCAATAACTTTATATCAAAAACTTTATACTAAAGCATACCATAATATATATTTTGTGTGTAGATCTATTCATGTGGAGTCGAACAAAATTAGTTTTTGATTTTATGATTTTTCAGTGATTTACTATGGTTTTTTAAAGATTCAGCCGAAATAAATATAAAAAGAGAAAAAAAACAAAATCACTGTTACCGTAGCAACTACTGTAGCAAAACCGCCATCTAAAACCACCAGAGACGTAATCTGCACTGTTTCGAAAATTAAAGAACCTGTTTTATTCGGTTTTTAAGTTGAGGGAACAAAAACGAACTTCTGTGATAGTTGAGGGATCAAAATAGACCTTTTGCTTTAGGATTACATCAGCCGTCGCTTAGCCTAGTCGGGCTGAAAGGACCGTGAACGCTTCGTCTGCCGCCGCTTCTCTGCTTCCTGCTTCACCGGCTCCATCGAAGAATCGCAGACGCGGTGAACGCCTACCGAAGGTGACAACATGGTTTTGACTTTTAAGATAGAGCTGCATAAATTTCGGCTTCTCTATCGGAGTTCCCGTGGCCATACTTGATTCAGAAGTCAATTGATTTTCTTATGGATTTTGAATTACACCGCAGATTCATCCATTCCTTGAATTCACCACATCCTTCTGAGCGTGAATGAAAAGTATGTACAACGCACGCTCATTGAGATCTGACAGTGCAGGAATAAGAGGGAGATCCATGCATTCCGGTAGTAATTTATATATAGTTTGTATATACAACTTGAGGACTGCGACATTAAGAAACAATACGGCGACTGAAAAACGCTTTGAGTCCTCTCGCCTGCAGAGAGGTGATTTACAAGCCGGCTGACTTTGTCTTTTTTTCCCCTCTAAATGGTACCCAAAGCAACAGAAGGGATCACAGATGTCTAGTGCCTGCAAAAGCATATAGATGAATGTTAATTGGACAATGATGGTGTAAAATTCGTTTACAGCTTCAATCGCATGCTGGATTAGCTTGCTCTGGGTTGGTTCCACGGGAGATTACACGGGTTAGAGAGCTCTCTACGTGCCAATTCTGTTGCTGCTACATGCAAATGAATGCAGAGTACTAACTGGTACTTCTGCCACATGGATCTGCACGTCTACAGGTTGAGTAACTACGATTGACTTAGGGGTGTCCCCAACGGTTGACGCGGTGCTATATAGGTAGGAGTACTGTCATGAATCACATTGTTTCAACCTTAGACAGCTAATCAAACAACATCAAATTCAAGAATCAATGAAACTACTTCTTGTAGCATTTAGACTTGCAGAAGCATGAAATCTTTTTTTTTTATGAAACAAGAGGGGTAGTAAAAACCCCTATAGGAAAGAACCATGAAATCTTTCATGTACACTGTATATTCATTTAGAAATACAGAGACACACAGGTTGAATATACTAGGGCCGTTCCTACAATTTGGAGGCCCCTAAATAAAATACAAATATGATGCCTAAAAGAAAACCAAAGCATATTTTCACTAATTATAAAGCTTCAAAATATAAATGGATCTTACAATAGTAAGGACAAATCAAATTCTAATGCTAAAACAGTAAAGGTACTACTCAACTAACAAATTAGCATCCCTAGTAAAAATGAACTGTCGTTGACTCTGCAGGCCAGGGAAGCTAACGATCCTAGTAGCAGGTGACATTGCCATTTGGGCCTTGGATTGGTGAGCTGATCCAATTATCAAAGCAGAAATTACAAATTTATTGGGATATGCCATATTTTTTATATAAAGAATTAGCTTTTGTTAATTAGTAAAATGCAAATTTGGAGGCATTTGAATTTTGGAGGGCCTGAACATTTGCCCACTTTGCACATGTCAATTTACGGGGCTGAATATACACCAACAATAACAAAAGTGGAGAACAATAACAAAGAGGAGAACCACACAAAAGCACACACGTGTTTACAATCTTTTTTTTAGGTGATGGGAAGTAACACGTGTTTACAATCTGGAATGATCTGTCACGTAGGGCGTGTTTGGATCATAACCGCAGCTCGCGAAGCCTAAAGTTAGGCATGTTGATCGGCTTGGACTACCGTTTGGTTTACGTTCCCAATTTTGGCATACTGCAACTGTCCTATGCCTATCCCTAGTGTTTTGTATGCAAATTTTATGCCTAACTTGCAGCGAGCAATTTCAACACCGAAATTACGGCATGCTATAAGTGTGGTGTGGCAAACTCAGGCTACGATCCAAACGCACTCATGGTACTCACATATGCATGCTTCTGAAAACGCCATCAACTGCTAATTAATTAAGCTGCCAAGTGATGAGGTGTCTGTCGACATGACGACAACGCTTCCTTCATCAATTCCATGGAGCTGGAGGTGGCCACTGCTCCTCGGGCCTCGTTTACATCACGAAATTTTTATCGAAAAATATTATAGCATTTTTTTTACTTAACAAATAGGTTTAATTATGATTTTAAAAATTTATATCATAATTTACAACTAATCTATACAATTAGTTATTTATTTTACCAATATTTAATGCTCCGTATATTCAACATAATATTTAATATAAAAAAATAAAAATTTTAAGTTTTTTTTAGACATCCGAACAAGGCCCTTCCTGTGCTAACGACCACACGACGTTGCGGGTTTATTTCGTTTCGGCGGGGTCCAGTATGCGGCCTCGCGCTGCATCATCCACGCATCGGCGGTCAAGTCGTCGTCCCTGTAGTGCAGCAGCCAGCAGTGGATGTACCAGGGCCAGCGGCATCGACTCACGTCTGTCACCTCCACTCCCAGTAGTCCAAGCCATTCACACCATACAGTGGCAGCCAATCAATGGCACGTGGCTCTGTTGCCCCGTGACCCTTCCTCTCTCGCTGCCGTGGCTTATATATATACAGCAGCCAAAATATCTTATGATGAAACTGGTACTATGCAGAATTAACTTGACAGTTCCCAGCTCAAATCAGGAGGGTTTCCTGTGTAACGTCAAAAAATCCAAACATCCAAAATACAAACTTTTAAAAAAATTTCTTAAATATCTAGTGTTTGATGAGTATCATGTAAGAACCCTACTAGATGTTGCACAAGTAGCACCTACTCGTAGTTGAGCATCTGCATTTTAATCCAGAGTTTGGTTTGTATTTTGTTGATTTTATATATTGAATAATAAAATCAACAAACACCTTAATATCACGTATGTATATATATGCTATTAACCTTTGACATGGCTACTAACATACCCTTGAGACCCTAGGGGACCCACCAAGTACATCTTGATCACACATGATTAGCTTTAACAAGGATCTTCGGCATAATTTAATTAGTAGCTAAGAAATAAAAATAGAAAAAGAAAAGAGAAAAAGAAAAGGAAATAAATGAAGAAGTGCAAACCAGCCCAGGCAGCCCAGACCGGCCTGCTACTGCCTCCCCGCGCTGGCCCAACCGGCGCCAGTCCGGCCACGCCCCACCGGTCGCCCACGCGCACGCGCCCTGCCAGCGCCGTTGCCCGCGCGTCGCGGCCCAAGAGCCAAGCGCCCAGCATGCGCGTGCTGCCACGCCCGCTCGCCCCGCATGGCTGGCCCAGTAAAGCCGCGGCCCATCATGGACCTGCTCGCGCCGCGCGTCGCCCTGCTCCCGCTGACAACTGGGTCCCGCTTGTCAGCTCCTACCTTTTTCTTCTTCTGTCGCTCCGCCGTCCCATCGGCCGAACCGGAAAAGGGAGCGCCGCTCCACGCCATTCGCCCGCGTCCGGCCGCACGCCGAGCCGTCCATGTCGCCTGCCCGCGTCGTGTAACCCTAACCCTAACCCGGAGCTCGCTTGGCCGCTTGATGCGCCTCGTCGCATCCCGGTCGTCCACCGCCGTCCATGGCCGCCACGCCGGCTATAAAATGGGGACCCCGGCGCTGCTAGGGTTTCCCTGTGCCCACAGCCGCCTTGGCCGTCGCGCACGCCATCTCGTCTGAGGAGTAGGCGGGAAAGGAGGAGCAGGGGGCGGGGAAGGGATTCGACCGCTAGAAGAGAGTAGCCAGAGCTGAGCCGGAGAAGAAGGGAGCCATCGAGGCCGCTTTGCTACTCCTGCACCACGCTTACACTCCGCACCTTTGACCTCGAGCCGAACTGCGTCACCGTGCCTCGCCACGCCTCCGCATCGACCGCCGTCGTCGAGATAGCTCGGTGAGCTCTCCCTTGCCATGGCCGCCGCCAGTTCATCACCCGCATTCCCGTCTTCCCGTCCACCGATTCTTCTCATTAGCTCCATGGACAGCTTTGCCTCATCCTAGAACACGCTTTAGGCAACATTTCGTGGGCCGGCAAGAACCGCAGAGGAGCTTAGCACCTTTGCCAGCTCTGGTTCACCCGGACCCCGGCCGCCGGAGCCCCGTTACCGCGTAGTCGAGTAATTCGAGCTCCGAGCTGCTCGAGACAGAAGGAGATGGAGGAAGATGGTGTCCAGGGTGAAGTAATCGGCCAGAGCTCCGCCACCGACGCCGTCCGCCGCCGACGCACCTTACCGCCTCGCTAGGAGACTGCTTTTTCCAAATTGAGGCCATCAACTCGTTCGCTGTGACCTCGGGACCCCGTAGCGCTAGTCCATGATGAGCCCCGCACGCCGTAGCACCCCGCCGCCGCGTCCCTACCGCTCGGTGCCATCGTCGCGCGCGCGCCGGTGAGGCCAAGCCCCGAGAGGCCGCACAGACCGCGCTGCTGCACTGGCCTGGCCACCGCGCCCGCTTAGCCTCGCCTCAGCTTAGCCAGCACCGCCCGCTGCCGCCGCTTACCCGCTCGCCGCCAGCCGAGGCCGCCGTGCCGACCGCGCGCGCGTGAGGCAAAGAAGGGGAAATTTCCCCTGGCCCGCTGGACCACGTACACTGGGTCCACGTGGACCCAGTTGGACCAACCGCAGCCTGCCACCCAGCCGCTTTGCCTGCGGTCCATTATGGACCAAGTCCATGGACCGGCCGACCGTGGACCGAACCCACCTGAGATCCAGACCGTGACGTGGCACGACCAGAGCCCGACACATGTTCGGGCTGGGCCGGCCCAACCCGACCCAGATCCGGCCCTACCCGGGCCCGCCGAAGCCCAGTCGAGGCCCGATCGGCGTTGACCGGCCAACGTTGACCGTTGACCCGGGCCCACCTGTCAGTGACCGTTAACCATGGGTCCCACCTGTCAGCCGCTGACCAAGTCCACCCGTCAGTGCTAACGTCAGCATGACATCATCTTGTCATCCAGCTGCCAGACCCGCGCGTCAGTTCCGACGTCAGCATGACGTTAGCATGACATCAGCCCCACGCCACCTCTGCCGAACCCGCGTGCCACGTGGACCAATCAGAACCCGCCACATGTTGCGTCCAGGTTTATCTGCCTTTTTTCTTTTTTAGAAAATAGAATAAACTTCAAAAATTCATAATTAATTCATACGAACTCCGAAAAATATGAACCAAGTGCCCAAATTTTCATAAAAATAAGCTTTACGTCATAGGCTTATATATGAGTGTATTTGGAGTTATTGAATTTTATTAATTCTTTGTGTTGACTCTATAGGAGCTGCTAACGCGGCTATTATGTCTCGTTTCAGAGGAGGAGCAGTTTGAGGAGGACGACTACGAGTAGAGGAGGAGCTCAGTGACGACTTCGCAGGTGCCATACCCCACCCAACCTCGTAGATCCTAATACGCATGGCATAATATCTAGTTTGCTAGTGCTTTATTTATGAATATCATCTGATAATAGGTTGCGTGGTAGATTTGCTTGATGAGCCTTTACCTTGTCGTAATCTTACTCCTGCACACCCGCTGATAGGCTAGTCGCATGCTTATTTACTTATGATGCTTTACTTCTACTACGCTTATATCTGTGTGATGTGATGCGTGATGGAGAGTATGGTTATATGGTTAAGGCACGTGGTGCCACTTTACTCGGGGAGAGTGTTGCGTGCGTCTTGGGTGTGTGGTGAGGGTTGAGTCAGTCGGACAGGATTCTACGACGAACCATGTGGGCGACTCTTGCCGAGGGATGTGTTCTGGGCATTCCAGTGTGAGGTGCTTTTGGCGGGCACATTGTGAGGTATACAGTGATCCCGGGGGTGAGAACCTTCGTGGACCGAAGCCCCGGGTAGGAGGTGCTGTTGTAGTACGGACTGTTGTAGTTCCTAAGAGAAGATAATCCTATTTGATCCCCTAGGACCTTATATCTCTTGAGGACCGGAACCTTGGGACTTACGTGCTCACCACTCGCTCTTGTATGGGCGGGAGACGGATGTCTGACTAGCTAGGACGGTGCCACTACTACTAGGTTGTTAGCAGATAGTGTCGGGAGGTACGGGCATAGAGACCCACACCCTCCTTAGACAGCATAGTGACCATGGGGCCCGGTACTATGTCTCACAGTCTCAGTGTGCCGGTGATACCTATCCGGGATGTCCCAATACTGAGTGGTAGGGTGGTATCGCACCGGTTAGAAAGCAGCCGGAATCAGCTTAGGCGGGACACCGCTGATGATGGTAATCTTGTGTTTACGGGAGTACACGCTCTGCAGAGTTTATGAATCTATATATATAGTCCGCGAGCCACTGGTATGGCTCTTTTCTAAAACCTACGCTTCTCGGGAGTAGTGAGATGAGTCCTATTCTTCCCCCTGGTGTTACCCTTCCGGCTGTGAGCCGCTGAGACAGGCTTCGAGAGGGAGTTGGACTTGTCGACTGAGTGCGAGAGGGTGAGATATGTGTGATGGTGATAGAATTGGGATGGATATGTGGATGAGATGGGTTAAAACTTGATGAACTATATTATATAATATTGGTCACTACTTGCATAGGAAACCACAGCCTTATATTAGGTCGCTTTGATTATATCCTTTGCATCCCACCAAATAATACATAGCAAAAGCAAAGCATAGGGTGGGAGATATGGCCAGTATAAACCGTACTGAAAATTATTGGCAGGTGAACCCGACTACGACTTCACCGATGAGGAGTAGACGTCTCGTTCCTACGCTTAGGCTTCTTTTGGAGATTTGTTATTGCTTCCGTCTTCTGCAGCTGTTCGAAATGCTGCTACTCTAATATTTTCCGCCAGTGTGGCGATAGACTATTGATGTAATTCTCCCTAATTATACTCTTTCTATTCGATGTATAGATCCTGTATCAACTGCTATTAGATTATATGATAGTTTAAGCTTTGAACTATCATACTATTCGTCATTCTATATATTTACCCTTCGTAGAAAATTAAGGACGTTTGATCGTGCTCCGAAGAAGCTCAGCACTGCCATTGCGGCTTCCTCTCCCGCAGCAGGAGTATAGTACAGTGTGCCGCTTCGCGTGAGAGAGATCTTTCTGTGGACGTTGAGGTGCGAGACGTGAGGTGCGAGCAGGTTTCATCCCGGCCACATTGTCACTGGTCTTGTTTAGTTTATGAAATTTTTAAGTCTAAAAAGTACTATAGTATTTTATTTGTATTTGATAAATATTATTTAATTATGAATTAAATAGGCTCAAAAGACTTGTCTTATAAAGTACAACTAATATATATAATTATTTATTTATTTTATTAATATTATTTTGATGTGATAAAAAAGAAAAAAACTAGCAATTTTAGTTGATCTCATCATGGCCTGGGTTCACGTATGCAGTGGCTTCTGAAAACGCCGATAGCGCGGGACATGCGTGGACGGGCATATGCAGTGGCCGGCGCAGGCCTTTAATACTTTGGTACGACCTGCCGCCCATGCATGACAGTTCACCTCTCATGGCGTTTGTCAGTGGGTTCACATTCATGCTTCTGAAAACGCCATCAAAGCGCGCTACTACTCCGTACTCTGGTTCTGGGCACGCGCCGTGCGGTGCAGTGACGGCAGTGTTGGGGCGGTCAAGTCTTCGGACATGCGCAGGCCTTAACACTTTGGCACGACCAGCCAGCCACGCGGCACTGGGCCCCCACGCATGACAGTTCACCTCACTCCCAGTCCCAGGCATTCTCACTGTTCATGATCGGTACAGCACGTAGGCAAGCGCCATTGTCGGCCGCCCAGCTTCGCCCCTCCTCGGTCGCGTCAGAGATAGGGCGTCGCCGAGGCAAGGCCCTGCCGCCGCCCGGGCCTTCCGGTGGCGCGCTCTGGCGGCGGCGAGGCGGAGAGAAAGGGATGTAGGGAGGCGACGGCGACGGCGGCTAAGGTTTCGCCCCGAGCTGCCCGCGCGA
Source organism: Bothriochloa decipiens (assembly GCA_023333625.1). Lineage (NCBI taxonomy): Eukaryota > Viridiplantae > Streptophyta > Magnoliopsida > Poales > Poaceae > Bothriochloa > Bothriochloa decipiens. The sequence continues at coordinate 30,832,180 of CM041635.1, read as the reverse complement.
GGGCCGTGCCACGCAACTTCATATAGAGATAAGTTGTAGGTATCAAAGTTGTAGGTATCAAAATGTTTCTACAACTTCATATAGATGAAAAATCCTCATCTGAAATCTTTTAGAGTCACGGATACGTGAGATAAGTTTAAAAATTAGAAATTCAAAATTTAGAATTCCTAAATAACCCTAAATGTTCACCTAGTTCGTACCAAAGCTATAGTGGCCAATCTGATCTACGTATTTGTTGTTGATAGGTTTTTAATTTGAATATTTTAAGGTTTCTAGTATTTGTTTCAATCTTGGATGGAGACACAACCTTCACCAAAGTTTGTAGTGCATGGCAAGATGTAAAACTTTGTAGTTGAAACTTTTTGTATTTAACTTCATTTAGTAACCACAATATTCAATACATTATTATGAAATATTTATAAAGATAGAATTCTATATATTTGCGCAAGTGATTTAGTGTAGTGGTAAGGTTGTGTAGGCGCTGAGTGGTGTAGCGTTTTCTAGGGACCATTATCTGAGACGGGCACTGCCTCTTTAAATGACCATTAACTGTGCCGCTTTCTGGGAACCATTTACTGAGCCGTACGCCTTGATACGTACACCTCCGTTAATCGATGGCCTCTGTAAAATGATAATTAACAAGCTTTTTTTTTTTTGGAGGTGGACAACCAGCCCGCCTATGTAAAAAAAAACACCCATGTCTAAAAATGTTTTTGGTAGTAGTACTGTTATGAATTTAAAACTTGGCAGATAAATGAGTCGCCGGCCAGTTGGAAGTTAACAAAGGATCCCCTATAAGTTGTTTTTAGAGGCAGTTGGCATGTAGTGTGGAAACAAAGAAATACCTTCAGCATGCATGTGAGTACTGTACACAGTACTGGACTCTGGAGCCGGGGATCCACGCTCGTCACAATAATTCATCAGTCAGGACCCACCTCCGTCAATAATTGATTCCGACGATCTCCAACGCCGCTCACCGTCCAACAATCCCTCATCGCCGCCCGCATTTCATTCCTGCAGAGCCTGCAATTCTTTCGCTTGCATCCACGCCTCCCAACTCCCGTCGCCGCCGCGCCCGCCCGCCTGCCTGGAGGCCGCCGCCGTTTGCTAACCGGCGCGAGTGCTCCTCCGAGGACATCAGGTTCGATGCTCTTTCCGTAGAAAATGCCCCTGCTCAGATTCGATGCTCTTTCCATAGAAAATGCCCAAGATCGCCACCACTCCACTCCAGCCTGATGATTTTCGCGTGGTGTAGGGAGAGCGCCTTCCTCTCTGGCTCCCATATGATGCTCCCCACACACATCCCAGGCGCGTCGTAGCTGCAAGCGAGATCGAGCTTGCCGACGGCAGAGGGCAGAGTAATGGCGGCTGCTCTAGTTACTGTCTCCACGGGGGCGCTCAAACCCCTGCTGTCCAAGCTCACCAAGCTGCTGGCAGAAGAGTATGGGAAGCTTAAAGGTGTGCGCAAGCAGATCAAGTTTTTGAGGGACGAGCTGAGCGCCATGAGTCCCACGCTTGAGATGCTCGCGGATGCAGAGGAGCTCGACCCTCAAATGACGGCATGGAGGGCCAAGTAACCAAGTTACGTGAGCTGGCATATGACTTGGAAGATTGCATCGATGCTTTCATGGCTCGTGTTGACCACGATCCTGATGGGCGTTCATCGGCCTTCAAGCGCTTCGTCCGCAAGCTCAAGAAACTGAAGCGGTGCCATGAGATCGCCAATCAAATCGAAGAACCCAAGGCATCTGTAATAGAGGCAAGTGAGAGGCACAAGAGCCAAACAAATCTAGCCGTTCTTCCATTGACACCAGGCTGCAGGCGCTCTATGAGGATATTGATAAACTTGTGGGCATCGATGGCCCTAAGAAGCGTATCATTGAGTTGTTAAACATGGATATGAATGGGTCACCTGCAAAACTTAAAGTGGTGCCAATTGTTGGTTGTGGAGGTCTGGGTAAGACTACTCTTGCAAAGCAAGTCTATGACACCATTAAAGGCCAGTTCAAATGTGCAGCTTTCGTGTCCGTTTCTCGAACTCCTGATGTCAGGAAGATTCTAATACACATTGCTGATGGAGTCAAGCGCACTGGTATTAACACACAGGATGATGGTGAACAGCAACTCATTGATAAACTTAGGGAAGACCTCCACAATAAAAGGTAAGCCTAGTCATCTATGTATCCAAGTTATTTTAAAATTGTGTACAACAGTCATGAATAATCAGATGCTTGTTATAACTTTACATGTTCAGATAAAAATGGAACAAAGTAAGTATTTATATTCAACATGTCATGTCACAAAAACCTTCATCACTTTATTTGGCTTGTCAGATGTAACTTTGTTGTTTACTTGTGTATCACCAATTTGGGATGAGTTTTTAAATTCCAAAGTCCAGATTATAAAGCAGCTTTATAGTCACAATTCTGTAGTGGTTCTAGCAGTTTTAACTAGAAAAAAGGCATTGATAGTATGGCCAAATTAAATTACTTTTAGCAGTTTTGTTTGTCAATCCAAATAGTACGTTACTATAGTTGTGGGCTATCACTTCTTGGTATTTCATAGATAATATAGGAATCCATATAGATATTGTTGGTAAAATTTTGAAATATTTTATTGCACGCTTGGAAATGTCGCTTTTTATGATGTGCAAGAGTGCCATCTCTATTTAGGTTCCTATCATCATTCATCAACCTATCAGCCAAAGTAGATGTTTAATGTTGTGTTCTTTGACCACTGATTGATTCTTTGTCAAAATAATGTTTGGCAGGTATATTGTTGTGATTGATGATGTATGGAGCACAAAAGGTTGGGGGTCTATCAAACTTGCATTACCGAATAATGATCTTGAGAGCAGAATAATCACGACGACACGTAGTGCTACAGTTGCAAATTGTTGTTCTTCTCAAGTTTATGAAATGGAGGCTCTTAGTTTTGATGACTCCAAAAGGTTGTTCTTCAGAAGAGCATTTGGTTCTGAGAATTCATGTTATCCTCAATTGGAAGATGTTCCAGACAAAATATTAAGAAAATGTGATGGCCTACCATTGGCAATTGTTACTCTATCCGGAATATTAACCAATCAGTTTTCAAAAGCAGAATGGGATAGGGTACTAAGTGCCATTGGTTCTGCTCTTGCTAAGAATCCTAGTGCTGAGAATATGACGGCCATATTATCTATGAGTTACTTTGATATGCCTCACCATATAAGAACTTGTTTGTTGTACTTGAGTGTGTGCCCAGAAGATTATGTGATTGAGAAACAATGTTTGATCAATAGGTGGATTGCAGAAGGGTTCATTCATGATGAAGAAGGTAAAACTAGATATGAAATTGGTGAGATTTACTTCAATGATTTAATCAACAGAAGCATGTTCCAACCTGTTAAAGTAAAGTATGGTCAGGTGAAGGCATGTCGAGTGCATGACATCATCCTTGACTACATCAAATGCAAGGCTACTCAAGAGAATTTTGTAACTTCAGTAGATGCTGCAGAGCCTGTATACACCTCAGAATACAAGGTTCGTAGGCTTTGTGTCAGCAACCACAATGAACAAAATGATAATATTTGGGAAGACCAGATGTTGTCTCAGGTCCGATCAATTACTATATTTGGAGATCTATTGAAAATCTCTTTGTTGCCTTCTTCTCTTCGTGTGTTGGATCTAGGAGATTGCAGAGACATGGAAGACCATCATCTTGCAAGCATCGGAATCCTTTTTAATCTAAAGTACTTGCGGCTCTTGTCATGATTAATAGAAAAGTTACCAGACAATGTTGGTGAACTTGAACATCTGCAGACACTAGATGTGCAAGGCACTAGTATCAAAGAACTACCACGAGCTATCACTAGACTTCAACAGCTTGCACATTTATATGTTGACTGGGATGCTACATTGCCGGAAGGAACAATAGGAGAGATGCATGCCTTGGAAGAGCTGAGAAAGTATGGAGTCCGATGCTACGAACAAGTGAAATCCATACAAGAATTCAGCAAACTCGCCAAGCTGAGGACACTAAAAATAGAATTGGATTTTGAGTTACCAGTTGGCTCAGAAGCAAGAAGCCAAGCTGAGGGCATTCACAATTATGTGGGAAATTTATTATCTTCATGCAACCTGCAAAATCTATCTATATCGGATGACTTTGATAAAATGTGCTACCCACTATCGCTACATTCATGGCACCCTGCAGCTGCTTGTAGCATCCGCAAGCTCAGCATTGAACTTCCCATCTATAGGGTGCCAAATTGTATGGGCTCACTTGGAAATCTCGGTGTGCTAGAACTGGTGATCCTGTGTATGATACCAGAAGATGTTGAGATCCTTGGAGAAATACCCAGTTTGCTTTTTCTCGACCTAGTCACTGGCGGGGGCACTAGCGGAAGGATCGTTTTCCCTGGCAACAACAGATTCAGAAGTCTGAAATGTTTCTCCCTAGAAATCCAGGCATGTGGGACCTCTCTGGAGTTTGAAGCAGGATCAATGCCAAAACTTGAGGATGTGAAGTTTGCATTTAATGCGCATCAGATGGAGTGCCTGAACGGTGCTTCTAGTTTGGGCATCCAGCACCTCTCGTCTCTCAACAAGGTTGAGATCATAATTCGTAATAACAGGGATGGGTATGATGGAAACTACAATCCAGCGGAAGATGATCATGACGACACTGTCAGATGTATTTCAAGAGCCATTAATGCTGCAATCCAGACACTTTCCAACTGCCCCACTGCCAGTTTCGAAAGAAAGCATAATTGCACATGCTGTCATCTCGAATATGTAAGTTCCCTGACTGAATAGTAGGCATTGATGGTTCCATCAACCTCTCTGTCGCTGTAACCACATACTACTCCTTTCTTCCATTTAGCAAAGTACTTCTACATGGTTGTTCAATTAAATAGTTCATTTCGACTATCTTGTTTATTTCGTTTCCATTCCTATTCAAGCTGCGGCTAATGCATACTTCTCTCTCCCATCTAGCATATATATACTTGGCCATTTAGTAACTAAATAGTTTGTCTCTTCTCTTCTAGGTTTTGAGGGCGTTGAATCGGAAGTGGGAGGGGTTACTGAACGAGTGGCTCAAACTTTGGGAAATTAGAGAGGAGCAGGCAAACCAAGCAATTGTTGGAGAGACTGAACTTGAGGTAGATAAAGGTCCATTAGGGTATCAGTCAGTTCTACATTCATGTGATGCCATTTTCCCCATCAAACTCTTCCTCTTCTTTTGTCCAAACAGGATGAGACACATGAAAAGGAAGAGGAGAAGGCTTATAAGGAGGAACAGACCAGTGAAGAAGTGGCGCGTCAAGATGACAGTGGTAGCAGCAATTAGAATGACATATCAGTCTGCATGAGGTTGATGGGTTGGCTATTTGATCGTGGGCATTTGGCTGATAAAGGTGTCTCATGTCTACCTCAAGGTTGAATAAAAAAAGTTGTGTCAGTTTACGTTTACTGCGTTGTGCTGGTTGCAGATTAGCTTTCATGTGGATTCTAGTAGTCCTAAATATTAGCTTTCAATAAAGGCCTGGCACATTTACATTTGCCTGTAGCGGACACATATTAAGCTTTTCTTTGTATCAGGCACACAGTTTTTGTTACTTGCATTTATGTCATCCAAAATGAAATTCGTCATACAATGGACCAGAGTCAGGAGGTTTCAAATCCAAAATTTAGTTTTACATTTTGATTTGCATTGTTGTCAGAACTCAGAGGCACTATTTTTCTGCTTTTAGAAAGTTTCCTGACAGAACTAAAGGCATTGACTTATCTTTTTTTCTAGCAATTAAAGGGTTAACTGTTCAACTACACGGTCTATTGGGTTCTTCTATTCTTGTTGTGTTTGAACCTTGAAGCTATACAAGCAGAGCAAGGAGAATGTACGCAGAGGGGCATACCATCAATGAGGTTTCTAGTCCATGCGGAGCGCACGAGGGAGCAAAATGTCACATTTGTGGCCTTGTAGTTGCTCTCAAGTTGTGTATGCTCTGTGCTGAATTTCTTCTCACTGCCAGTGGTAGATCCAAAGTAGGAAGTTGGGGCCCCACTGGCCCCACCCACCTTGCCACCAAGAACTATGTGTAGACTAGAGCAGCTCAGCATATCAGCTCGGCTTGAGGAGGATAACAAAAGAATAAAGAAAAAAAAAACTATATCGAGCAAGAACGTCTTGGTTGGCTGTGTAAGAGAAGAGAAAACAGGGAGGTGTCGTCTTGTTAGTTGATTGAAAGAGAGCATGCCTTGTGCTTCTACAAATAGGCGTTAAGCTACTGCCTTGAAGAGCTGACAGAAAACGGAGTCCAATCCTATGACCAAGTGGATTCATAGCAAAGAGAATACATTAAACTAACCAAGGTGAGGACGATGTAAATGTAGATTTTCCTTGTCACCCCATTCTCTCCATTAAACTCCTCATCCCATTTTTTCCCGAACAGGACAAGGCAGATGAAGAGGAGGAAGAGCAGCAGACTGATGAGGAGGAAGAGGGAGACGTATATGAAGACGAAGAAGATTTTGAAGAGTATCAGACTGATGAGGAGGCAGAGGCCGATGAAAAAGCAGCAGGCGGGCAGCAAATGAACAGTGTGTAGCATTCAACTAAGTTTGATGATGAGGAGAACCTAAAATGTGTTCAGTCTGAAAACATTGATGGGTTGGCTTGTTCTATTTAGGGCATTCCTGGGTTGATTTTAGCTTTGGTGAGATGTGTGCTGACTGCAAGATTCTAATTAGCTTCCAATAAAGCCATGGCATGGCAAACATTCGCTCACCTTTGGCTGTAGGAGCCAACACATTTGTGAACTCTTGTATGTGTTCCAGGCACAACATTTTATCAGTTGAATTCGTCTAGTTCAAGACGAGATTTAGCTATGAAACAGAGTGCAAACAGAGGTTTCAAGTCCAAAAGCGAATTCTGCATTTGAATAGAGTGGAGGCAAGTTGTCAAAAAAAAAACCATGGAGATCTTCAAAAATAAGGTTTACTAAACCATGGCCGCTACAAATTTTTGGCACAGGTCATGCGGTAAAAAAAAAAGGAACGCATTGGCAAAATTTACACCACTGGAAACATATTAAAAGAATTTCGATGCCGCATGACTTCCAAAGCACGTACCATCAGTGGCTACACCAGATTTTCGTATGGGTCAAGAATTCAAACCTGAAATAAACTCAGGTGGGCTCACCTGTGCACTTCTATTCATCAGGTGAGCTCTCGTTGGAATAAAGAAATCAACACTACCTTTTTATTTTCCTGAAACATAGTTTGTAGAGCTGCACATTTGGCTGAAAAACATGAAACGAAGCTTTAAAAAAAAACATGGAGCAAAGCAATCCGTAACAGGCAAACATTTCACCACTCAAACTGAAACGCTGCCTTATTAAATTGAACTGTAGATTGGCTCGGTGGGTATCCATGGTATCTCCATGCCCATCTTTACCGAGAACGGGATTCATCTGTTAACTACATTAGTATCGATCCATATGAACGAAAATTTACATGACACCATTCTTTGGTACACTGATTGTACTGCTAAAATAAGCAGTAAGGAGATGATCACAGAACCTCCACAGACAATCTATTTGGAGGACACCACAAACACCAGCTGCTACAGCATGTTAAGACTTCAAACAGAAACCCTATAGTTGGCGCCTACAAGTAAGCTGAAATTTACAATCTACCAGATTTCCAAGACAGGAGGAGCATAACAAAACTGGTGAATGACATCATGATTTAAGTAACATCTTCTGCAATGTAATCACTTCCTGCCTGTCGTAAGGCGTGGCTTTCCTTTGACCTCGTTTTCCTATTAAGAGGAGGTTCATTGGCAGAAATAGTACAATAAAGATTAAGATTGCAGAATGAATGAATGAATCTCACATATAATGAATATTGCAAACAGAGCTCACCTGTGGACTGTGGAGATAGATGGATGTCTTTGCAGCTGCAGGGTTGTGATTTTCAGCCCCACGGCTCCAGTCATAGCAGACCTATTTTCCAGTAGTGATGGTTAAACGAGGATTTGTAAAAGCTATAGGATGGGCAGCCATCAAAATTCAAAAAACTCGTTACAGCACTAACAAATAAAGATTAGTACATTTATGCTAATATCCTAGCTTTTGTGTGGCCAAAATCTAAATTCCTAAAATACGTCAAGGGGCTAACAGCACTTCGTGCCATGGACAGAAGTAGAATAAAACGGTAAGTTTGTAAAAAAATAACAAGGTCCCAAACTAGTGTTGTCAAAATTCAAAAGAGAAAGGTAAAACAGCATAAATTTTCTAACAAAATGCTAAGTTAGCGCATTCAAACATTTATGGGTCCAATGTAAAATGGAGTTTTGTAGAAGGGGGAAAACTTGCTCCAAAACTGAAAATACGAGACAAGACTCCCTCCGTTCCAAATTATGACATTTTATATTTTCTAGATACATTGCTTTTACTATAGATCTAGACATAGTGTATATCTAAGGGTTGGCTGTTGGCTCTGCTCCTTGATTCTCTAGTGGAGTGATCTACTTGATTATGGTAGGAGAGCAGGGTGGGGAGCAGGTGAGAATTGATTCTAGATTCTTATGGGTTTTGAACAGACAGTGATTTCATTGGTGGAGCCTTGCTGGAGCCACCGGAATTTCCATGCTCACTGCTGGAGGTTTAGCCTAATGGGCTGCTGTACGGTCGTCTTTGTGTCCTTCTTAACTGGTGATCCAGTGTCCTTGTAGTGATGTGTGCACGTGGGGATTGGGTCTATGTATGACTCTCTTTTTCTTATATTAATACAACGATACGCAGCTCTCCTGCGTGTTCGAGAAAAAAAAAATCTACAGTGATTATTGTGGGTTTTGAATGGGGTACAGGTTTTTTTGAGCTCCTGCCTCCCAGTGCAAATGGAGAAGTGATTCTTGCCTGCTCCCCACCTGAATCTATGTGAGATTTAGCTGTTTGGCTAGGGAGGAGTGATTCTGATGGAGAATCTGTTCTAAGGAGCCCTACCAAGCAGCCCCTAGTGCATAGCAAAAACTATGAATCTAGAAAATCCAAAAAATTTTATAATTTGGAATGGAGGGAGTACAAGACAATAAACATATGCATTTAATGCTCTAGTATCTTCTGGAACATAGTAGTTCTCCACTCCTGCAATAAGGGCCACTTGCCAAATCAATTGCCACATGATTTGTATTTTTGACACAAAACTTGTGTAATATTCCCTCCGTTCCAAATTGTAAGTTGTTCTGGCTTTTCTATGTAGATATACGGCATGCCTAATACACAGTAAAAGCTATGTATCCAGAAAAACAAGGATGACAATCAATTTGGAATGGATGAGTAATACTTACTCAGTTTCTGTATTGACCATTATACACTCTAACTAGGAATACAACTTGATATATAAACTGCTACATGATCTGTACTTTGATACAAAATTTCTGTATTTTCCTAGTTCCCTATTTAATATTTTGACCATGCTGCATGCTACTTGGAATACAACTTGTCAAATCAATTGCTACATGATCTGTACTTTGACACAAATTTACTTCCTCATTTTCTTTTTTGACCATGCTACACTCAACTTGGAAAGCAAATTGAAACTATGACCAGAGACCTGATTTTTAAAATAGCAATTAAACTAGAGCAGTTGTTCAATTAGGAATGGAACAGAGTGAACTGATTTGTGCATATTTTGTGTCAAGTTGCCTCAACCAAAGGTAGATATTTTTAAAAGCTCAACTGATCCCAAACAAAAACATGATGTCGGATATGGAAAAATAATTGTTCTTACAGATAAAAGGCATTCAGCCATCAAGTTGCCCAGTAGACTTACCGCATAAGCAAATATGGAACCATCACTGTTGAAGGTACTGCAAGGAATGGGAAAGGGGCATCTACTAAAAGCCTGTACAGAAATAGTACGAAAATGAAATGAATTATGCCCTCCACAAAATAATTGAAGGTAATGTATAAGAAATTCAGAATAATAACAAGCAGTCACAGTGCACACAGCAAAATAGGCAGACCAGTACTTAAGGATTCATACAATTAAATGAGAATGTAACATGCTTTCATATACCAAGATAAAGAAAAAAAAAATTCCTATGATACCTACTTAAAAAAAACAGCCTGTCAAAACAAGCTCAGACAAATGGCAAAGTATTGCCAAAACAATTTCTTGCACAAGATTGCAACATTATGCTCACAAACTGACCATGTGTTTCAATTTTCCATTGTACAAACAGAAAATATGGTAGGACAGTAAAAGGTACTAACCATCACAAGGAAATCAAAAGGTGAGTTAACAAACAAGGTCCTGGGATTGAGGTTGTGGCTTAAAAGACAGGTCAAAGAAGGATACTGTTATTTCGGTGCTAATTCAGGACACTGGATGACTGAAGAATCAGGGTTGGGCAGTCTAGGTCCATGGATCAACTACAAATATTTATTCTTAAAGTTCACTAAAGATGTTCACGTAGTATATATTGGAAGAACTGAGAGAGAAACAAGAAAAGGGGAAAGAAGAATTCCAGATCTCCACCTCTCCTGCCTCCCAATCTCTTGACAACTCACTCAAGATTCATGACCATGATAATGGTCATGCCGCAAACTTAGCCCCTTCATTATCCCCATCTCTCCATTTCATTTTATCTCCTCTGACTTGTCACTTCTCCCCCAACAGGCCACAACCATGGTGGATTACTAAAGCAAGACAGCAGCACAGATGGAGATAACGAAAAAGTAGCAGTTGAGGATAGCTTCCGTTCCCCATGTTCTCCCTTCACTACCCCATCTCTTTTCTGGCATCCCTCAGCCCATTGATTCATGAGTGTGTTAGAGTATGACAGGGGCCTATTGGGTCTGGGCTGGTGATATAGCCTGTTAGGGTTAACTAGAGATAAGGGTCACTTTCTTAGGGGTCAAGTAAACCTCTCTATATAAGGAGAGATGTATTAATCTAATCAAGCAAGAATTAAGAAGGAAATCCCTTCCCTCTTGCCCAGCCGTGGGTGAATGCCCCACGGCCAGCCTTCTCTCGCCCTCACAGCCCTACCCACCGCCACAACGCCCATTGCTGCTGCTACCCTCAACTATCTCCTCCCAATCCCAACAGCCCACATAACAGAGTCATCCGGGGATGGCATCCCAGCTGCGAACTAATATCATACGACCTTGCAAGATGTGTGATCTGAGGTCACAGGATCAACCAACAAACCCAGTTACTAAGTACAATTATGCCACAAAAACAAGCAGTACACCATCACGAAATCAAGAACAATTAATGCAACAGAAATCAACTGCTACCAACACAAGTGAAAATCAACAGAAAGAGACACGGAAATTGGTCTACCTTTAGCCTCTGCTTGCTATCCTTATCCCAGAAGTTGAAAGCACCGTCAGATCCAGCAGTTGCAAATGTGTGATGGACCTGCAGCAAGTTATGGAACATAAAAATGAAATTCCTAATTTCAACATCAACAACTAGGATCCCAAGCTTAGAACCAACTGCTATTCCCAAATATGGAAACTCTCGTACATGGGCAATGCTTGTTTCAATGAAACACAGCATACAAGCACAACCAACTCAAACAGGTATACAGCATCATTAACCAGCCATACAAATCCAATGAACTTAGAAAAAAAGAGCATCACCAAATAATCAACACTATTCTTATAGACAGATGCAACTGCCATGATATGATAAAAATTGCTCAACTAAACTGATAATCTGTTGAAAATGTTTTTGTAGTCTCTGTTAATCTGCAAGGACAATAATGAGTACTTTTGTGTCATTCATATGCCTATGATTGCAGTGTTTGTAGATAGCTTAATCTGCAGTATAACATTGATTTTTAGCTTATGATATTTTGTGGACAACAAGAACTTGTGCTTACGGTATTCAACAAATTAATTGGACACCAAGACAAGGAAGTAAAACCCCACAAGTCTCTACTGCATCAGTATGCTTCATAGCAACATGTGCTAAGTTATATAAAAAAAAAAGTAAAGCTCCACAATATGAACAATAAGTGAAGATTGAAGAGAGAAATCTTACAGGGTGGAAGTTGAGTGAATTGACAGAGAATATATCATTTCCTTCCCTGTGACATTTGAATGTGAAGTTTTTGCTTTGCTGTGCATCATCAATATGATGAACACCAACTCTTCCTTCTATTGAACCCACCTTTAAATGAGAACAGTGGGTCAGTCACATGGAAATCTAATTTACTCAGTCATATGGAAAGTATTTAAAGAAAATAAAATATACTATCAGGCACCAAACATTTAATCCAAGATAGTAACATTTGTGTTCTCTTTTTTTTTTCTGCTAGGATATGCTTGATTGCATCACTACATCAGCCGGAAATTGGTGCAACAATGGGCCCAGCAGTACTATCTCCCTTGGCCCAGAAAACAGCAAGTGAACCAAAACCCATTAAAAACCCTACAAACCACCTTATCCGCTAGGCCACTCCTATCCAGCCATCTACACCCATCTCACTCCCCGTGCCGCACACCCAAACCTCTTTCCTCTTCCCACTTCCCAGCGCCACACACTCACTCCACAACGCCAATCGTAAATTCTCATATTGCCGGTCTCGGATGGCCCAAGCCTCACGACCATCCAAACCAGGGAGGGCTTCCATGGTGTGGTGGGGCGGTGGGGCGGCACTTCACTGGCTGTGACACAAGTTTGCACGCGCTCCTGCCACTTGCCCACGCTTGTGTGTGCCTTCCGCAAACACAATTTTCCTTACTTCCATGCCACTTAAACACTGCTTTCACGCAACTATCTCATCTCATTAGAGAAAAAACACATCTGACATGTAAATGTGTGCAGAATGGCCATCTACATATAGATGTGCCTTTAGATCTGTTCTAGAAATTAGAAAAGAAGTTGGTTTTTTCAAAAGTACAGTAACAGTTGAGTCCTGAACTCCTGATCTGGTTCTATGGATGCGTAAGACTACAAACAATAGGAAAGAGTGGACAATAGATAAGTTTAGGTATAGTTTAATGGCCAAGACAGACTACGAAATTGAATCCATATAACAGTGGTTGACTATCCCCTTCAGTAAGTCGTCCCAGCAACTCAAAATACCACATCAGTAATATTTATACTTGATTTAGAGGTTGGAATTTTGGCATGCATAGGAAGACAGCACTCATTAGGCCATAACAGTGAAATTAATATTGGGTGAAAAATCCCAACCCCACCCATACCAATCACTGACTTGAGTAAGGAATATGTTGTGTAGAAAAAGTTGGGAGTGAAGAAATCAAGAACTTGCTGAAGATAGATCAAATGAGTTCAGTTCAAATCTGTATTTGGTAAATACAAAATGACATGCCACAAAATAGAAATAAATAATTTATTTGCTAAGCACACTAAAAACAGCCTTGTACAGAAGAAGCTAGGTTTAATCAATGCAGGAGTAAAGGATCTTCCAATAATAAAGCATTACCAGAAAACCTTGTTGATCAGGAAATGCAGCAAGGCATCGCGTCTGGTATTTTAGTGGTGATTGGATTCGCTTGAACTCCGTCTAATAATCCAAACAGAAGCCATGAAATAAGCCATTTGAATAACAGAAGTCGTCAATGCCCAACTCAGAATGAAATAACACATGCAATACCCAATTTAACAACAGAATCACCTGAGGATTCTGCAGATTGAAGACAACAAGATGACGATCAGCAGTTCCCACAATCATAAGGGGATAATTCACAGTAAGAGCGTAGCAACGCTCAGGAAGTTGCTGGATATGCACAGGATTTGCTTGCCTTGTATCCCAATACCTATAAAGAGTGGAGCGATTAGCATTGAAGGTATATGAGAATTAATGGGATGAAGACAAAGCATAACAGAAATAAACCAGGTCCAAAAGGGCACAGGCACAGATAAAGTAAAATTAGCACACAGTCAGAGAGCATAAATGCACAGTGTATGCATGCTAATCAAATACCCATTAGAAATGCAATATGGCAGCGTTCCCCAAACCAATCTGAAACGCATGACGACAAGAGGATCTACTAAGTAATCAAATTATGTAGACTTCGTATTAAAACTAGCTACTGAATTAATAAATACTTCTAAATATAGCAACGCTAACATGGAGCATAATCCATTTCTTCCCAAATGCGCAAGGTGCATAATCCATTGCAGCTGTAACAGAAATGTAAGAACATGTGATAGGGTCATAGGAAAATCTGGGGTTTATAGCACAAAAAAATAGAATGGAAAGAAAAATAGGACAAGATGAACAGATCTTTAGTGGCAGTTGACTTAGGCAATATTGATAGTATCATCTCAACTTTCCAAGATGTTCACAAACTTAGGGAATATACTATTCCTTTTAGATAACATGATATAGTAACAACCAGCCATTGGTAACAGCATAAGAGATTATGGATGAGAGATATGTATTCAACTTCCAGGTGAAAAAGGTCAAGTTAGAGAGCTGCAGGCTGGACTTGCACACCTTAAAGTCTTATCCCAGCTTCCAGAGACAAGAAGATTCATCTGAGGAATCCAGGCGACCTCCTTGACAGGCGCATCATGCATCGCAACCGTCTGAGGCTGCCCACCTGAGAGCAGAGGCCACATCTTGACCTGCTTGTCACAGCCTCCAGAGAAGACAGTAGTTCCATCATCCTTCCAAGCCGAGCAGAGAGCCTAAATAAAAGAGGAAACAAATAAATCAGGACACAGATACGTACTACATGGAAGCCAATCAACCACCCAATCAAATATATTAATAGATCCAAGAAAACACCGAGATCATACCGGCTGATCATGTGATATAGATGCCTTTGGCTGACTGTTGCCACCAACAATCTCCCAACACCTCACCTGAACAAAACCACAAAACCAAACCCAAGTTCCATACATCATACACTCGTTCATACATCACAGTAACAAATGCTAACTGCAAATTACACAGCATAAGCAAAGCTACCTGGTTGTCCCAGGAGGTTGCCACAAGCAGATTACTCTTGGGACTAAAGCTGAGGCTGGACACGGAGTCACCCGGGTTTGGCAGTATCTGCATTGTTTTCAACAAAAACACAGATGATTCGAGATGCTACAGTAGAGGCGTAATCTTCACAATACTGCATCAAATTCACACAGCAGAGCACCTCGAATGACTTGTTCGGATTAGGGTTCGCGGCGAGGCCGGTTAGACTCGCCATCTCTCTCTACGCCTGGAGCAGATCCATCCAGCGAACAAAAAATCGAGGTTAGTGGGCAGCGTAATGCATATCATGCAGAGGCGGACTCAGTAAAGGACATGGGCAGTAGCGGATCCAGTAAAGGGACATGGGCATGTGCACCCAATGGTTTTTGCAAAAACGTTGAAGTTTCGAGAGCGTGTCGAATCAAACAGCTAATAGCTTTAGGTTAGGGTGTCGGTGCTCAGCTTGAAGGGGACGGAAGGGAAGAGAAGGGGGGAGTACCTGGTGGGTGCTCGTTGTCGGCAAAGCGACCAACTAAAGCCTCAGCACCTGGCTTAGGGCGGCGGCGGCGGCGGCGGCGGCGCAGCGCGGCGCACCAGTCGTCGGAGAGCAAGAGGGGGCGAAAGAGGCAGACAGAACGCTCGAGAAGGATGCAGCGGAAGGAAGGGGAATAAATGCACGTTTTTTTTATCAATGATGATGATAAAATGAATGCGGCGACGGCGTAAAAAAAAAACGCACCCGGATGGGCCTTCCTGTGGGCCGTTTTTGTTTTTGTTATCCTTACCCTTTTTTTTTGTTAAAAAAATCTTTTCTTTTTGAGTAAAATGCATCCGAGGTCCTCAAACTATTGGTCTCCTCCCATCTGGGCCCTCAAACTATGAAAGTGACTATATGGGTCACTTTTCTATTACCCATGCACATAAAAAGGTCCAAAACAAGCCACGTCAGCTCCAAGTTTTTAAAAAGCCCCTATCCATTTTCTCTTTCTCACTTCTTACTCCTTTCTCTCGCTGAAGAAACAGAGCAGGGCATGGAGGGCTCGGCGGCGGCGGCCCTCCTCCGAGTGGCCGTGGTGGCGTACCTCGCTCTTGCCACACGCGCCTCAGCTTGGTGCCGCTCGAGCGGGCGGTGCCCTGGCGCAAGCGCGAAGAAAAAGCTCGCAGCGACGGCGCAAGGCACGCAGGAATGCAAGGCGCGCTCGGCGGCCGTGCTCCCCGTGCATCTTGCGCATGCTCCGCGCGCTGCTGTCAGCAGGCGCACCGGTGGCTGCCGCCGGTTCCATCGCTAATTCCCGCCGCCGCGCTTGCATTTCGCAGGGGATCAAGCGAGAATGGCAGAACCAGAGCCGGAGCGGGTCGTCGATGCCGCGGCCTTTGATTCATTCGCGACACCTCAATCGAGGTCCTCACGTTGCTCCTCGTTAGCCGCATGTCGTCCAAGTGGATCCTCTGCATGCGCTCGGCCGGTGTGCAAGGCGTGGCGCGACGTGCTGAACCACTAGGCCGCTTGGAGCCACCGCTTGGAGAACCAACGCAGCCGCTCCTTTGCTTCGACCACGTCATCTGCACCAACAGCTACATCCCTAGACCTCAACTCCGTCCGGCAAGCCGCCGCGGCACGTCCTACGATTCACCGACAGTGAGGAATTGGATTGAGAGGCCTCAAGTTGCGCGAATTTGGAAGGAGAAGGGGTCAAGTCTGCGCTGCTCCGACCACCCGGCGTCATCCTTGTCCCCTCCGTCGCCGTTCCTGTTCGAGTAGCTGCTCAGGCGGGCGTGCTCCCCGCCGTGGACGCCGTGTCCTCGCTCGCGGCAGCGGCGGAAGCCGCCATCCTCGTCTAAGGACCCGCCATAGCGCCACCTTCCCTCGGAACTCCGGTGGCGGCGGTGACCTCCCCTAGGAAGGCGCCAACTCACGGCTAGCTCACGGAGCTTGAAGGCGCCAGCGAGGTGGGCGTCGTCGACAAGGCCATCGGGAGGCTCGCGTCGACGCCGGACGCCGGGATCGACGACGATGCGGCGACCGTGCGTGCCGCGGCGCAGGAGGAGGAGAGGCACTGGAGGCCGAGATTGATGCTGGGGTCGTGCGCCGGTGGCGACATGTTCCGCTACGATCTGGGCCTCCTCAACGCCGAGTTCGGCTGCTTCATCGGGCACCGACCGGCACTCCACCTGGGCCTTTTATTCCTTTGACACGAGATATAAGGACTTAGAAGTGAGAAAGAGAAAATGGACAGGGGCTTTTTTGAAAACTTGCCACCAACGTGGCTTGCTTTGGACCTTTTGTGTGCAATGGGAGGACTCAGATAGTCACTTTCATAGTTTGAGGACCCAGACGGGAGGAGACCAATAGTTTGAGGACTCAGGATGCATTTTACTCTTTCTTTTTGAACGTCTTATTCGTAGATGAAAGGTAACAATAATTATTGGCGAGATGGTGACGTAAAGAAACCTTCCACAGAGAACTGTAAAAATTATTACCATTGACTAATGAACTCTCTTTATATTTATTTTCTTTCTAATATGTTATTTTCTCTATTAATTATTCTTGTTCATTACTCTCTCTGTTCTAAATTATAAATTATTTAGACCTTTTGGTATCTACAAATATATTATATCCCGAGGCATAGTATTAAAAATAGTCAAAGCGACTTATGATTTTGAACGAAAAGAGTACATGTAAGTTAATCTAGCTCTTTCAGTTGACATACACAGAAAAGGAGGGCAAGTGATGCTGGGCATAAAGTGAGCATAGTTGTGACCTCTACCTAAGTAAACATAGGACGTGGACAACAGGCATGTTGTTCTAACCATTATGGCACCATGTGAGGAGATAACAAAATTTATTTTTAGGGCATGCCACGATGAGACACACGAGTTCCAATCCTAGGGATCAAACTTGGGCGCGTTGCACTCACACTGGAGTCATCAGCCACTGAGCTACACACTCGTTCTTGATGTAGATTTTACCAAGTTGTAGCTGTGACGACCAAAAAAATTAATAGTGTGCTTGTTGTTTGGATCTTGATGCCTCCTTTTGTCATTGTGTGTATGAGGATTTTAAATGTTCATACACATAAGACACTGTTACTAACAAAGTTTGGTTTACTGTGAGACACTTAGTGGTATCAGAACCGGTCTGCATAGAGAAACATTATGATTGTATAGCACACTAACATGCTTGTATTACTAAGACTAGAATAGTGGAGACATTAAGCTTGTGTGTTGGAGCACTCACGCAATAGCTGTAGTGCACTGTTATGTATGGGATTTCAATATGATTGCATATTGATTGTGGTGTTTTATCAAAAAATATTATGAACATTTGTGTGTTCCATTCGAGAGACGACTATTGTCTACATTGAGGTCTTAGTAAGCTTTTTCTTGAAGAGTTCATGCAAATGTGATTCAGTCAACCAAGCCTCGCTAGTCGTGCTAGCTAGTAGTC
Organism: Bothriochloa decipiens; assembly: GCA_023333625.1. NCBI lineage: Eukaryota > Viridiplantae > Streptophyta > Magnoliopsida > Poales > Poaceae > Bothriochloa > Bothriochloa decipiens. The sequence continues at coordinate 30,813,786 of CM041635.1, read as the reverse complement.
ATGATGGTATGTCCGTTGATGTTAAAATTGATCTTGGACAAACGGATAAAGCTCCTCGTATATCATGAAGCAATTGGGGTTACTCTTATTGAGGCTAAGCAAGCTGCGCCACTGATGATTATCTATGCCTTAGCTATCGTGTGTCAGGTGGAGATCTTATGACATCAAGTTATGAACCTGGAGGTAGTAGAGAAGCTTTATGCTAATTGAAAAAGAAGTATCGTCCGTAATAGTGAGAACGAAGTGATGTTCTTGAAATGTCTCACCAAGAGGTTGGTTCTACCATCATATTCGCTGTCTTAACGAGACCATTGCAACCGTACATGTGGAAGGTGATGAAAGTCTCGACACTGACATAGTGTATTGTAGCCGGTTTTAATACTAGTAACTAGTTTGATCTGGTATTTGTGCCTAATTTAGAGGCTGTTTGGTTGGGCGCCGCACTCCGCCACGCCTCAAGTTCGGCGGCCACACGATCGAAGGCTGTTGTTTGGTTGGCATCTGAGTATAGCTGCCACACCTTGTCGTTTACCTCTGTTGCTTGTCGTGTAGTTCGTATTAATTGTGGAAAAGTTGTGGCAAAGTGTGGCGGGGTTTTTGGCCGCCGCCGCCACACCGTGGCGTGGCCAACCAAGGCCCTTAACCAAACAGCCCCTTAATATCAGTCATCTAATATCTGTGTCTAAACGGACCTTAGGGACAGTTGGCATACAAGCCTGCGTCACTCTAGCATTCGATAGACTGTTCATTGTACATCTTTCACATGATCTGTTTACAGGTTGACAGAGACAAACAGCGACTGAACAATACAAGCCTGTCCTACTCCTACAGTCCTACCCAAACAACTTTGTATACTGTATTTACACTTGTAATTATATTCCTTTGATCTTTCAATCAAATCCAAAGCCTAAAGTCACTGCTGTAACTGTAGACCATTAGAAGATTCAGGTTTCATTCTAAGAGCGAACAGAACACGCCTGGCCAGAACACCAGATGCAGAGCTGGAAGGAAACCGAGGCACTGACCGCAGCCTTCTTGCTCGGTCGTCGGCCGATCCGGGCGGCAGTCAAAGGCAACCACGCGCGCACGTGACTGCAATGCCGCTTCCTCTCCTCCGTCGCCGTCGCCCGCACGGGGTGTTACGCTACGCCTACGCCGGCTCCCGCGGGCGGGCCACCCAGAGCGAGCTGAGCGCGCGCAGCCGCTGGCCGTAGTCCGCGAGCGCGAGCAGGCCCCGCGCCGCCTGCCGCGGCGTCAGGATCTTGTGCATGTTCCGCAGCGTCTGCTGCCGGAGATGGTCCGCCTTGTCCACAAAGTCGACGAGGTCGGCGAGCTTGCCGACGGCGCAGGCCATCTGCTGCGCCACATACCCGCCCCCGGAGCTTTCCGGCGAGACGGCGTCGACGGTCATGAGGGTCTCCACGAGCGTCTGCTGCAGCTTGCCCATGCCCTGCGACAGCGCGTCCTCGAGCTGCCGCGCCGTGTTCTGCAGCTTGCGCACCTCGGCGGCCTGGAGCTCCATGAGCGGGTCCAGCTGCGGCGCCAGCACCTTGATAAGCTCCGACGGGCGGAACCCGCCTATCCATAGAAAGAACCGCTCCGCGGGGGCGCGCCACGTCCCGGACAGCACGAAGAAGGCGTCGGCCCGCGCCGCGGCGGCCTTGGCCTGGAACAGCTCGCCGTAGTGCGCCAGCCCGGCTTCGACGAGCACCCGCAGCTGGAGGTCCGGCGCGTGCGACTGCAGCGCGGACCGTAGCTCCGTCGCCTGCCGCTCCTGCTCCTCCACCCAGCGCGCGTACTCCAGCTCGAACCCGGCGATGCGTGGGTCCACGAGCGGCGGGGTTGGTGGTGCGACTCCGACGACTGCAACGCCGTACCCGCCGCCGTGCTGTTGGTGCTGGCGCCGCCTGGCCATGGTGAGCTCCTGCTCCAGCTGCGCCAGCTTCAGCCGGCTGGTCTCCAGATTCTGGACGTACGCCTGTGCGTGTCGTGTCGTGTCGTGTCAATGGATGGAACAAAAGCAGCAATCATGAGCGATGAGGTGCTGATTCGACGCAGAGAATAACGTAACGGTGGAGGAAAAGCAAGAAGATTTGCTTGGCTGAGACGCTGACCTTCTTGCGTAGCCGGCTCTTCCGAGCTGCCTCTCTGTTCTGCGCGAGCCGTCTCTGAATCTAGGCAAAGCAGAGCAATAGAGGGCGAAGATCAGCCATCAGCAGGGGAGGAATTCTCGTGCCCGCGGATAATTCAACTGATTCATCACTCATCAGTCGGGTCGGCTCACCTTGTCTCTCGGCCTGGCGTCGTCGTCGTGGACGCCGAAGCTATCCGACGACGGCGGCGCCTCTTCTTCCACCGGCGGCGCGACGTCGAGCTGCTGCGCCTGCAACTGCAACCAAGCCAAAGCCCCCGTAGTGATGATTATCTGAAGCCATGAGGAGGAGACGGAGAATTGTATCGAGCTGCGATGCTTGAATAATTATTACCAGGCGTTTGCCGAACTTGACCTCCTCTGCTTCGACGTCCAGCGGCGCCGGCGGCGCCGCCACGGTGACCGTGGGGACGACCGCGGCCAGGGGCAGGGGCATGACGTCGGCGTCGGGCCGGAACGGCTCCCCCCACACGCCGGCCGCCACCAGGCCGTGACGCTGCAGCTCGTAGATCCCCATGGCCGTGGCCCCGCCGCCGCCGATGGAACCCGATGAGGTCACGTAGCGGCCCGGCGCGCCGGCGCTCGTCGCCAGCGGCTGCAGGCTACTGCAGGAACAGCAAGCAAGAAGAGCATGTCAGCGCGCGCCCGCAGCGTCTCTCTCCACCAGAAATCAAGCCCGAGCGAGCGAGCGAGGCCGAGGGGATGGTTATTACGCCGGCCGAGGAGACGGGTAGAAGAGGTGGTGGCGAACGCCACGCCACGGCACGGACGGAGTGGCTGGCTAGCTGGTGGTCAATCGCTCTCACTGGCTACGAGAGCCATGGCGCCATGGCGGTGGTGAGGTCGCCTGGGCTGGCAGGGACTCGGTGGGGGCTATGGCTGCGCTGGACTGAAGTGGCATGTAGGAGGAGGACGACGATGACGCCGAGTTGAAGAGCTGGAGCTGGGTGTACCGTGGATGTCTATCAGCTTCTCACACCCCTCTGTGTCGTCTCGTGTACGTGTGTATCTGTGACTGACGACAATGACTGATTGACGAAGCAAGCAGCAGTGAGTGAGCCGATCGGACGACGTGGGTGGTGGTGTGGTTGCCTTTTACGTGCTGGGTGGCGCTGGCGCTCCGGCTGGCCGGCGGGCGGGCCTCACCTTGCTCGTCCCGGCGCGCGCGCTCCGGCACACACGAGACACGACAACAACGCCAACCTCGGCGCGGGGCAGGAACAGAAAGGTGTCGCCTTGTCTCTACATACTCCGGGACCCCGTTCTGCTAGGCAAGGTGATCCATGCCATGCATGCTCATGGCCGTCGCCGGAGGCTCCTTGATATTATGCTCGCACACCTCGCGAGTTTAGTTACACGACGCAATTAACCATGCAAAGACGCAACGTGTGAACTATGTTTGCAAACGAATTAAGCCAATAATAATGCAAGGGAATTACCGTACGTACGTGCGGTTAGCGAAGTAGAAGTATGTGCACACGTACAATATGTATGTAGATGTACTGGATCGATATGAACCTGAGCCAATCATGCAAGGCAACGTGCGCTAGCTGAGTATGCATGTTGAGGAATTGGCTGACGTTACCTCACCCGCAACGCAACTCACTATTCTATATCCCTTGTTTCATTTTGCAGCTACACCGGGACCTGAAGTGGACAGCCACTAGTGACCCACTTTGAACGACACTAATAAAATTTCGTAGTAGTCCCCAGCCCCAGCAGCAACAATAGGCTGCTTACGAGTACTAGTCATCATGCATACGCATAGAATACCTTATCTTGATAGACTTTTAGCGAGGAGGGTGACAGCGATCGACGCCCGCCAACGGCGCGACATTCATGCAGGTAGCAGTAGCACGCATGCAGCGTCAGCACTGGCGTCAGCTGTCACTCGCCGCATTGCATGGACCTGCCTGCCACTTGGCATCCGGTTGACCAAACCCCGCCCCCCAGTGGCAATAACCGGCTGCATGTGCGTTCGAATTTAATTTGTGATGATCACCCGTTTCATCATTCCTATCAAGAACATTGCATTTTCTAATGCCATGTCATAAACTCATCGGCCATACTTTCCAGCTATCGAACAATATTTTCTCTCACAACAAAACATCATCATCCGTGTAACTGTAGAGACCATCACCCCTGAATAGGTCCAAATAAACACACCAAACACCCCCGCAGAGCTGACGATCCTCCTACGACATCTCTGGGGCGTGAGAATGAACTAGCTCCTAGCTCATATATATGTTTCTCGTTCCATGGATTAGCAGCCGTGGTACCTAATAGGGTACACCATATGTTCCCAATCTAACCGTCTAAAGCGTTTCCAATAAGATCCCCTGATCTTTTCAACGGCATAGAGAAAATGGGAACGGCGTAAGCGCGTGCCATCCACTATGGGGTGCATCTATGTCTTTTCACCGAAAAAGATAGAGAACATTTCGGAGCCCAATTATTATCATCATATGTCGTGGAGGAGAGAAAAAGAGGAGGTTTCGTGGCTGATCCTCATGAGTTAGTTGGCGATGATGCATAGGTCACGCAACTTTTTACAATCTATCAACTCTAGTAGTGCATCAGCACTTGTTTACGCCTTTTTATCTCTCCCTTGCATTATGCGTATATTGGAGAGGAATCAGCAAAAGCACTTGACTTGTGCGAACGGACACCAGTGGAGCCCCTATGAGTGTCACTAGCTAGCTGGAGTGGGGCTGATGCAGACGTGCAGTGGACTGCGAGAATCAGGAATCAGGACCCCTTTCTAACCAATCGTCTAGCGATCCTGCTCCACTATTATGTTGTGCATGGACAAATAAGGGTTTGGGTCCAGTTACCGAGGAAAACTGGCGATCTTGGTATTATTCCCACAGGATTCTGTTTGTCCATGATTTTCTCTATGTTGTACGAGTGTATATAGGTGTTATGTTCATTTGACGGCCGGGCCGACATCTTGTTCGTTTTCCCAAAGTTACTGATTCACGACAGTGACATTGGGTGTATCCTCCACCGTTGTTTTTTTCAGTGTAGCCCAATTGCTGGTTCAAAGAGTGGAGACGGATGCAAATGGTGTGGAGTAGTACATGAATGGATATTGACAGTATTCACATATGTGGATACTATGTCAGGCTGAATATCTAGACTCCAATGCAGACAGACTAAACTCCTTTAAACGGATTCAAACTTTTGGACACGGATCAAAAATATTTATACCATTTGCACTGCTAGAGGTTTTATTTGGAAACCGAGTTTTCCATTCAAGTGCATCACCGCCCAGACTATCCTTTCATAGTTGCACATTTTTTCACCCTGTCACATATTGGATTGTAGGACGTGTGAGAGATGTGTTTCACCCCGAATGCAGTTTTCTTTCTTCCCATGCAGCCTATCTAGAAGGGGGAAAGGGAAAGAAAAGGGAATAAAAAATTTAGATGTAGGAGAACCTCACACAATATATAGCTAGATGGAAATTAAACCGAAACCATATCTGCATGACACCCCAAAATTCAGTTCATCGCTCGAACATCAAACTATTCCCTAGGTGAATGCTTTGCCACCATTGTGTTATCTCCTCTATAGACAACTATACATTGGGGCCTCTTATTCTCACAAGTTCAATCTAGTAGGGTTTTAGGTGTTGAGGGTCATTGTTGCTTCTTTCTTCCTCTTGTTTCTTTGCTTTATTCCTAGTCACTTATGCACCGGCTTGGTGGATATCTGATATGGGGGAATCTCTCGTAGCCGTGTCGTATAACTCTCTTCCTCTCTTTTTATGAGACACGTGTCGTATAACTCTCTTCCTCTCTTCTATTTCTCTTGCAGCCTTGCAGCAAACATGTCACGTAAGTAAATTAGTGGCTTTTTAATCATAGTACTACTAATTGTACATTCAACGATATCTACTTGCATCTTTAAGTTTATTGCTTGAATAATTTGATGGACAATCAAATTGAGAGTTGGATGGAATTGGAAGGCAGACCCTGATGATTTTGATCCAGGGGACCTAGATGATCTTAATATTTACATCGACAATGTGCGAGCTGAAGCTAGATTTGCCAAGCGGCCACTATATCTGAGCTTGGTGGTGAATATAAACAAAAATCTTTCTTTTCCTTTGGTCAAACTTATGCTTGTTCTTCCTACCGAAGGCATCGGTGAAAAGGTGTTTCTAAGTCTAGACCGACCCCGACGATGATTTTTTCTAGATTCGCCACTGAACCTCATATTAGCACTATATGAAAAGAATCCAATATATAAAACTGAGAACACCATTTTTCGTATAACTGGAAACTTTCCTTCGATGGGGACAAATCAGGCGGTGTAGCGTGTTCGTGTACGTGTCTTTTCCCCCCAAAAAAGATGGCGAACCTAATACTCATGGTGGAGATCAGAGAAGGAAAAGAAGAAAGGCCTCAATTGGTCATTTTGGGTTGGTGATGATGCATAGGTCACAACTTTGCAGTGCAACGCAGCATATCACCTTTATTGTAGGGATTCCTCACTGCATTGAGAATTTGAGAGGCCAACACGAAATGAAATGAAGCCCCCCTTGGCATGGAACTTGGAACCTCACTAGCTGGGTGGGGCCCACACAACAAATGCAGGAAGAATCAGGGTCCCTTTCGTGACCAGCCACGCATGCATTTACCCCTATTATCTTTTTTAGAATATAATCATTTACCCTTATTATGTAGGAGTATCATTATGGTCAAAGAAATATGTCTCCCGTCAGCTGGTTTAGGAGAGTCATTCGATAATCCTGACATCTAATTCGTTGGATAGCATCATCTCCATGGGTTTTAAGCTGTTAGAAGATCCCATTTTTTTTCGACTTGGGGACATCTTGTTCATCTACAAAAGATTCGTATTCATGACACTGGCATGCACCAAATCTTTCATTTTTATTAAAGAAGAAAAAACCTAGATTACTATCCAAAGCATGGCCTGAGTCTAAATAAGCCCTGACAAAATTTTAATTTGATTTACTTCGCTAACTATTTTAATTGGTCGATTCTACCCCCACCCCCCACCCCATAAACAATATTATGGGCGAGCTGGGCTTGAAGTAACAATTTTATGAAGCTAAGAGGAGAAATCATAGCTTATGTTCAAAATATGTTATGAACTTTTCACCATCGTTTTGATTTGATAGCAATAACAAAATAGTTGTGCCACTTCCATTTTTGTATTGTTATTTGCATTTTTAAAGCAAGCCCCTCGCTGTACAAATTAAAGGGTGGAGTTTCTCTTGGATGCAAGCCTGCCACACACTTCGGTGCCTTCTGATTCTCATGCAATTTGTCTCTACTACAAGGATGAAGGAGACCTCATTTGCCGAAACAAAATGTGTGACCAAGTAAGGTAGAACCCACATGAGTACACCTGACTAATAATAACAAGAAATCAGGCTAATGTTTTACACAACGGTCATGCTGCACCACACAAGATGGAGATTCCAAAGGCAGAGCATAGCCCCAGCCTTTTGGAGTGGTGCTGGTGCTGGTGCACTAGTCCACTTGTCTTCTAAAGAACTAGCTAGTGACACCAGCTTAGATTCCACAATTTAGTGAATTATGGGTGGCATCATATTGTGTGGTTAGGAATATTAGATCATCTCTGTTTTTCTTGCCCCCAGTTTGTGTAACAGATATCATAGTTAGGTTCACTAGAGCAGGGGTAATTTAAGAAATATAGAGGAAATGGTCACCTCAGTTTGTGGATGTTGAAATGGTCTTGGAGATATCCAGGGTAAAGCTCCATCTCATGCTTCACCTGATCAACCTAATCAAGGCATTTTTAATAGAGAAAAAAGTTATGATAAGAAGAAACTGGAAGCTGTTGACATAATAAAGGTAACTGTGGAAGTGTGATGACCAATCAACTAAGGAGATTTTGTAACACCCATGGTGTTAAGCATGCATTATCTTGCATATCATGAGCATAATCATCTTTTTGCATAGTCCTTTTTTTCATGAAATGATAAAATAAAATATGTGCTTGCTTTGATTTAAACTAGAGCCATGTGATAGGTTGCTTGTTTGGGGCTGAGTGTTAAATGAAGTTTATAAAGAAAATCATTTGGAGCAAAACTTATTTTTAGAGCATTTCATGAAAAGGCTTGGAAGTAGGTCAAAAATGTCAAAAACAGTTTATAAAAATATTTTTATTTTAACTTTAAATGGATTTTAAATCCCCATTTTTGAATTTCAAATTCTAGGTAGAATTAGGCTTTGATGTTTAAAAGTAAAATGTTCTACTCTTTGATAGAAACATTTCATCTTTTAAAAATTTCTTCAAATTCGGCTTAATTTTTGAAATATGGAGTAAATCAGTTCTGCACGAATCTTGGCGCAGTGGGACCCACCCGTCGGCTCCTTCTTCCCTCTCTTCTTCTTCCTCGCGCCGACGGTGTCCGTGCCGACGCCGGCCGCGTGGCGTCCGTACGCCGGGCGACACCGCTGCCCGCTGTTTGGCCTCCCCATCCGAGCGCCGCTCGCCCCCGCACTCGGCCTGGCCCCACCGCTCGCCCACGCGTCCCTCGCCCCGGTCTCGCATCGCCTACCCGCGCGCCACGCGCACGCCGAAGCCCGACGCCATGGCCTAGCCCTCCGGCCGTTGGCTCACTTCAATGCGTCCCGACCGCGCCTCTCGCCTTCACTCTCCACCCACCACCACCAGACGCCCCTCCTCGCCTCGCATTTTCCTCCCCGAGCTCAAGCGGACGCGGAACCCGCCATTGCCGCCGCCCAAAGCTCGCATCGTCACCGCACCTCACAGCCTTGCCATTTTCTTCCCAGAGCTCGCCAGTAGCTCCGCCGTGGTGCGAGGCACACCATGCGCACACTCCCTGCCCCAATGACCTAAGGTAGAGGTCGAATCGACCATTTTCCCCCTTCGCCGGCCATGGCCGCCTCGACCGCTGCGCGGTCCGCCATGACCAGCAACCCCTTTCTTCCTCCTTATCTTGTGCATCGTGGTCACCTGCATGAGTAGAACAGGTTGGTGTAGTTTATGGGATCGATTAGGGTTAGGGTTCGTCGGATTTTGGCCGACCGCCGTCGCGGGTCGCACCGCCGCTCGCCGGCATGAATCACCGTCATCGTTCTGGCCAACATCTCTTCATGTTTTCTGGTTAATCCGAGTCGCCTTGGCCTGCTGTACCCGGTAGGCTAGTCCTTGCGACCCGCCGTGGCCCGTGGTGGCCAGCGCACCGCCAACCCTCGCCGCCGTCCGCCGTCGCGCATGGCCGTCGATCAAAACCGCACTAATAGCCTTCATCTTGTACACCGTTGTGTTCGCAAACGCTAAGTTGAGTCGAATGGTGGCCGTAGTTTGGCCGGAGACCTCGCCGCCGGCGAGATTGCCAACCGCCGGCGACCTTTCCCCTCGGCATGGACCGCGTGCGTCATTTGTGTTCTTTTTCGGACTTAAGTGCAAAACTGCCAGACACAGAGAGTTTATTTATAGGGCTTGGTTAATTACTAAAAAGTCCAGGGTTCCCGGTGCAAAACTATTTTCTATTTCGTTTTAAAGAATCTGTTTTCTAGATTTTTGGTAAAAGATTTAAAAAATCATATCTCACTCATTTTTAGTCCAAATGAGTTGGTTCAACTTGCAGTATTTTTCTTATGAGTAGATCTATGCATGAAAAATATGAAATGTGATTTTTGTGATACTTTTTTATAGATTTATTTATCCCTATTAAATGTCTTTATCTTTGAAAATGCATAAGTAATTCTCTGTTGCTCAGAAAAATATGAATCCAAGTTTGTTAGCATTCTTGTGTCATGCTCTATCTGTGAAAAATATTAAAAGCCTATGTCACATGTAAATATTATCCTGTTTAGTTATGGTGCCTTTTCAAGTAGATGATAAATAATTCATAATAAATAATATATAAGTGATTTATGCATGAAAATTTTTGGAGAGTGTTTTGATGCTAATCTAGAGCTAAGAATGTTCTGAGATCTATTGTTTGATATTTTTCTATGTACAAAGTATTTTGTGCCCATTAAATTATACTGCCTTGTCATTTTTGTATAGGATAAAATACTTATTGTTTTGACCTAAAAATTTTTATGGTAGTCTACATTAGACATGCTTAAGCTTTTGTAATTTTTACAGAATTTTATAAGTATCTAAAGTCATATTGCAGTTCTGCCCTGATTTCTTTTAATAATTAATAATGCTTTAAGTCATTATTTCATGTGTATAATAATGTTTTTTCTGATGTTTGTGATAGGTGAAATCTGTTATTGGTTTTGGTTCAGTAGAGGGTAATGTATAAAATAATAGTTGTTTATAATTCCTTTTAATATGTAAGTAAATTATAATGTGAGGCTTGTATAAGATTTGATTGTAGAAGAGAATGCAGATGACATGTGCTTATCATATATGTTTTAAAATCGTGTCAATTATCTTCAACTGAGCATTCATTCACCATCAGCATGTACCTTGTTTTACTATATATTCGTGGTATTCATACGCACCATGCATCATACAGGATCGTCAGAGCTCGAAACGGTAGTTCCTGAAGTACAAGGAGAGGAAGGCCAGCAGAAAGCCTTGGTGCAGGGAATAGCAGCAGAAGAGGATCCCGAGGTTGAGCTTCCCGAGTGTCCCGACCATCAGCCAAGCTCTTTCCTGAAAGGCAAGCCCCGGAGCATTCTCCCTGTGGTTTGTAAAATATCTAACTTGAGTCATTTACTTGTTTGATGCATTAAGTTATAGGCGTTGTCTTATACCGTTGTTGCATTAATTGTATTCTTTGCCCACTTGATATAATTCTACCCAGTTAGGTTCAGATGTGATTATCTGCTTAGCCTTGCTTTAACTAGATCGGTAGAAGTCGGGTGATTTCCTGTCATCCGCGAGTTATAGGTGGTGACTTAGAATGGTTGAATACACTGTTATCTTGGATAACCATATGGAGATAATAAATCGAGACCGGACGAGATTGGTGTTGGGACTGAACTAGAGGTTCGGTGAGGTTATCCCGTCTGTGTTGAACTAGGACCCCGTCCATTGTACGTCCTCAAATTATTTTGAACGCATGCCTCATATTTAGCTGGAAGGATAAGTCATTCCGACCGTGAAGCCTGGGTTTGGTTTGGGCCGGGAGTCGACCTGCTATACGCATCGTATTGGAGAAGATGGGGGACCACGGGTTACGCGGAGAGTAAGTCCGAGGTCAGGGTCGCCCTGAATAAGGCAGCCGGGCGGTTCCCGGATACGATGGTACCTGTTGATCCCGCGATTTTTCGAATCGAATTTTCGGTGATCTGTAGCTCACTTTAGCGGGTGAGTGTGATTTATGTGAGGAATACCCGCTAGCTGGTTAGTAATCGATTATAATCGCCATCGTTCCTAGACAGTGAACACTTGACTTGAGCAGCGACATTGTAGTAATAACTTGAACAAAAAGATGAGATGGTTGAGCCGTGATGTTGAAAGGCACTCAACCGGAATTGGTTACTATTCTTGTTGAATAATTATTACCATGCTTGTTTAGTACAGGTGCTGATTTAGCATGATAAGGTTAATCAAATTAAAATACAATGCTAGAAGGTTATGATCAAATCTTTCTTTAATGCAAGCTTTTTCGCAACTTATGAGTCAGCTATCCTACTTATCCAGCCTTGCATACCCCTTAGAGTCAATTTATTTTTAGTTTATGACGGGTAAGTCTAGCTGAGTACATTCTCGTACTCAGGGTTTTATTTCCTATGTTGTTGCAGATTGTGAGATGTTTTATGGCTACTGTCAGCACTGTTTCTATCCCGCGTTGGGTGATGATTAGACGTTGGGCATGGTCACTCCACTCTACCTTATGCTTTTGCTGGATATTGACCGAGGATCTGGCACTGTATTTGAACTAAGGGTGTGTGTGGATTTGAACTAAATCGCTTCCGTTTTATTTCGAATTTGAACTTGGGTTGTAGTAACTTATTTCAAACTCCGATATTTTAAACTATGTGCGAACTATGTATGTTGTGAATGGTGACGGCTAAACTTATTATGATCTTGGCTATGCCGAAAAGTTTGAAATCCTTCGAGATTTCGGTATGACTACCGGGTTATTAGGTCTCAATCATGTAAGTTTGCTATCTAATAGCGAATTACGTGCTTGTGCTCTAACAAATTGGTCGGTTCTGTCACAGATTTGCTCTTATGACATTTTCTTGATAAGGAAACGATATGTTCTTATAACAATATACCCTAGATAAAAGTAAGATATGCTCCTGAAAAAAAGGATTAACGTCCGATCGTTCACCATGAGCACTCTACTCTTACCTTTGCGGATAAAAACACTTTAACAAGTAACAATATATCTTGTTCGTAACATGTAACATTGACTGTAAACAGTAGGCACATAATTTAGTTTGGGGTGGTGGCTAATCCCAAATCAAAGCAATTTTTCAAGGGCAGTCCTGACCTTTAGTGGTGAACTTGTGGACAGATCAAAACTCGTCTACTTTATGTAAAAACTAAACTGACGAATTCTGTAGTTTTCTGAATAAATTATCTGTATGCCATAAAAAAACCCAGCTATATATTTATTTAGTCAGTTCTTGTGGTGTATGAGAATTTTCTACATCCCAGTGTGTGTGCCATGAAAAATTTGTGCTTTCACATCTCTTAGCAAGCAAAGGCATTCCAGTCACATGCACTGTACTTGTAACTAACAAATGTGTAAACTGAATAGATCGAACAAGTTGAGAACTAACTGAGAAATAGTGATCAGTAGTACCTTCTTGTAAGGATGAGCAGGTAAGGTCAGGCAGAAACACCAATCAAGCAAGCAGCTCAAGGCAGCTCCCCATCAATGTATGTGTGCCTCTAGAATTCGTCTCCAAAGAGCATACCACTTGCCCACGCTTGAGGCCATACATGTACAAGTGTTTATAAGGAGCGACCCCATTTCCCTTAAAAAAAGAAGAAGCCGCCAACTTGCATGGCTGCTTTCATTAGCGAACGTTATCACTGGGCCCTCTAGTTAGCTTAGGATGCACTAATCACACTTTCTAGTAAACTAATCAAGTGCATATATGCTGACATGAATGCACACATGATCGCATCTAATTATCTAGCTAGTGATGAGGCAGTACCAGAAGATCTGGTGCTCATGCGTACCAGAAAGACAGTAACATTGAGCTGTAAAAGTTTAACAGAGAGGAATACGCTTTCAAGTGCCTGCAAGTAAAGGAACTTTGATTTCACTATTGCCACTTGATAGATGCATATGTACACATGATGAGCATTTCAGTCCTTGGGTTAGGTATGTGTACGAGATAAGCTTGAGAGGTTATGGAGATCTATTTGCACACACGCATTGACTACGCAGAAAGATTCAGAAAAGACTAGCATATGCAAGATTTAGAAAAACATAGTACAGTTGCAATTAGCACACATTTTTTTAGCAAAGGTTTTAAAGTGCAAGCTAAAGTAAAGCTGTTTGGTTCCTAAGAAAATCCGAAAGGGGCTTGCTTAAGGCTAAGAAATCCTGCAAACAAAGCTTGCAATCACTAATTCTAGGATTATGAAGTAGCGATCAGCTAAGGTATGATAGAATTTGAGCTGTAAAGAGTCATGCTGCCATGGAGGCCTCCATTCAAGTCCAAAGCTCTTAGAAAATACAGGGTTAAGTTAAGAAAGACTCAAACTTGAACAGAGTTCTGTCATTTCTTTGTAGCAACCACTAAATTCACACCATAACTTATTACGATGCCTCTCGGTTTACATATACAATGTTCTCGATCAACCAAATACCTTGGTTTCGTGCTAGCTAGACTGCCAAAAAGATTTAAGGTTCATGGAGCATGCTTGCGCAAGATTGAGGAGGAAGGAGATTCCCTGCATGATGAGATCGAATTAATAATCATGGAGAGAGTAACTAGATTCATTCATCGCCTACTTATTTGATGCATGATGGAGCAACCCTTTTCTGGAGTGTCCCCCAAGACCCAAAAGAGGCATATCCTTACACGTTTGCACGCACTTTTTCCCAGCCTATCAACCATACAATGATGTTGCTTGTCTTCTTCATCCATGCTTCCTTTTTTTGGTGACACTGCATAGTTATCGTTTCTGATTAGCAGTATGGATAGTATTGATACTAGTTTTCTTACGCCATGTTTGACAAAAACTTCACCAACTGTTGTGAGCTATTTTTGCCGAACACCCCTTTTCAAAATAGTTTCATGGTGGTGAAGCTTTTTCTTTATGCTCTCACAAAGGGATGGGCGGCATGAAACAGAAAAAAGTAGCTTATAATTTCAGTTTTACTTGGGGCCTAGCATAAACAAAAGACAAGCTTTTGCCTACGCAAATGAGAGCGCACACGCGCATGGCCCGCCAGGGGAGCCCTCACCAAGGAGTGGCCCACCATGGTGCAGCCCCTTGGGGGGTGCAGCCACCATGGCGTAGCTCGCCGGGGCATTGTTCGCCTGGCGCACGGCCGCCATGTGGAGCAACACGCGGACTAGCATAGCATAGAAAGAAGACGAGGCATGCATGTTGAAGACAAGCGGGACCCGGCAGGGTGCGGCCTCCAAAGGCGCGCGTGCCAGAGCACTCAGCCATCGAGGCCGCCGAGGTGAGCAGGAGGCATCAGGAGGAGCCAGCCAAGGAGGAGGAAAAAAGAGAGCCTATAAGGAACGCTGAGAAAAAGGATAATATAGTCATTTAATTCATTTGGTCTACCAGTGATGTTTTTAAGAAAAATCTTGTTGATTTATCCCTATTAGGATCAAAAGTGCCATGCAACTAGAGACAACTATGCAAGATAACATACATGCTCTAATATAATGTCTAATCAAGACAAAAGAGGGCAATGCCGAGTATTAGTTAAACGTTTTTAATTAGGTCTTAGGATAATGCTGGATATTATGTTGCAAGGGTACGGTATAGTGATTGATGAGACGATGACCAGATGCGGCATATAACTAAACTCATGGCGATTGGTTACTTGGCTCATGGGTGACGATTTCTTGTGCTCAATAGAAAGTGCTGCGGGGAATGGAATCTGCCTATTGGCTGCTCCATGGGACGATTGACGATTCCTGGTATGTATGCAACCTTGTATAGATGACATCTTGCCAAGTGGTCAATTGACCCTGCGTGCAGTGTCACAGAAACGGGTAAGTCTCTTCCATTTTCTAAAAAAAAGAAGGTGGCCAATTGACATGTATCTTTTTAATTATTAGTTGTGTTCTCATATTCGAGGCATGTTCGTCCAAAGCTGTGAATTATATGCAAATTTTCTGGTAAGTTCATAGTAAAACAAAAAGACCTATCTTAATATTACAAATTGAAGGCCCTATGCTAATCCTCATGAAGCGTGTTAGGAGAAAAAAATACTATGACTTCCCATAATAACGAGAAACATCTGGCACTTACATGGTAGAATCTAATTATTTCACCAATAATAGCCTTGGATTTATTCTGTTTTCTAAACTATTCCCCACACCTCATCAGCATCCAAATTATATCCACATCTACCATTATGAAAGATAATAAAAAACAACTACTAAATTTGCATCAAAACTACCGACTTATGAAAAGTAATACAAAGTAACTCCTAAATTATTTATAAACTATCCACCTTACCATTATGAAAGATGATATAAATATTTTATTTAATTTGCATCTAAATTAGCCACATTTTTCCATTGTAAAATAGAACTATATATAATACATCCTACACATCTACATTTAAATTAGCAATATATGATACTATAACAAATGAAATAACCATACAATTTAGTAGATATGTTTTAAATTAGCCACTTCTACCAACACTATTAAATTCAAAGAGATAATTTTAATTAGTTGTGTACTGAATCTATCCACGAAATGAATTGACGGACCAGTGTTCCTAATTTTAGAGGCTACTAGCAAATATGGTAATATCATATTTGAATTCTTAAACCATTATACTGTGAGAATTAATTGTTGTAATTATCCAGAAACAACACGACACGTGGTGATGCTACAGTGCATTTGATCAATTGGGGGCATCAGAGAATTCAAGAGGGACACGCAGGTTTTGGATATAGCTTTCATCGGTGCCGTGCATGTGCATATATAATACTCTTATCTTTTGCAAAAGTTCTCTGGCTTTGTTAGTTGATCCTTATCAGTTATCACAGAGAGGACATTTCGACATTACGTGCGCTAACTACCCAATCTACTTATATAAATAAGGCCAGAATTTTGACTGTTCAAGAAGAGTGACAACATTATATTTGTTTACCACAGTATCACCATGAATCAAATCTATACCAAGATTAGTTTATATGCCATCGACAATGCTGCAAATGTGCACTGCACCCGCTAAGATGCCAAGATCTATGTTTTTCTAACAGTCTAGGGCACTCTATCAGTGTACTACGAGAAACAGGTTTGACTTCACCTTGTGATACTATACAGCAACCCTCTGCCAGGGATACATCATGTAAGTTCACTTCTTGGTTCTATTCTTCGGTAGCGTAGTTGGATCAATCAGATCATGTAAGTTCACTTGAGATTAAAGAGGAATCTCAAACACAGTGCAAGCTCTCCTGCATAGGCACGCAGGGCAATACACCATCCCCACCCCGCACCCCCCCGGCGAAAAGGCAATAATTTGGCTGAAGAAAAGAGAGCCAACGACAAATGCAGCAGCCACTGTCAGCGTGCGTCTATGTCACCTCTCCCTTACCCTTTCAGCTTTCCTCCTTCCGTGGGCAGGGAATATACTGCTTGCCACTTTGTGCGTTGTGCCACGCACAAAGGAGGAGGGACCAACACAAAGGCGCATTGCGCATTGCTTTCGGTAGCTAGCTAGGAGCCTACGGTTGCGAAGAATACAACTGAATAACACTGACAGCTGATTTGCCGGCCTGAAGTTCTGGAGAATATGTTGTAACTGAACTAGGCTGATAACTTATTTTCTGGCCTAAAGTTCTGGAGGAATATGTAACCGAATTACACGGATAACTGATTTGTCGGCTAAAGTTCTGAAGAGTACACTACATGCATCCATTGCTTCTAAAAAAACTTGCATTCTAGTTTTGTGAGTAAATTGCATGGGAGGTACTTAAACTATCGGGCACTTCCCATATAGATACCTGAACTTTCAAATGACCATCCAGATATCCGAACTTTCACCGCAGCACACTACTGGTCCAAAGGCAGCCACGTCAGCCTAAATTTTTGCAAAAACCTCCCTTTAAAAATCTGTTCCTCACTCTCCGGTCCATCCACCTCTTCCTCCACCTCCTCTGCCTCCCTGACGCGGCTTCACAGGCGGGGCACTGCACGGGCAGCGCGGTGGGCGACGAGCCGGCGGCGCGGGGGCAAAGCGAAGCGGCTTCGTAGGCACGGCACCGCGCGGGTGGCACCGGTGTTGTGGGGAGAAGCGACGCGAGAGGCACGGCGGGGAGAAGCCACGCCGGAGCACCTCCGGTCCGCCGCCCTTTCCTCCACGTCGCTGCCCCATCTCCGTCGTTCGCTCCACCATGAGGCGAAGCACGGGCGAGTACGAGCGGACGTCATTGATCGAGACCGCTTGGGCCACTCCCCCTCCTCCCTCTCCAAATCCAGTCGTGACTGTCACACCCTAATTTTAAGGACAAAATAGGATATATCAAAGCCTTATGTGCGCCTCGGAAGTCACACACATAAGTCGACAAATCGATAAACAATACCATCTCAATATTTATTACATAGCGAACAGATATCCATTACATAGTCTCAAATATAAAAGTCTGATGAATATAATATAACTAGCACACTCACGGAGGCTTCAACCACAGGGACGAAGTCGACTGGTGAACATCAAGCCTAATACTCATTACGGTAGTCCTCATTCCAGCCTTGATCTGTTACCCATCCGGGATTTTCTAAAATTGAAAGTAAAGCAAGCGTAAGTACACAACCGTACTCAGCAAGTATAACCAAGGGTTCATGAGGCACAAATAGCTGACATGGTTAACTGCATTTAGCTTTTAGTTATTCAATAAGTTTGGCAATTAGCATCAATAAGGTAGTTTTATCCCCACAACCACATAATCACAAATATAGCTGAGTAAATGAATTGCACACAAACCATTAAATGAACATAACAGATCCACTCAGTTTTCTGAGCCACCCGTAACCGTAGGCACGGACAATATATTGATTTAACTCTGATCAGAGGTGTACACTTTCACTGTGAGCCGTGATTTACCCTTTTACCCGAGGTGATCAGCCTCTTAGTCTACTACCAAGGAAGACCGACAAGGTTCATTATGAAGCCTTTCAAAGGTTCGTCTAACTAATTAGGACTGTCATATCATCAGATATAGGAACCCCCTTCCAATATGGCATAATCCTTCATGGCTATACTCATAAGGACAGAGGCTGTCCTATACCAACTCGGCACCCCTAACTAACTAGAAAAGGTCCTCATACTGAGCTAAAACCAGAGCCATGTAGCCCTTATAGTTGTACGAAAAGTTTTAGCTTTTGCCAAAGAAATACATTCATCTTATATGGTTATCACTTACTCATTACTCCAGCATACATGATCATGGTTAATGATTTGCACTAGCAACATACTACCCAAATGCATATATCTCAAGGTTAACAAGGTAAAAATATTCAATAACTAGGATTCCCTAAATAGGCATCAAAGGACACATGCAGATGAATTTTAGTGTTTATAGTGAATAGGTAACAAGGATGGTACTTAGCTATACTTATCTTGGTTCTCAAAATACCCCTGCTGGTCCTACTAATCCTCAAAGTGTCCTTGATCTTTCACGAATCCCTCACCGTCTGAACTCGATTAACATTAACAATCCACACCACGCAAACCAACCGGGCAACATACACAAAGCAAACAAAGAGTTATTATAAGGCAGTACACCAAAACATCATAACAGTAAAAACAATAGTATAGATCTATTCTACTCATCGACACGATTCCAAAAAGTATAAGTTTGCTAAAAACGGAGTTAAAACGTGAAAGTTATAAGCGTTTGAAAATAGTGACAAAACTGTAATTACAACGAACTATTTACGAATTAAAAAATAAAAAGAAAACCGAAACTTCCCACCGGCCAGGGACTGTGAGCATAAATACAAAGAAACCAGGGGTCTCTTTAACAAAATCGACCGCGAAGAGGTATGGGCGATCCTAGGCCATCCGATCCCGGTTGGACGGCCCCGATTGAACCCGAGGCGGACGGCCGAAGACGACGGCGACGCTGCCGCGCGACATGGCCGGCGACGAGCCGAGCTCGTCGGCGAAACTTAATACGGCGTTCCTGACCACCATCTGGCACGAGACCGGTACCAAATCAAAGAGGAGCTTGTGCCGTGCTCACCGGTGAGGAAGATGGCGGCCGAGACGAAGCGAGGACGGCGGGTGGCTCGACCAGCGAACGACGGTGACCTGCACACGGCTGCAGCACGAGTAAGCCAGGATTGATTCAAATTAAAGGCACCGGAGTGCTTATGAAGTCATGGCGAAGCTCTATTGCTTGCTTACGACGTCGAAGAGGCAACGACGACGGCGAATTTCGGGCGGCGGTGGAAAGCGGCTATGGCGGCTAGGGTTTCGGCGGCGCCCGCTGCTGCTCAAAGGTGACCTGAGGTCGTGCGCTAGGGTTAGAAAAGGACTCTCGATTGCTGGGCCATGATTTTTATAGCCCGAAGGCTTGATGCGGGCGACCGAGAGCGTGGACCCACGGACCGGGTCGGAGCTCGGTTTTCGGCTCGAGGTCGAGTCGGAGGTGGAAGACGACTTCGTGAGCCCCGCGTGTCAGCCAAAGAAAGGAGAGACGACGGCGCGTGCGGCGGGCGGCTTGATGGGCTGGCCTGTCGGCCCAAGAGGGAGGACGCGCGGCGACGGCGGTTGCGGTTGCTAGCTGGGCTGCTCGGCCGTTCGGCCCACGAAGACGCGCGCGCTTGGCCAGCTGGTCTGGGCCGCTCGCGGCCTGTCACGGCTGGGCTGCCTCACGGCCTGGCTGCTGGCACGGTGGCTTGACTGGCCGCGGCCACGGATGGCCAGAGCTGGCCGCATTGGCTGGCCGCTGCTGCCGCTGCCTTGGCCATGGCTGGCCAATGCTGGCCATGGTCGGCTAGAGCTAGCCAAACTTGGCCAGCAGGGGCTGGGTTTGGCCATGGTCCACTAGGGAGCAAAAGTTAGACCACAAGTTCAAACAAGTCAACCAAAACTTATGCAGCAGCATGAATGCATCAATAATTGCATAAATAAATCAATTTAACTATATGCAAAAATTCCGGGCATGACGGCGACGGAGCCGCCCGCGCGTGCCCGCCAGGTCTGCGCGGCGGCGGCGCCCGTGCGCGTGCCAGCCAGGTCGCGGCAGAGCGCCGCTCGCTCATGCCTGCACCGGCCAATCCGCGGCGGAGCAGCACCAGCAGCTGGGCACCGAGGAAGGCAAGGCCAGGTTCCTCGGGCCGTCCCCGCCGCCGCATACTACGAGTCCTGGAACAGAGCACCACGACGACTACG
Source organism: Bothriochloa decipiens (assembly GCA_023333625.1). Lineage (NCBI taxonomy): Eukaryota > Viridiplantae > Streptophyta > Magnoliopsida > Poales > Poaceae > Bothriochloa > Bothriochloa decipiens. The sequence continues at coordinate 30,793,132 of CM041635.1, read as the reverse complement.
TTCCCAGCGCCGACGAGCCAGGCCCTAAGCGGCCAAGCTGACCCTGCCACTAGCACCAGCAGGTCCTAGCGACCATCAAGGGAGGGAGAGAGAGAAGTACGGCACCAAAGGCGCTCAGCCACGGCGGACCGCGGCACGGCCATGGCCGGCGAGCAGAGGAAAGGCCGATTCGGCCATTACCTTGGACGTCGGTGGCGATTGAGGGTAGCAAGGGTGGAGCAGGTCAAGGCGAGCTCCGTGGTGGCAGCCGGGAAGAAAATGGCGGCACGGTGGAGGAGAACAACGGCGGCGGCTCCCGCGGCGGTTCCAGCGTGAGAGGAGAGGGGAGAGGGAGTGGAGAATGAGGGAGAGAGTGGAGGGCGAGCTCTGCCTCTCCCGGGTGGTCCCCACCGCTGCAAGCCCCGTCTCCGCCTCCACGAGCTCCCCCGGGTCGTCCCCGCCGCCGGCCGCACTGCTCCTCCGTTGATCTCGTGCCTGTTCGTCGACATGACGAGGATGGATGGACCGACTAGTGAGGAACATATTTTCAGAGAGGGGTTTTTGCAAAAATTTAGGCTGACGTGGCTGCTTTTGGACCGGTAGTGCATCGCGGTGAAAATTTGGGGTACCTGGATAGTCATTTTGAAAGTTTGTTCAGGTACCCCCATTCAATTTATTCTAGTTTTGTCCTATATCAAACTATTTTAGATTTTTACCAAGTTAATATAAGAAACATCAAAATTCAATATTACCAAATAAGTATAAACATATTTATAATGGAACATATTTTCATTGTATACCTATTTGGTGTCATATATTTTCATTGTATAACTATTTGGTGTCGTAGATGTCACAAACTTGATGAAAATTAAGATAGTTTGATATGGGAATTTGGGACAAAACTAATATGTCAAGTTTTTTTTTGAACGAAGGTAGTATAACCAAATAACACCGATGACGGATTTTTGTGGGCCTTGAGTTGCTCATGGAGTTTTATGAAGCAGAGGTGCAGTGCAACTCCATGGAAGTGCTATAATCTGTCCAGATTCACTAAGAATGCTGTGCACCTTTCAGTAGTTGCCTGGCTTAGTTTTGGGCTTTTGGCATGGAGGACCAACACAAAGGCACATTTGCTTTATTAATTAGGCTTGGACGGCCTCTTGAGAAAATCACAGTTATATTCACATTATATTCATCAAGCATCAGAGTCGCAAAAAAACCGCTACATTCACATTATATTCACAAATGTAAACAACGAATAAAATCCTATATTCCTATCCGATCCCATATCTCACATCCACATGATGAGCACCTATACAGAGATCACGGTGAAACAACCATAGCACTGCACTTCCTCTATTTCTTCCCTGACCCTGCTGAGCTAGCTCTCGGAGAGCGGGAGGACTCTCCTGATCATCCAGAGAACACCGCACTTCTTGGTTGCCTTCTTCTCCTTCACTCGCTGGCCAGCGCTGCCCTTCTCTTCCCCGCGCAGCAGCTGGCCTCTTGCAGCGACGGCCGCAGCCGCTTCGTACCCCATTGATGCAGCTAGCCGCTCAGTGCAAGAAGAACCGTGTGAAGGGTAACCTCGATCTTGGTATGCTATCAGTTGCTTGCTTGCTTACAACAGATGGTGATGAGCCTTGCTGGTGGCTCTGATATGCTGGCCTATTTATAGGGTAGGGCAGAGCTGATGCAGGCAGCGGGATCCAGGAAGAAGAACAAGATGTGTGGGCTTGGCTGCCAAGAAACTGGGAGATGCTTGCAGCTGACGGGTTTGAATCCTGCGTGCCTGAAAGAGTCAGCGGTCAAAGCACACGTTTCAAACGAGCAGACGCGTACCGCGAACAGAACAGGTGGCTGTGCTTCGCTGACAAGTGACAACTTCTGAATGGCTTTCTGGATTATTTTGTTTTTTTTTCCTTTTGTTTAGAAATGCCTTTCTGAATTCTAATATTCCTGAGGTCAACTTGTTCTGATTCTCGTGTGAGAGTGGTCTTTCTATTGGATTTTAATTGGATTTGGCCCATTTTAATTTAATTATATTAAAGTTTTTTTGTTGCTAAAAGGTGTATTAAAGTCTTAGTTTTACATTGGATTTTGACTAAGTTGACTCAACTTAAGGTAGCTTCTTGTTACGAAGTTTGGAGAGAAGAATGTGCCAATGCACGCTTGTGCAACGTGCACGGGCCCAGCCCGTCAGGACATGATATGACATGACGTGGTGTGGACTAGTTTTCTGGTATTGCAATGTTTTGCGGCAACCCTAATCACTTGGTTCCAGAGCTAAAGTATGATGATAGTGAAGTTAGAGAGCATACAACATGGTTGTTTAGTCTCGAATTCTAAGTTAATTCATATGCTATATGTAATGATCTATGGATTGTTCAAGTTATTTTGGACATCGCCTCATAAACACACTGGAGGCAGTTTCCAATCACCTCACTCTTTTGTGAAGGCATTTTCAATTTTATATTTTATAGAAAATTGGTTCTGCTCAAACAAAGTTAAATACAAATCATGAGACAATTTTTTATCTATATTCTTTCTTAACCGTACATATCAATATCTATCACAATTTTCTTAATAATCAAGTTAGGCTGGTTGTGTTGGCAAATTATCACTGAAGCATCACAATGAGGAATTAACTCTATTGTATATTTATTTCATGTTCACAAAAAGGTACATGTCATGGGATATTCATAGTAGTGAAGTCAACTCTCTCTGTATAATTCCCCTTCTACCCTTGATTTCACTTGCCTTTTTATTTCTAAGTAGGGTCAAGTGGTCATTTTATGGTTGCAATTACACTTCAGCAACAATCCTGGGCTTTGCTCGATGAGAAGAGTATATTCACTTGAAGCAGTCTTCATAGGCTAGATTCTTGTTGAGAGTTTGTTTTGATTTGGCTTCGTATTCGCCATATGCTGAAGTTGATTATTTGTCTTCGGCTTTGCACTTTCACCTTCATCGTCGTTCCGAGCGCTCCTACCAAGCCAATCCTGAAGACAGGAATAGCTGCACCTTAGAAGTTGTTTTAGTTAATACTTGTTAGCAACTTTGGATGACTGTGTTATCCAAGGTTTAACCCCCAACAGGTTAATTGATTGGTGGATCAAAAAATCACGTGATTGAACAATGTTTCATTTGAAATTTAAGGCAGGGTTGCCGTTAGACAATGGTAAGTGTTTTTTTTACGACAACAACATATATTATATATTAAGGCAGCCATATTAAATAGTGGTCTTCCATAAAAAACCAGATTACAAGAAGGTCCTCTGACCGAAATAAAAGACAGCAGCGTCGACTAAGACACAGATTACAATGATTCTGCCGGCGAGGGGTATTCGCAGGGGCGCCAAAGACGCGTGCACCCGGATGAACTAACCGCGCATAGCGACGGTAAAGAGTGGGCCGGTGGAGCCATCGAAGAACAAATATACCGACAACCGAAGTATATTGTTGATGTCGTCGTCGGTAGTAGAAGCAGCTCGAACCGAAAACCTAGGTGAGAACAGAGTCGTCGAACCAGCGCCACAGAAATAGCCGTCTGATTGGTACAGGGGGCAAGCTTCTCCTGCCATCCATCACCCATGAGTAAATGTTGATTCAGAAAGTCGAAGGCGTGGCATGCACACGTTACCGCCAGCCAGCCACCGAAAATTGAATGGAGTGGTGGAGAAGAGAAGACGTGGCAAGATGTGGTCACCGAAAAGGAGCTTGCAGGGACATGTTGGGAGTTGAGTTTGTTGGTACTAAGGTAAAAAAAGATAAGATTATCGATGAAAAGATGGAGTTCTAGATCACAGTATATAATATAATTTTAGATTCCTGGAAAATAGTGGGTTCACACACAACAAAGTAATTATGCTATTCTCCCATTTAATCTTACGTGTTTTTTCTTTTGTTTTTCGTTTTTTTTTCTTCCCCATGGTACTTGTTCCTCTCGTGATCTTGCTCTATCCACAATTTCTTGAGCTTAGCCCAACAATGTGAAAGTAGGCTCCAGCATCGAAATGGCCTTTTCAATTGCCTACCTCTTCCTGCTCTAGTGTAGTAGTGTACGTCATGTGAGGATCATAATGTGATTGGCTATTAGCTAAGACGACACAGTGATTGCTATATTCAGTACATGTAATAAACATATGACACAAGCGTCGGTTTATTGAGCCGTCAAAAGTAAAAATTTACAGGTCTCGACAATGTTACCGTTCACAGGAGACATTGATCAATCATTTCATAAAACAGATGGTAAATATTAAATATAATAAAGCTGCTTTACACTTAACTTTCAATCGATCGATAAATTGAGACTCTTGGATTACCACAAACCCCACTAGCTAGTAGCTACCTACAACAGACTACTCACAACACCAAGCAGATTAACATCATAATATTTACTCTCTACATTTGAGTAAGTACTTCAGCAAGTTACAACCATGAAGGGATGGAACCATGCATCAAGTGTGCGTGTGCAGGTACCATTCACTTCTTCTCTGACGACGGTGATGCCCTGGATTGCGGTAGGACCCTCCTGAGGATCCCGAGAACACCACACTTCATCGCCACCTTCTCCTTCTCCTCCGGCGTCTGTCGCCGCCGGCTTCTTCCTCCATCGTGCTTGTCTTCTCGGCTGCGCAGCTGGCTTTGGTCCCTCGCCGCAACGGCCACAGCTGCCTCGTACACCATTGCTGCTGCAGCAGCTAGCTAAGCTGCTATGCGCCCTTGCCTTGTTAATTCTGATGCTGAGACGCCTGATACTGGTGAGCTATTTGTATTGTATTGTAGGCAGGAGCAAAGAAAGTGATGCAGGGGCGGGCAAGGAAGCCAGGAAGGTGCCGGGGATCCAGGAAGGTGTGCAGGCTTGGCAGCCACGGAACTGGCGGGTGCTCTGTCACTGTTAAGCGAGTGGTCAAAGGCTCAAAACGTCAAAGGCAAGTGTGACGTAAGCGTGTTCATTGTTTACGGAGTATGCAGGTTATTTTCACCATGCTTTTCCTCCCTTTATGCAGCTTCTCAAGGAAACATTTCTTTTTCCTGACCGCCTTGCGTCTCTACTAAACAGTACCTTTGTCACTTTTCGTGTTCCGAGTTGGAAAAAGTTTTGTTTTCTTTTGAAAGGGATCTCACCACAGTTGCCAAGTCTGGTCCATCGAAACACGCCTCGTGTGTTTATCGTTTGTGTGTCTTATTAATTAGGTAGATTCTTCACGCGTTACCACGGGTATAGACGAGAAATATAATTAATGAAGAGAAAAAACATCTAGTTTTGTTAAATAAGGGATGACATGGACCATGAAGAGAAAAAAATATCCAGTTTGGTTAAATAAGAGATGACATAGATATAGTGGAGATGAGCCTCTTATGAAGGGATATAACATCTAGTGGCTACTTAGTGAAAAATGATGTGAAAACCTTACATGAAGAAAGAAATCATCTAGCGAGAGGTTTAGCTAAGATTTGACTATTTCTTTTTAGTTAGTTGAATTGTCACGTAGCCACGCAGCCTGGCACGTTCATCATATATACAGAAATGGACCATATGTGCATCACAAAGCTTGCAATGCAAATGTTTTTAAACTTTAAAAGGTAATGATGCACCTTTTAAAGTGATCTGCATGCACCCCTCTTTGAATTTTAGTCTATTTTCATGGTCACAAATACTTCTTTCCCTTCCCCTTTTTTTGAAAGACAAAATGAAGCGCCAAAGAGTAACACATAGGGAGATCATAGCGCGTGTAATTTTGTTTTTGTAACTTGGGTTGATATATAGTGCACTAATATACAAAGTATTGTTTTTGTTGGCCGTAGTTTTTAAATTTGATTGTAAGAATCCCATGAACATAGGTCATCCTTACAAATTTGTATGTTCCCTAGGGTTCAAATCAGGACCTCTCTCCTCATGTGATCCTTCTTACCATCTCACTATAAAATTATTATTACTAATATCAACATGAGAATCATTTCTTTTGAACTATCGGTGGAGACTATTTCCTGTGACGGTTTTCTTAAAGGTAGTCGTCCGTAGAAATCACTTTCAGAGATGGTTAACTTAAGAAATCACTTCAAAAATATTTCTAAAAATTTTCTTCTTATAACATTTATACGAGAACTTACTATACAACACATTTTAGGCTTTAAATAGATGATTTTGAATGAAAAAAATCAACTGTAAAATCGTAGATCACACGAGCTCTACTGGTTCAATCGTCCAGTTTGCACAAGACCGGTCCGACATCGCCACTGCAGCTGTTGGGCCTATTGGGCCGTCTATGTGGTGGTGAAATGGTAGTAGTTCTCTCGCCTGCAGCCCGCTGCGTAGCGGCGACCGGCGTGAGCACCCCGTCGGCTCCCCACCACCTGTGCCGCCGCCGGCGAGCCGCGGTGAGTTCCTTTCCCCCTTTCTCCTCCCGGTTCCTCAGGTACCGCCTCCTCGCCGCACTCCGCGTTCACCTCCTCCTACTCCAGATGCCGCCGCCTCCTCGGCTCACCCCAGCTTAACCCCACCTTGCAGATCCAGTGGCGATTCCCTTCCTCTCCACGTGGGCGAAAGGATTCGGTGAACTAGTTCCAGATACTCGCTGCTTCTCCCCTGCCCATGGTTAGCCTCTCAAGCTTCTTCTCCTCGCTCAATTAGATAACGTTTTAGGGGCTCAAATGTCGTGTATTGTAGTTTACCAGTTTACTACCGCGCCGTTGCTTGAAAGTATCGCGTGCCTACATGCTTAGTAGTAGCTTTCTTTCTGACTTATGGTATTATTAGGCTGCTAAAGCCCCTGAATTTTCGTCCCAGCTCATCTTTCTGTGCCTTGTATGATGAAATGAAATGATGCCTCGGTACAGACTCTGTAATTGTTTAACTAGAGTGATGTTAGAATATGTCCCAAATTGAAAAGAATGCATGCTCTTTGCCATATTGAACATTACTTACGAACACTATAATATTAATCTGATTCCTTGTTCGGTTGTAATCTACAAGCTGTTAACTGTTGCTGTTTCATTGCATCCTATGTTCCTATTAATAGATGCTTACTTGTTCATTTGTATAGTATGATTGTTTACTGATCTGCTCCAGTGGTCTGTTGTCATTTCAATTTGATTCATGAATACACTGGTACCTCCCTAAAAAAGGGAAATAGCTAAAACTAAAAATTTGGATACACAAGATGGCAAAATTGTTGCTATTGCTATGTACTCGTATGCAATTTCTGCAGGCTACGCCACTTATAGCAGGGCTTGCAGTTGCAGCAGCTGCTCTTGCCGGTAGATATAGTATCCAAGCTTGGAATGCCTATTAGGCACGGCCTGTAGTTCCAAGAATGCGCAAATTCTATGAAGGTGGCTTTCAACCTACGATGACACGAAGGGAAGCTGCTTTAATCCTTGGTGTCAGGTGCGCATTACATAATATCAGTACCACAGTCGATCATCTTTTGTGTTTCTCTTTCACATCGATATCCTGTTCTGTAGCACCGTTAAGTTTATGTTAATCTGGCTGTAGCTAATCGTTTGGGCTTTAGAAATGGTCAAATGGCATTATGGAAAGTCTCAAATAGCCAAGTTTCTCGAACTCAAGTGGAAGAAACATGTAACACAAGGATCTTTCCCATATCCAATCTGGTTCCTTGCAGTCTGCCATTTCATTTCATTTCACCCGTCTAACCCAAATCCTTTGGAAAATGCATTTTGTAGTTCATTTAATATGGTGCAATATTAGATGATATGGAATATAATTAAAGTACAAAATGAAACAGTCCATGGTACACAGTAAACCACAGTACACGCCCTTATCACAAATCCTTGTTTTATTAGGGTGCTTCATTAATTTCCAACTGGATAAATTGCAAAAAAAAAGTCATAGTGAATTTTACTTTTGCATTGAAGGATTCTGATGGGAAATCTTTATCATAACAAATTCAGCACCTAGCTTTGTACAGTTACGGGTTGAGTCAAGATTCAACCGTTCAGGATATGTAATGTAGTAGAGGGCTTGATTAGCAATTGAAACATTAAGAACTAGTGTATGAGGGGAGGAGCAAGAGTAGAGGTCAAAGTGACAGGAGGAAGAAACCCACAGAGTTAAATAAGCAGCACATCAGTGGCATGTGGGATGAGAAGGTCATCTTATCCTAAAATATAAAGGCTAATAGCATATATGTGACAAAGATGCTGTGCCACATTTTAGAGACCAAATCACATGATGTTGTGCATATGGATATCTTATGACCCTACAAGTACACTGAGATGCGATATACAATATTGCAGTGTCCCTGTATCATCTCCGTGGCCCCTCCTAGATGGCCAAATGTGGGTTAGTTTGTCACTAGAGGCCCTTTGCATATAAAGTTGAAACATCCACAATTGGACATTTCTATTGGGTAATGTCTGTAGAGCTGCCCATTTTGTCATTGGCCATAAGCATGCAGTGTTGGATAGCTTCAGGGCAACTATATTGGTGTTGTTTCAAGAGTTTTGATTCACAAACTAATTAAATGCAGCTCAGTTAAAATATCCCCTTGAAAATTCAGTCTCTTCTTGCAACAATTGTTTTGTTTGTTTTTTCCACTTTACCCACCCCCCCCCCCCCCCAAAAAAAAAAAATACTCCTTCCTTTTGCCCAAATATATTAAAGGTTTGGAATGTCATATCAGCTGTACTTCTTCATGTGAACATACTGAATTGAATGTTGCACTAACTCTTCCAAATGAATAGAGTTTAAATTGTGCGCATCTGGTCAATTCTTGCATTTGTAGGAGTGTCACGGCTTTGTGATTCAATTTTTATTTGTTCCATATAATCTGGGTTGTGTTATGTTTTCTGTTCTTAATTAAGAGGCCCTCTGTTTACGGTGGTGGCTCCAGGGAAACTGCCAATGCAGAGAAGGTCAAAGAAGCACACAAGAGGGTGATGGTGGCCAATCATCCTGATGCAGGTGGAAGTCATTACCTTGCTTCAAATATTAACGAGGCGAAGGATATATTGACAGGGAAAACAAAGGGAGGTGGGTCAGCCTTTTGATTGGAAACTGGAGAACATGTCCTTCCACTGAAAGGACAATTTTGTACCTCTAGACTCGTGGTAGAATATAGACAGAGATCTTTGTGTGTTTTATGAAAATTTGTGGACAAAAACGTAGTGGACCTTTATGGAGTAGGTTATTCACCAGTTAATAAAGCTCGGTTCAATTGTGCCTGAATGAATGATGTAACTGCTGTACATGGTCAAGTGTCATTTGCCACTTCTATTTTGAGAACATCACTACATGCTTCTTTCAAAACTAACAGTCTCATGTCGTGGGCTCATCTCTTTCAATTAGACATTGTTGCTAATTGAGTCTCCTGTTCTTTTACCTCTCTTTTTTTATTATGTTGTTCTTCAGGTTTTAGAGTGAATGTTGGCATGTGTAAATGCTACAACATTATCTAAGACTCAGAGCAGTTGGGTGTATGTTCTTATGCTTATTTTTGTCTTTGGTCGCGATTTTGTAGTACAGACTGGATAAAATCCTGAGATTCACTGAGACAAATCATTATGAACTGCTTTTTATTGATAATTCGGTATCTATTCTCACCCACAACCTGGTGTAATTTCATAGTATCATTCTGGGGCTCAATTGACAAATCTGCTGATGAATTACCCTCCTGAGCCCCACATCGGTGGGCTCCTGAACCCAATTTAGCGATGGAGTTCTTGTTACTTGTGTTCTACTGCATCCATGGGAATGGAGGTTCTTTGTGCTCCAGTAGCTAATGAATCCTCTTGAGTACTAGCCTGCTACTCCTTCCATTTCAAATACATTTGGGGGTTTTGGTTTTCTATACACAGAGCTTTTACTATGTACTTAGATATAAACTATGTTTGAATACATAGAAAATGTCTTATAATTTGAAATGGAGTATTTGTCATAGAGTAGCAGGTTGGTCTGCTATGAATAGGTTAATCCTTGGTTTAGGTTAATTTAGTACTATGTTTGCATAATTAATATTTTGTAACAAATGATAATATCCACGCAACGTGCAGGCCACCTTGCTAGCTGTGCTTAAACCTCACGTCCCTTTCCGTTTCGAGAATAAGGCAGCAGTTCCTGCCGACACTGCAAGGAAGGAATGTTAATGGCATGCCATCAGGTTTTGAGGTCTTATTAGTTGACAATGGCGGTATCAACGTGAAGGCCATCAACGCTCACCTTCCGTCGGCAACCTCTATCTATTGGTTGTGTTCGCACTTCGCAGTTAACAAGTCACAGATAATCACCATTCTTTTTTCTTTTTTTTTTTAGAAAATAGGTTTCCCCTGCTTTTGTATTTCAAAAAGCAAACACAGCATTTAAGTTCTGCGTTTTGGCGCGCCCGCCCTTACAAGTTCAAGCCTAAAGGCGGAATCACAGAGAATTAAAAGCATTCCTGTCAACTAACAACTCCTGCTCCTGACTATTTCCTCAATTTTTTTTTTTTGGCATGGATACTTTCTTCATCAAGCTGCTGCTCTGTAATCTAGTAGTCCGTAAAAGTAAAAACCAACAGGTGCCTCTTCTTCTTCTAGTCATGGCGTCACCAGTTTCCTCGACACAAGTAAAATTTTTTCCATTTTTTCACCATTATCACATGGCTGTAAGTTAGAACTAGTACCACCAAGTGTACTGTCTTCTCTTGGCAATCCCATTTGCACTTCAGTTTAGCATTTTCACACGTCCTTTGATGGAACCCTGCAGGTCCAAGATATTGGATCCTGCATGGTGGAGCACTGACCCTGCTGATGCTCCATGAATAGATTACTCATCCTGAGGTCACCACTGCCTGGAGATCCGAGAAGAAGCATAGAAGAATCTCATCTCATTAATTGCCGGCTTACAATCGATGTTGACTTCAGAATTCGGTGATTTGCTTAATATAAAACTACGGAACTGTCGGTCCGCAACCTTCAACCTGCATTGGACCGTCCGATGTATAATCGAACGGTTTCCGGTTCATCAGAACATATTCACAAGTGTAGTTGTCACTAGTGAGTACTCGGTAGCCACTTCTCATCTGCAGTAAAAAAACCTTTTCCAGTAAATCTGTAAGTGCAAGTCAATGCCACATTGTCATCTTATCGATTAAACTGATAGATTGATTCCGTGGCTCAATTTTAAAACATAATAGGCTAGTGCTCCAAGATCATGTGAATTGGCATATGAGTAGCATACAGAGTCCCTCACCTCAAACGCTCAGCTGTATCCCCTCCTTGCCAGTGACCCAAGCACAAGAAACTCTGCAAAGCCCTGCCATTCCCAAACCCAAAAATGAAGCTGTAGCTCTGCCCCCAACTCGTTCACATTTCTGCAGCAAAAAGGCCAAGATCCTGAAAGCAGCAAGCAGAGGAATTTAAGGAGTATTATACAGTAAACAAGAGTAAGTGCACCCTTCACACAGGTAGGAGAGATGGATGGGAGCAAGTACAGATCAAAGGGCTATGCAATGGCCAATGGCGGCAGGAAGCTCCCCTACGTTTTCCTGCTGCTGGTGGCCCTTGCAGCCGGCGTGCTGAGCATCGTCGTCATGCAGAAGGTGAGGGAGCAGCGTGTCTTTGCTGGGCGTCTCCAGGAACGTGACCGGCAGCTTGTCTCTGTTCGGATCCTTCTCCAGGTATGGTCATGGTCATGGATCATCCACCCCTTCTATTTCCAGTTACCTGCACTAGTCATTTTTCTCAGTCTAGTTTGTTTCAAGAAGCAAATCAGCAAACCATATTTCCACAAGAGAGCACAGCATCTTTTTTCTAAAAAAAAAAAGAAGAGAGCGTAGCAGATCAGAAGCTGCTATTAGTTGTTATTGTCTGCATGTTGGTACCACAAAGTGGCACAATTCAATGCATTTGTACAACACTGACATACTGTTAGGAATTAGTACTTCAGGATTTGTTTACCTCTAAAGGGTTTTATAAAATGACAACCACTAGATAGTCAGTTTGATCTCAAAATTTTGAATAATATCAGAAAAAAATAATGAGAGAGAGAGAGAGAGAGAGAGATCACATCTCATTTGTTAGAAAAAAAAAACTGGGCATTTTTCCTGTTTTAAGTTTTAATTATATGGAGTTTGTATTAATTTCCAAACCAAAAGAAATCTCTTATGTTTTACCCAAAGACTTGCTGCAGTGAAGCTATATTATGCTCTGTTTGTAGGCACTGTATATAGTGTGACATCTGTAACTAACAGGCAAAGAACTTCGATTTCATAGCTACCCTGTTACATGCACTACAGACTCTGTAGTCTAGAAGATATAGAATATTAGGAAAACTCAAGAGAATTATTTTGATTCAAGCATCTCTTTCTCAACTCAGCAACTTAGAATATAACTAACTGAATGTTGCTTTCGTCATTCCCAGAAAGAGAAGGCAATTAACAAAGAGATGAAGAGGAAGGTGGAAGAAATGAAAGCAACAACATCTTCACTTAGAACTCAGAAGATAGACCAGAAAACCAAACTCAAGGGGCTGGAAACCACAGTTGCAAATCTTAAGAAGACTCAAAAAGATCTGGAAGCAGCTCTCGCTGAAAAAGATAGCCGCATCCATGTAATGGAGGAGGAAGCCACAAATCTCAAGAAGGCAAGAAAACAACTGGAGGCAACTCTCACTGAGAAAGATAAACACATCAAACAAATGGAAGAGAAGGCCAAAAATGCCACCAACACTCAAAAAGAATTGGAAGCAGTTCTCTCGGAGAAAAACAGCCGCATCAGACAAATGGAAGAGAAGGCCAGAGGTTCAAACCCTGACCAGATGGCAGCTCTGATGGAAATCCTGCAACGGAAGGAAGCTGAACTCGAAGAGATCAAGACCAGGTTCCAAGATCTCAAGAAACCAGACAGAACCGATATGAATAGCAAGAGCACTCCTACGCAAATGAACAATGCAAGCACAACAACAGACGTCGTGCTAGTCACAAAGGCCACAAACTCAAGCAGTGTGCCTGTTCCCATCAAGTCTGATGAAAAGAGATCTGCCAATTCCACAGCAGTAGGAAATGCCAAACATGGAGAGAAGAGATCTGCCAATTCCACAGCAGTAGGAATTGCCAAACCTGAAGAAAAGAGACCTGCCAATACCACAGTAACAGAAAGTAAGCACCCAATGCAGAGATCTTTGGAAGAAAAGCCGGTGAAGTCCACAACTAGTATGGAAGATGATGGGATACAAGGGAATTTAAATGATTTTGATGACGACATAGATTTTGATGATATTTATGGGGAAAGTCGTTCAAAAAAATCTGGATCCCCTCGGAGAAACAAAATGGATGGCATTGGACAGTCCGAGAACTCCCTAAATCAGGACAGTGATAGGGTCCGATACAATATACTGCTGGAGAAGGAACACAAAACCAACAAGAAGAACAACGTTCAGGGTACCTTGGAGAAGATCTCCAAAGATAACTCGATTGGTGCTGGCCATACTGCATCCAAAAAGGCAGTGGAAGGGATGACCGGTGCTGCTGGTGTGAAACCGAACATCAAGATATCAGTAAACGATGAGACAAAACAGCAAAACAACAAGCAGAAAAAGAAAAGGTCCAAGTCCAAAAACAAGAAGATGGCTGATATTGAAGCTGCTAATGTTGGTGGTGCATTTGCTAAACAAAGGACACCGGATGGCACATCAGTCTCAAAGTAAGTTTCCAGACCTACAAAAGGCCGAAGAGAACTTCTTGGATTGTTGGATAATGGATACGAAGAGCAATCCTTTTGTATGTTCAAACACAATGGGCAGAATTCATCGCGTACGGAAATTGAATTGAAGGCGGATAGTAGACGAGGAGATATAGACATCGACTTTAGGTTATAGCAGCATATCTTCATTTCTACAATACTATGAATTGTTTTGTTCTGCAAAAGGCAGTTTTGAATTTAGTTCTTCACAAAATTTTGCAACAGTGTTCCATTTTCTCTTGTCTTCTCAACATTGTAAACTCATGCTGAACACTACAGCACTGTGAAATGCAACAGCATAGTGAGTCCTGCAACAGTGGAACACTGTGTTCCTGCAAGCAATACTAGTGAAGTCCATGACCCCCAGCCTCACTAACACCCACACAAAACAACATTGTACCTCAAAACTACACAAGATACATAGATACTGGTATATAGTGGTATGGTAGGTGCATTCAGACTAGACTAGATCATCAGCACAGCTCAAGTGAATTAGGGCTAGATCCAACTGGCAAATGCCGTAGGAACGAGGGACGCCCAGGAACACAGCGTTCCACTCCAAGCAAAATCAGGAACGAAACCTGCAGAGTACCTGAACCGTTCCACCGAGATGTGACGGTTCCCGATCGCGGGGCACTCTGCGGGCTCCTCCGTTGGCAGCGCCGCCGCTGCTGGAGCGCTGCCACATTCCTTTCCGGCCCTCGTAGTGTCGTCTCCTTCGCCCTTCCCTTTCTCAACCTCCTCCATTGGTTGGATCCTTAATGTAGAGCGCACACGGAGGCTTTTGACACCGCCACATCCGCACCGTTGGAGATGGATGGTGGAGGCAGGAGTTCCCCAAGAAAGCGGAGCTTCTTGATCAAAAAAGAGCAGCATGTAATTGATAGAATTTAAGGATCTCTAGCACTAGAACCGGATCGAGATACAGTAACATGAACAAGTGACTGTACATACATATTACAAATAAACCGAGAAGAAAAGAGAGGGAGAGGGGGAGAGTAAACCATCAGCAGATACGGCGGCGTCCATGGCGGCGGTGTTGAGGCAGTGTCGGTGTAGGTCTCGACGTCCTTCGGGCCTCCACCGGCACTGTCCAGGAACGGCGACGGCGTAGGGGTTGACGTGTGGCGGCGGCGGCGTGGTGGTGCTTCCCGACGCCACTGCGCAGGCCGGATCGGATGGCCGTCTAGGGTTTGTCAGGTGGGGCGTTGGCGGCGCACGGTGAACTTGCGATAGCGTGCCTGCGGCCCCCACCCCTGTTTATATTGCGCAGCGCGTCAGGGGCCCACCAACCATGAGGAGGTTGGGCGCCCCCGATCAGGGCGCGAGTCAAGGAGGGAAAAACTCCAGCCGTTGGGCTAGGATAGAGATCAACCTAACATTCTCCTCCTTGATCTCATCTAGGCTCTTGTGCTCTTCCAACCCACCTCATCACAAATAAATGTTTTGGGTATGTTTCGTCATGACAGTCATTACCGCTAGACTAGACAACCACAAACACTTCTCTGTTTTGAGATGAATTCTCGCCTTGGGCCCTTTGCTATTCAGGAATCACAGGCTTTCCCTTAAACCCATGCCGGCTACATGTTCTCTGAACACGTTGGGCGGTAAGCCTTTTGTAAGCGGATCCGCTAGCATCTTTTCTGAGCTTATATGTTCCAGACTTATGACGTGATCCCGAATTTTATCCTTCACAACATAATATTTAATATCAATGTGCTTGGCAGCATTGCTTGACTTATTGTTGTGAGCATATAATACTGCTGACTCGTTGTCACAATACAACTTCAGTGGTTTGTTGATGCTATCAACCACCTTTAAACCGGGTATAAATTTCTTGAACCAATTCACCTGCCCTGACGCCTCATAACAAGCAATAAACTCAGCATACATTGTGGACGATGCAGTGACTATTGTTTGTTTTATGCTTTTCCACGAAATGGCTCCTTGCGCAAGAGTGAATATATACCCTGAGGTAGATTTTCTTTCATCTCCCGCGTGATCAGAATCTGAATATCCTACTATTTGTAGGCTATCAGATCTTCTATAAGTTAGCATGAGCCCTTTCGTGCCTTGCAAATATCTTAAGACTTTCTTTACTAGGTTCCAATGTTCCATACCAGGATCTTTCTGAAATCTGCCAAGCAACCCGGTTACAAATGCCAAGTCTGGGCGTGTGCACAACTGAGCGTACTGTAGACTTCCTACAGCTGAAGCGTATGGAACAGCTTTCATGCGATTGCGCTCGAACTTGTTCTTAGGACATTGATGCCCCCCATATCTATCACCTTTGACAATCGGAGCAGGTGAAGGCTTGCACTTATGCATATTGAATTTCTTCAATATTTTATCTACATATGCCTCTTGAGACAATCCCAATACCCCTTGACTTCTGTTTCGGTGAATCTTTATGCCTAAGACAAAAGAAGCTTCACCTAAATCTTTCATGTCGAAATTTGAGGACAAGAACTTCTTGGTTTCCTGTAGCAGACCGACATCACTACTTGCCAGTAGTATGTCATCTACATACAGTATTAGGAAAACATATTTCCCCTTCTTGAACTTTGCATAGATGCAATTGTCCTCAACATTCTCCTTGAACCCAAAATTTCTTGATTGTCTTATCAAACTTTAAATACCACTGTCTAGACGCTTGCTTTAACCCATAAATGGATTTCTTTAGGCGACAGCCCATTTTCTCTTTTCCTTTCACAACAAAACCTTTCGGTTGTGCCATGTACACACTTTCTTCTAGATCCCCATTTAGGAATGCCGTTTTGACATCCATCTGATGCAACTCTAGATCAAAATGTGCCACTAGGGCCATTATGACTCTGAAAGAATCCTTGCTTGAGACGGGAGAGAATGTTTCATTATAATCTATCCCTTCTCGCTGGGTAAAACCTTTTGCTACCAATCGTGCTTTGTATCTTTCTATATTCCCTTCGGAGTCACGTTTCAACTTGTAGACCCACTTGCAGCCTACCTTTTTGGCTCCGTCAAGAATTTCTTCTAAGTCCCATACTTTGTTGGCACTCATGGATTTTAGTTCATCTTCCATGGCTTCTTGCCACTTAGATGCTTCAGCGCTCCCCATGGCTTCTTCAAATGAAGCGGGTTCACCCTCCATTTGAATTTCTTCGCATTCATCAGCTTCTTCGCATTCATAGACTATGTAGTCATCTGGGATGGGAGACTTTCTCGCTCTCTGAGGTCTGCCAGAAGGTTCTGCTACTGGTATTTCTTCTTCTTGAGCTTGTTCTGGCTGAGGCTCCTGTTCTTCAACCATAGGATCTTCCGGCTCCTGAGGGACAGGTTCCGGATTAGCCACAGGTGAAACAATAGCAGGTGTTGTCACCACTGGTGTGGGTCCAACAACAACAGGCAACGTGAAGTAGGGTTCTTGCTCCATAGGAATGGGCACGAACACCCGCTTCTCTTCAAGGTTAATTTCTTGCGTTGCCTTGCTCCCCCTGATCATTTGTTCTTCTAGAAAACTAGCGTGTCTTGTTTCCACAAACTTGGTGTGTCCACCAGGGCAGTAGAAACGAAAACCTTTTGACTTTTCTGGATAGCCAATAAAATGGCAACTCACTGTTTTGGGGTCTAGCTTTCCTATGTTTGGGTTAAACACTTTTGCTTCAGCAGGGCTCCCCCAGACACGCAAATGTTTGAGTGAGGGTTTCCTGCCGGTCCACAACTCATACGGTGTTTTTAGCACTGACTTGCTTGGAACTCTATTAAGAATATGAATGGCGGTTTTTAAGGCCTCCATCCACAAACTTAATGGAAGACTGGAATAGCTCATCATACTGCGCACCATATCCATTAGAGTACGGTTGCGCCTTTCTGCTACTCCATTTTGCTGTGGGTCGCCCGGCATTGAATACTGGGCTACTATGCCATTTTCCTGTAAGAACCTCGCGAAAGGTCCAGGAACTTGTCCATAAGGGGTATGTCGACCGTAATACTCCCCCCCACGGTCTGATCTTACTACCTTGATCTTTCGATCTAGTTGGTTTTCAATTTCTGCCTTAAATATCTTAAATTTATCTAATGCTTCTGAGCGTTCTTTGATTGGATAAATATATCCATAACGAGAGTAGTCATCCGTGAATGTGATGAAGGAATCAAAACCATCCACAGATTTGATTGGGAAAGGTCCACAGATGTCTGTGTGGATCAACTCTAGTACTCCCCCGCTTCGCTTAGCTCCTTTCTTTATGCTCTTTACTAACTTGCCTTTAATGCAATCAACGCATTGCTCTAACTCTGAAAGTTCTAGTGGTGGGAGGATTGATTCTTTGACTAAGAGTTCTATTCTCCCCCTCGAAATATGGCCTAGACGACAATGCCATAATTTCGATGAGGAATCAATTCTCTTTCGTTTCTTGCTAGCATTTGCGGTCATTGCATTCTCAGCATTATTACATTCAGCATTCACATTCTCAGACATAGATAATAAATAAAGTTTGTCTTGTCGGAAGGCAAGACCCACACATTTATTATTAAACTGTAGCTTACAATCATCTCTGCTAAAATGGCAATCAAAACCATTGTCTGACAAACATGAAACTGAAATTAAATTTCTTGCTAGAGAGGGTACATAAAGAACATCATATAAATTAAGCGTGAAGCCACTAGCTAGATCTAGAGATAAATTTCCTATAGCTTTGACTTCTGCTTCAACGCCATTTGCTACTTTAATCTGTCTTTCTCCTCTTTGAAGGGTTCTCCCTCCACTGAATCCCTGCAAAGAGTTAGCAACATGAACAGTTGCACCTGAGTCAAGCCACCATGTGGATCTAGCATAACTTAAATATAAGGATTCATCAACAAATGTTATAATGTCCTCACCTTTGAGTAAACAGTGTTTCATGAACTTAGGGCAATCATGTTTCCAATGCCCTATCTCATCGCACCATCTGCACTGATCTGAGCGGGTCTGCTTCTGCTGGTTGTCTTGGTTTGTAGGTGCTTTGGACTGTGAAGGGCCGCCTCCCTTATTCTGAGAAGTAGAGGCATCTGATGGTTTCTTGTTATACATTGGCTTCTTGCCTTTTCCCTTCACAAAGTTCACGGAACCACCATTGGAGTTCTTGAGCCTTTCTTCTTCTTGGACACACATAGCAATCACTTTCTCTAAATCCCACTCCTCTGGCTGTGTGTTGTAGTTAACAACAAAGGTCTCGTACTCTTTGGGGAGTGAGTTTAGAGCTAGGTGAATGATGAAGCCATCTGCCAGGGGCATCTTGAGCTTTTCTAACTTGGCTGCCATGGTGCTCATGCTCAGAATGTGCTCTCTCACGCTACCCCCTGTGAACCTCATGTTGGTGAGTTTCTGGATCAGGGTGGAAGCATGAGCTTTGGTAGAGCCTGTGAACTGGTTCTTGACTTTCTCAAGATAATCTTTAGCTATTTCACAATCTGGTATGGCACCTCTTAAGCCCTCAGTGATGGATTTCTTGATGACAATCTTGCACTTGCGATTTGATTTCTCCCACTTATATTTCTCAAGATCATACTTTGCCCTGACAGGAGCAAAGTCTCGCTGCCGATTAGCAAAAGCTTCATCGGTCTCACCCTGGGCCCTTTCGGGCTCAGCTGGCTCAGTGGGCCTTGGCTCCTGTAGAGCCAAGTCTATCTCAGCAAGTGCTAGAGCTGCCTCTAGTTCTTCGCGCCACAGAAGGTAGTTGTGGCCTGTCAACTTGGGAATTGCACTAATGAAGTGCATAGCATTGAGCGCTTGATCTGAAATAAATATGACAAAATTTGTGAGAACATTTAACATGAAGAAAAACTTGGTACAATAATTGAATATCTTAATTTAACGTTGGTCAAAATCAAGATATACAAATTGGCTTGCTTAAAATATTCTAATCACCGTTGGACAGAATAGAATAACTGAAACTTTGCATTTACAATATTGTTATAAATAACGTTGGTCAAAGAATAACAATATTACAAAGATTCTACGCTTTGAAACTTATTTCTCAAATTAAATATCCCGTTGGTTCAATTTAATCAGAGAATAAAATAAATACTTGCGCAGCGGAAAACGTAATTAACTTGCTATTTTCAGAAGCATGACTTGCTGACTTATGCTCTCTAAATAATTAACACGTTGGTGCAAATTAAATAGAATTTAAACTTGAAATAAAAGGAATCTGCAAAAAGCTTCTGAAAAAATAAAAAAAATAAACGAAAAACCGAACTTGGCCTGCTTGGCCCAGCTCGGCCCTCGGCCGCTCGGCCCACGCACGCGCGTGCTGGCTCCCCCAGCGCTCAGGCCGTAACGTGGGCCTGGGCCGGGATTCCTCTGACCTGCCTGGGCCTAATCGGGGTCCGGCCGTTCTCAGCCGTCGGCTGAGATCCGACGGTCGTCCGTCGAGATCGGGCGAACAAAACCTGTCGGCCGCGTCTCCCCCCGAACCCTAGGTTCATTCTGGTCCTCGCTCTCTTGACTTCTCCTCTCTCTCAGTTTCTCTCGCTCAGAGCCGACGGCGACCCTGCAGTGGCCATCAGTGGCGGCCGGCCGGAGGAGGAGACGACGGCGCCGCCGCGGGCCCCCTCGCCGGCGCACGCTCTCGCCCTAGGCTGAGCGCGGCGCCGTCGAGTGGCCTCGCGTGCGGTGCCTCAGAGCGCGCGCGCTGGTCGCGTTGTCGCGGCGACGAGCGGCGGCTCCGTCGTTCTATTCCGCGCGGTGGCGGTGGCGCACCGACGGTCTTTACCGCGGCAAGGCGGCGACGGAGTTGGCAAAAGACCCGGGTAGGTCCCTCCCCACTCCCCCTTTCTCTGCAGTGCTAGGGTTAGGGTTTCCCCATCCCCCGATCTAAGCTTTAGGGTTAGGGTTCGTGTTTCTTGGATCTGAGCTTGATTTAGGGTTTCGAATTCGAAATCCCCTCCTTCTACTTGCTGTGTTATCAATTGCTTGCGTGTGTTATCCCAAAATCCGATCTAGATACTAGATCGGCTGATACCAATAATAGAATTTAAGGATCTCTAGCACTAGAACCAGATCGGGATACAATAACATGAACAAGTGACTGTACATACATATTACAAATAAACCGAGAAGAAAAGAGAGGGAGAGGGGGAGAGTAAACCATCAGCAGATCCGGCGGCGTCCATGGCGGCGGTGTTGAGGCAGTGTCGGTGTAGGTCTCGACGTCCTTCGGGCCTCCACCGGCACTGTCCAGGAACGGCGACGGCGTAGGGGTTGACATGTGGCGGCGGCGGCGTGGTGGTGCTTCCCGACGCCACTGCGCAGGCCGGATCGGATGGCCGTCTAGGGTTTGTCAGGTGGGGCGTTGGCGGCGCACGGTGAACTTGCGATAGCGTGCCTGCGGCCCCCACCCCTGTTTATATTGCGCAGCGCGTCAGGGGCCCACCAACCATGAGGAGGTTGGGCGCCCCCGATCAGGGCGCGAGTCAAGGAGGGAAAAACTCCAGCTGTTGGGCTAGGATAGAGATCAACCTAACAGTAATTTCAGCTTCGCCGAATATACTGATGGAAGTAACTACTAACTAGTCGATAAGGATTCAGGATCAGGAATAACAGTCAACTAGGAAAGAACAATGCGGGATCGATCAGGAATACAGTAGCAAAGCCCAATGCTGAATCCACTGGAACCAAGAATCTAAAGATTGAATTCAGTACGGTAGCCACTTGCCAGTTCACCTAGAGGCTACTCCCAAAAAAAATTCGCTCCAATGCTCCACTCCCAAATGGAACACAATCGTTCCGGCCGCCGATCTGCTGCTCATCAATTCCTCCTGATCACAGCCCCGTACCTCCCGGCGGCAACCTGCACGGCAAGTCAATAGTTCAAACCTTGGGATATCATTCAGAGCTGATAAGAGATCGTTGGACGAGGCAGCTTACAGGAGCCCGGCGTTTCTTGGCCGTGTCGGCGTCGTCTTCCTTCGCCGAAATCCTCTGGAACGAAGCCAGGTCCGTCTTCCTCCTCCCACCGGCAGCCGCAGATCCTCCTCCTCCGCCGCCGCCTGGTGCTGCTCGCCTCTTCTTTCCTGCCTGCTGGCCACCACTCTCCTCCGGGTCCTTATCGTGGAGCAGTGCACATCAACGTGTCATTAGGCGAGAAGCCTACTGCCAATTTGTGATGGCTGAAGAAGAGACCACTTACTGAAGATTTGATGGGTTCGTCATCCGAGTCAAGGGCCTGCTGCTCCTCTGTTGTAGTCGAGCACTTCTGCTTCTCAAACACGCTGGTTGTTTCAGTCTGCAGACTCTGGGAGCTTGTTCTTGCCTTGGATTGGCTTTCCTTTTCCTGGAGCTGCACAACAACAGGATTGTTCAGCTTGTCAGCTTGAAGAAATTAAAGACAAATATCAGTTGATGCCCTACTTTTTCTTGGTCAACGGAATCATCTTCGGTGGTAGTCACTTTGTTCTGCAAATTATCCAACCAGAGGTTCTTCAGAATTTAAATTGGATAGATAGAAATTGAAGTTAGAAATGTTGGATAGTTTGAAGTTTGGAGATTATTCAGTCATTCAAGATGCAGACTAGTTTTTCGTTATTGTAAACTGGGTAGCATATCTTACTGTCGCTTCCTCAATATTTTGCTGCATGTAAGTGTGAAATGCCATCTTGTCGTCCTTCTTGACAAAATCATCCAATGCACTGTTCAAATCGTCTACGGAAAGGATATCCAGTTTCTGGTAAAGCAAGGATGGGATGAAAAAACATACAGAATTTTGTTAGCGTGCATCAACCTTTATCGTGCAATTATATGTTTAGTAATGGAATGATGGACGTCCTATGCAAAAAATAGAGTGCGACATCTTGACTAGTATTAGAAAAGATCAGGAGGAACTTCAGTACCAAGTTAGTGTCTGCAATAAGTGCTTCAATCGTCTCCTGGTTGAGGTCATTTGCGCAAAGCTCTTCAGAAATCTTGCAGCTTTCTACAGTATATAGAAAGAAAGAAAGAAGTTTAGTAACAAGATTGATTTGCTAGTTAAGTAATATATAGAAAAAGATGAAATGCCAAATCTTGTGTCTCATTGCATTAAATACAAGGCAATAAAAGTGACAGCCTAAAATTACACTCATCTAAGTATCTGTTAATATATTTAAACTGGCCACATACTTTCTTGTAACCTTTTTCTCTACTTTTTAATATATTTTCCCATAGAGGCTCTGTTCTGTTAAAAAAAATACACTCATCTACATGTTTTTCTTATTTGATGTTTTTCAAATTTTACATAGGCTCTCAGATGTAAATTTATCCATTGCATCCTATTAATATATAGCGGTAAAGGTATGATACTATGAATGTACTTTAGCAAGAAAAATAGTAGTATACTTTTCATCAACCAATCTACAATGTTGACCGTCAATATGCTCAGAATAAGATAGTAATATAGCCTTGTTAACAGTAAATTGATTGGCGAACTGAAAAAAGTATTCTAGAACATAAACTCAACACCACACTTGTCTCATATGAGTGTACCGTAGCATTACTCTCTCATGTTTCGTTTTCATAGAAAATGGTAATAGGCATACCTTGCATAGTTTGATGTCTTTGCCCTGATCTTGTAAGAAGAAGGATGTCTTGTGGGTTTGCGACCTACAAGAGCAATGATAGTAACCAGAAACACTATGTAATAGTAGTATTAAAAAGGATTACATCACATTGCTAAATATTCCAGTATAATTATTTTATGAGATACCTTTCCCACATATTGTTGACAAAATTGCTTTGAATTTATCATCGAATACCCAGTGTAATCGACCTGAAGAACAATTCAATCTCGTTTATGGATCATTTGCATGAAAACAACTCATTCCTAGATCTAGAGCAGAACTGTGTACCAAATAGTACTGTTTGCTCCACAAACTCCACGGTAGAGAGCTGGAAAAACAGGAGCGGAGCAGTGCCAAACACCCCCTTACCTTTATTCTAACTAATGGAAGCATAGGCTTTGATTCGGTGGGTGTTTCTTCCCTACTCTTCTCAATAAGGTTGTTCACCTGAAGCCACTCTACTGTCAACATTTAGTACTATAGATATCCACTAAAGCTTCATTATTGAAGGATCTGATTATTCTGTTCTCGAAGTAATTTAACCAGTCACTGCAACATATTCTTGAAAATGGATAAAAGGGCGTACCCAGTGCCATAGGCTCCCACACTGCAGGGTCTGGGGAAGGAAAAATAGCCAACAACCATCCCTGCACAAATGTGCAGAGGCTGAGACTTGAACCCTGGACCTCTTGGTCACAGACGGTAAAGCTCTACCGCTTGCACCAGGGCCACCCTTCATTCTTGAAAATGGATAGTTTACAAAAAATACAAGCTATTAGTTGGGACTTACAACTTTGTGCAAATGCTCAAGAATAGTTGCTTCATCACGAGGATCAACATCGATCTGGTCCTTCAGTACAACCTGCATGACATTCTCTAGATGTAGTTCACTTGACTGAGGTGGACATGAAGAAAGAACGGAATTACCTCTGCATACTCAAAAGGTCTAACAGACTGCAGATGTATTTTGGTTGACCTGTACTCTCTCCCCTATTCAAGGGAAACATGAGAAATAAAGAAAATGAAAAAAGATATTCCAATGTTAGTGAAGCATGTTGCATCAGTACTGACCTTGATTTCCAACAAGAGCACATGCTTCAGCTTTGTTTCAGCATTGATCAGTGAGGTAGCAATTGAGGAGCCTGGTTGGGTGATATGGAAACCCATTTTAGGAACCTCCTGTTAGTAGTTGATAGAAGGAAAACAAAGATAAATTTATTTTTTTGAGTTAAATACAAAATGCATAAAGAAGGATCACTTGACTAAACATGCATATGTTGCATTTACCCCCTTTTTAAAATATGTAATAGGTCTTGTTACCTGAGGATCAATCATACATTCATGTTCATGGCCCCAAATTACCAAGTCCACAAAACGTGGCAAGAGGAGCTCACTTATGGCATCTCTAGGACTTCTGCGTGTCCTACAAAATTACAGGGAATAACTTCTGGTCAGGAAGAATAACTGCAAAAATGAAATCAAAAAATGGTTATAAAATCTTCATATAGATGATTTCTCAGTCAGAGATTGTGCACCTCTTTTAGTGAAGGACCAAGATGTTGAACCATTCAGGGGCCAGTGTCTCATCTTGGATTTCAGGCTGCATCCAGTTAACTGCATCAGGTTCCTGAAGAAGAATAATACATTATAACAAATGCATCAGATTTTTTATACATGTAAACAAATGTATGAAAATTGTACAGATCTTAGGGAAGCTATTTGGTGAAGTACATATAACATTCTCTTCTCCCATCCTTAATGTTGCCAAGTCCATATAGGGCAATATAAGTTTCACCCTGAAATAAAACAAAATATTCATCAGGCTCTTATCAGCAATAACTTAGTTTCATTGACATCACATAGAATACAGATCTCCAAGTGGAGATATACCTTTCTAATAAATACTGGATAAATTGTTACTTTGCCAACGCCAGTGCATCCAAGATCTGTCTTGCCAAAATAATTCAAAAGATTTCCTGCTGTCAATATATCGTTTACTGACAGGTTATCCTACAAGAATAGAAATAAGTGTATTATAATTTATAATTGAAAAAGGAATGCTACCACCGTTTATTTTTAAAAGCATAAAATAATTTCACAGTTAAAATTTGATAAACTTTGATTAACAATCTGCTTATCATATTTTGTAGAGTCTTGCATTGTGGTAATAAGACTGATATCATTGGATCCATACTTTAAAGTTCTTCCGTATGATTATTATAATTTTATTGCTTTGACTATAAACAACGGGCTCACCACGCAGCTGCTGAGCTGCATGCTGACTATAAACAAGGTGATCCAACATTAATGGTTAACACCTTATATCTGGAGAGAGAGAGAGAGAGAGAGAGAGAGAGAGAGAGAGAGAGAGAGTATTTATCCTTTTTTTTAGCAGAGAAAAACAGAGGAAACGAAATCATAATTCGTAATGTTCATACAACTCCAGTAGGATCATCTTGGTTCCCATGGATGGTGAACACAAGCAAGCCAATTTTGTAGTTTGGGTCTTCATAATTCACTTGATCAAACCTAGAAAATCACTACTTAACAATTAGACCGAAACACAGCCTGTCACAATATCCTAAACAATCATGTTCAGGAGTTGAGAGAGAGAGAATGATGTATCACTGCACCTGTTCTGGAGGCTGGCTGCTTGATCACTAATCACCTGAAACTGCACCAGAGAGTCGTTCATGCAATAGCGCCGCAGGATCTCAATGGCCTTCACCAATGTCGAGTTGGAAGGCTTGTTGTCATGAAACAAATTGCCACCAAGGAGTAGGAAATCCACCTGTAATTCATCAAATATACCTCAAAATATTCATGCTTATATATTTTTCTAAAAAATGGTTCATATATATATACTCAAATATTTTGTGTAAGAATACAATTGTAAAAAAGGAAAAAAGCACGGCACATGTGAAGCGTCCAATGACGTATTGGGATAGGATATGTATAATCATCTAAAGATCCGACATTATAGCCTCCTGATATAGCCAGGACTATAGGACTATATATATGTAAGTATATAACCAACACTCATTGCAAGGTATTGAGTTTACTCCCTGAAAACATTGTAATCTTTCATAAATTACAACATGTAGTGCATCGCAAAAGAAATGGCGCACACACAAAAATCAAATCTTTTGACAGGATCGTAATGTACCTTGTTCTTTTCAGCCAATGAGCAGATTTCTTCAAAAGTGTTGAAGGAGTCAAATCTGCGCACCTCATCCTTCTCAAGGTAGCCAAGGTGACAATCCGTCACCACAAGTATGCGCAGAGTGTTGCCCCATTTTTCTTCCCTGGAAAACACCCTCATTCAAAAGCTTATTAACATATTGCCATTTGCATGTATGATGTTTTCTTCTTAATTGAATGATGCATAACTCTTGCATATTTGAGAAAATATCTTCTTAATAAAATGATGCACTACTCTCTTGTATTTTTGAGAAAAGAAAAGTTTGCAGGTATGGTGTGTGGAAGTTAGCACTGTTGCTTCAGATCTGAGTACACAGATATTCAGATGAATTTTCAGTGGCGGCAATGTCACGAAAGCCGTCTGTACAAATATATCTGCGCCGCTTGTAAAAATATATTTGCACATGCGGTTTGTTTCTATATCCGCCTGTGCTAATTTTTCGGGAAATAAAAAAATAGCGGCTACGGCTAGACGTCGGTACCCAAGCCCTTTGCCCATGCTGCTGCTTTCGACAGAAACTTTCAAATTCAGAAGTAAATACATGACATATATCATTCACTACAAATGTTCATCATTCACAATGCCTTTAACAATCCAAAGAACACACTTTCTTTCACCAAAAGTGCACTTGGTTATAATCCAAACATCTCCAAAATCAACGAAGAATAACCTCCACTATAAATTTATTTACACAGGCAAGAACAACCATAACTGAAAATAGCTTAATTTCTACTGGCGGCTATATTAGGACAACCGCCCCTGAAAAATACATTTTGCTAGCGGAATTGATATGGGGCCCATCTAATTATTTTCAGTTGATAGAAATATATCATGTAAAGATATATCATGTAAAATGTTGATAGAAAGATGATGTCATGCGCGCGTTGGTATCTAAAAAAAATTGAGATACAACATAAGCAGGAGGGACCAGAGAATCATACACACAATTCCAAACTAGAAGAAGCAACACAGTGTGCAGTGAAGATGCATGGAAAGCCAAAACAGTGTGCAGTGCACTTGACAAAAGCTCGGACCAAATGCTGCATGCAAACCATGGAGCCGGCCGGAATCCCATCACTCGGGACAGCTGGGGGAACGGCGCGGCGCTGCATGCCCTAATCGAACTCTAATTAAATTAACCAACCGCGCGCGCGCGGCGGTCTCTGGCAGATTAGCAGAGGCGGGCACTCACATATCCTGTCCGGCGGCGGCGTAGTGGGGTCCAGTCCGGCCAGGAACACCCGGTGCACGGAGTGGTCGCCGGAGCGGCCGCTCCCGAGGTCGAGATCTGCAGGCGGCGGCGCGCGTGGGGCGGTGAAGACGACGACGCCGCCTTGCGGAAATGGTGGGGGAGGGAGGGGACGAAGCGTGCCGGGAGACTTCACCGTGGGCGTCGGCCCTCGAAGGCCGCGAGGTGCCGAGGACGATGACGTCGCTGCCGGTGCCGGCGGCCAGGGCGATGCAGCTGGTTGCTTCTTCTATGGCAAGCAAGAGCTTCCAAGCGAGCGGCAGTGACGAATCAGCGAAGGCCGGTAAATAAAAGCAAAGTTACGTAGCTTGGAATGGAAGACAAGCCATTTTGAGATCTAAATTTTGGGCCAGATTCTTATCGCAGGCCTAAGGCCCAGAGCTGAGCAGAACTGGAACGGGGAAGCCCATACGGCCCATTACATAGCCCAGCAGCGCCGGTGATCCATCATCCCTCTCCTCTCCACCGGGCCTCTGAGCGAGCTCGCACGCGACGCGACCGCCGCCGCAGCGATCCCGCCGGCCGTCTTCCCCCTCACGAGTAGCTTCGGTGCCGGCCAGCGGACCTGTACTGCCTCCGCTCCGCAGCTCTCTCAGCAAGTCTCACTGACACCCCCCGTGGCTCCATCCATGGAAGCCGGCGGAGGCGGCCAGCTCTTCTCCGTGGACCCGCTGGAGCGGCAGGCCGCGCGGGGCCACGGCGTCGTGACGTCCATGGCCGCCGGCAGCGACGTCATCGTCCTCGGCACCTCCCGCGGCTGGCTCGTCCGCCACGACTTCTCCCTCGAGGACGCCAACGGTAAGTCTCCCCAGTCCCCACCCGCTTCCTCCCCCAAACCTTTTCGCAAGGCATCGTCGCCTCACCGCCCGCCGCGCCTGCAGATCTCGACCTCGGGAGCGGCCGCTCCGGCGACCACTCGGTGCACCGGGTGTTCCTGGACCCCGGCGGCAAGCACTGCGTCGCCACGGTGGTCCACCCTGGCGGCGCCGAGACGTACTACCACCACGCGAGGTGGCCGCGCCCCAAGCCGCTCCCCCGCCTCCGCGGCCTCCTCGTCAATGCCGTCGCCTGGAACCGCCAGTCCATCACGGAAGGTGATCCCCGATCCCCCCTCACCATCATCATCTATTGGATGATCGTCTGATTTTGGTGCTGCAGCATCGACCAAGGAGGTGATCCTGGGCACTGAGAGCGGCCAGATCTTTGAGATGGCCGTGGATGAGGCTGACAAGAGGGAGAAGTATGTCAAGCCGCTCTTCGAGCTCACTGAACAAAGGGAGGGCATCAAGGACCTGCAGGTTTCAGATTACTGTCAATTGCTGCTGAATATATTCTTCTGTCTTCTTTCACTAGAGTGGGCGTGATTGAGCGATTGCTCGTGCAGATGGAAACTACTGTGATTGGAAATTCCACAAGATACTATGTCATGGCTGTCATGCCGACGCGGCTCTACTCTTTTACTGGCATTGGTTCACTAGAAGTAAGTATTAATTATCATACATTTTTTATTGGTATATGTTGAGGGATTATCCTGATTAAATTAGTTGGGAAAAAACGCAAGTTTGCTAGCTTGAGATTTTGATGTCCTCGTCAGTGTCAGTGCTTATGTTTTGACTTCGAATGCTTTGTTTTTTGAAAGCAACACTGCATACTATACATTTTCTTCTTTAAAAGGGCTTTCCATTGTATTTATATTGAAAATTGTGAAATACCTATACTGCGCAGACTGTTTTTGCTAGTTATTCCGATCGGGCCATACACTTCATGGAGCTCCCAGGAGAAATACCTAATAGGTAACCAATGTGATTTCTGCAGCACTCAAGAGTAGGCAGCTGCATTTATACACAGTAGTTTTGTGTGTTTCTGACATTTGTGTCCATTGGATGCCTCCCAGTGAACTACATTTCTTTATCAAACAAAGAAGGGCTAAACACTTTGGATGGCTTTCTGGATCTGGAATTTATCATGGTGAACTGAATTTTGGGGCACAACACAGGTGAGCTACTAAATTAATCTTGTACTCTAGTGCATCGATTCTCCTTAGTTGGCTAAGCCTTGGCTCAGCTCATTAGGCATGTAATCTACCCCTGCATTCCCAGACTACTGAACTTTGACTACTAATGTGTAAATAAGAGTACCTTGCTTGCCATGTGCGAAGTGATATATGTAGATTGCACATTGTTGAAACCTCGACACCTGTAATTAGCTTTGAACACTGATACTGTGATATGAATTAATTATCATCAGCTTCTATTTGGAGCTGGAGTACACCATATAAGATGGTCCCTGTTTGATGTTTTGGTTATTCTAGACTTAAAAGATGCAGCAACTTTGAACTTCATAACCGAATGCTGCTTGAGCTTCTCTTTAGTAGTAGAGCTGTAGCTTACATTGAATAACATGTCTCTTTCCAAAAAAGAAGCTCTGTCACTCGCTTGGTTACTAAAGAATCTGAGTTGCCCGATGGAACTGCTTACACGTATTTTAACAGTAAACCTCATCTCAAGAAGCCATGCCAAAGTAATTCTCAGACAGTTTGGAGATTGTCCCCGCCCACCCCCCCGCCCCCACCCCCCCCCCCCCCCCCATTTAGGTCACCATATCTTTGCAGTGCTATTTTTTGAGCTTGACTTTCATGGTGCCTTTGCATCTGATTAAATGAAACACAATAGATTTTTCTGGATTTTCTTCGCTATGTGTTTCCTGACTCAATTTTGTTTTCCAGCTCTACTAGTGGAGATGAGAACTTTGTGGAGAATAAGGGTTTTTTTGACTATTCGAAATTGGGGGATTCTGGAACTAAACCGAGGTCATTTGCTTTGTCTGAATTCCATTTTCTGCTTCTGATTGGGGACAAGATTAAGGTATGCGTTTCTCAGAAGTTTTTCTTTACACCATCTCCCTGTTTTTTTTTCTCACACACTATTTTTTTCCCTTTCCCACTATGGTGTGTGTTTCTTTACAAAGCCAATGCATAACCTGAAATTTTTAGGTAGTGAACAGAATAAGTCAGCAGATAGTGGAAGACCTTGTAGTTGATGTTACACCTGACACTTCAAGAGGAATAATTGGCCTCTGTAGTGATCCATCTACAGGACTTTTCTATGCATATGATGAAAGTTCTATATTCCAGGTTTGGCACTTTTGGATTCTTGCTTTGAGTCATGTAATCAATGCTTTTAGATTTGCATTGCTAATGCTATCAATTATTTAGATTTCCACTTCAGATGAGGGTCGTGACATGTGGCAAGTTTACTTGGATATGAATCATTATGCTGCTGCTTTATCCCATTGCCGTAACCCTTACCAGCGCGACCAAGTCTACCTAGTTCAGGTATTTTTCACATATCTTGATACAGCGTCCAACTTTATGTAATTTGCATAAGAATCCAACATGCTCTTTTTTGCTTCTATATTCCTCTTCTTTATGATGATAAGCTGGAGTTCTTATTTTGATCTTATGATGATCATTGGTTAATGACTTCAGTTCTATATAAATCTTTGTTTTGCAGGCTGATGCTGCATTTGCTGCAAAAGAGTATTACATAGCAGCATCCTTCTATGCAAAGGTGATACTCTATTTTGGCCTGTGATAACATTATTGTATTTATGTTGTTTTTTTTTGCATTGAGACTGCAAATTATATCATGTGCCCTGTGGTAACACTTTGCTCGGTTATAGATAAACTACATCCTGTCGTTTGAGGAGATCAGCCTGAAATTTATATCAATAAGTGAGCAGGTAATTGTACTCATAACTCTCTGATCAGTTTCTTATCGTGTGTGAAAGTGCTATGTTTCCAGTTTCTTATTGTGTGTGAAAGTGCTGTGTTTCTATGAACCCTTATCAGTCAATTGTGTTATCATAATTCATAAATTGCTATAGTTCTGTGAGATCAACTTCTGCTGATTTAATTCATATTATGTATCCCTTATCACGATACATAAGATTTTATGTTTCTATTTTCATGGTTAATAATGAGAAATACAATAACATTAAGGTCATGTGTTTTACTTAAATATGCTTCCTTTGATGATTTGGCACACTTCTGCTCAAGCTGTGCACTATGTATGTTTTTTATGGGCATCTTGGACTGTTTTTTTCTCGAGCATGCAGTAAGGAAGATAAATAGTACATAGAGTACAAGGGAAGAAGAGTCCCAACAAAACACACTCTGAGACACAAAGAAACATACCAATCACCCCAACTCCATGTCCTGATGTGGACCGTGTCTACTTGGCAGGATGCTCTCAGGACTTTCTTATTGAGAAGGCTCGATAACCTCACCAAAGATGACAAGATGCAGATTACGATGATCTCAACTTGGGCTACTGAGCTATACTTAGACAAGGTGCCTGCCATTCCATTTCCAGCTTCAGTATTGGGTTGAGTAACCGCCTTTCCAGATCTTATTCACTATTTATGTAATTTTGTAGATTAATCGCCTCCTGTTGGAGGACACCACTGTCACCACTACAAATTCAGTAGCAGAACCTAATAGCTCGGAATATCGTTCGATAGTAAATGAATTCCGTGCTTTTCTTAGTGACAGCAAAGATGTATTAGATGAAGCAACAACAATGAGACTACTAGAAAGGTATGCTATCATTGTCGAGAATTATGCTTCAGTTAGATTTTTTGTTTTTTAATTCATGTATATATACAATTATACTACAGATACATGACCTTCATTTGTAATAAATAAAATGCAAACCTGAATACTTGCAATGTTGATAAGCACTTTTGAAAAAAGGATTATGAACTCCAAGGAAATAATGTAGTGTAACACCCGGTTTTAAGAACAAAATCAGATATGCACCATATGTGAGTCCTCGGAGTCAATTCCCACATATAGCTACAAGTAAAGGGTAATATCATTAAACAATGCTTAATATATAGCGTAATTAGTATAAAAGAGATATACCCTTTGGTAGCAATCAACGGAAAGACAACTCCGATCTTCGGACTCCACTCCACAGGATCCAACTGACTGGTTGATCACAAGCCTATACAATCTCCAATTCTGACCATCTGGTACCCATCCGGGATTTTCCAAATATTGAAATAAAACAAGCGTAAGTACTTTTGTACTCAACAAGTATAGCAGGGGTTCATAAGGCTCAAAAGGCTGACACGGATTAACTGCATTTAGCTTTTAGGGTATGTCATATTTTAGCAATTAGCATAAAGATAGTAACAATTCCCTTAACCACATGATCAGTTAAACATGACTAAGAACATGATGAAAATAATAACACTAACAAGTAGCAGAACTTATGTTCATGATCCATTCCACAAGAATCCCTTGGCCGCCCTAATCGTGGACACGGCCGATATATCAGTTTAACTCTGCGTAGAGGGGTAAACTTTCACTACGGGTCATGATTTTCAACATTTTGGGATCGCGACTCCCGCAACACTGAAAACCATATAAAGCCACTCAAAGGTTCGTCTAACCAGTTAGGAACGCAGGGTCATTGAATATAGCAAACCCCTCTTCTAATATGGCGCATCCTAGTTATAACACATAATGAAGAAGCAGCCCTATACCCAACTCGCAGAACTCTAACCAGTTAGAAAAGTGCCTTTGAACAACTAAAGTCAGAGCCATGTAGCCCCCACAGTTGTACGTTATGTCCCGGATGATCACTTATAGTTGGATCTTATTGAAAACCATCTTTAATCATTAGTTGCATAGTCATTAATCAAATTACAAGATTATGGTTATAAAGCACTAGCATAAACTACCCATATGCAACATCCCCAGTTACCGAGGTAAACAGGTGATCAAAGCTAGGTAATCTTAACAGGGTAGCAAAGAGACACATGCATATGATTTTAGTGTGTATAGTGAATAGGTAACAAGGATGGTCCTATCTATACTTGCCTTAAACTCAGATCTTTCTTCAAGTGCAAACCTTCTTAGAACTACTTGATTCTTCAACTTCTTGTAGACCATCAACGTAAAGCTCACCGACAGGACATAGTCACAGAACACCATATAAGCAATTTACGCAATCATACATGAAGCAAACAATATAACTAAATTAGGACAGTACACCAATTGAAGGGTGGCCCTGGTGCAAGCGGTAGAGCTTTACCGCCTGTGACCAAGAGGTCCAGTGTTCAAGCCCCAGCCTCTGCACATTTGTGCAGGGATGGCTGTTGGCTATTTTCCCTTCCCCAGACCCCGCAGTGCGGGAGCCTACGGCACTGGGTACGCCTTTTTTTTTAGGACAGTACACCAATTATATTAAAATAGATTGAAGAATATTATAAAACCAATCTACGCGTTACTACGATAACATAGAAGCAAAAATCACTTAAATCGGATCTAGATCGGAGAAATTATGATTTAAACAAGATTTATTTTAAAATAATAGATTAAACATAAGCACGAATGTTAAAAGTTGAAAACTGGTTTTGCAGTAACATAAACATGTAGATTACGTAATTACAAATCTAACGCAATTTGAATGGATCAAAAAGGGAGTTAAAATGAGCATTTTATAAGCAAAACAAAATAGGAGCAATTCTGGAATTTACTAAAAACGTATTCTGGAAGGAACTACGCTTTCCAAGGTGATAGCATACACTGATCATGCGCAAGGATCTGGACGTATTTCATTGTATTCATGGAATTATTCTTCCATAGAAATACGGTCATAATACACAAGATGATGTCATGATGATTTCATCAAAACTAATTGTGATGTCATCGAAAGCTAGCAATCGGATCAACAAGCTAATTTGATCGGCTAGGAATTGAAGCAAGGCAGAGCATGGCACGTTGCACTGGAATACTCGGTGAGACTTACCAAAGGCAGAAAGTAACGACGGCGATGGCCACTGCAAGTTCGCACGGCATGAGCAGGGCAAGAGGATCAAGGAGACACACAGCTACGAATGATGGTCCTGCATGGCTGGGCGCACGTGAAGAGGGAAGCAGCTCGGCGACTCTCCAAGGTCCAGGCGACAAACTAGGCGATTTGCAGATCGATGGCAGCAGATGAATGACGAGCCAATGAGCACCGTCGGCTGTAGAGGACGGGCACGTACGTCTGGCATGGCGGCTCCGGATCTTTCTAGACACGAAGAACGGCAAAGGTTCTCCACGACGGCGACAGAGATGGGTGTTGTTGTGCTCAACGGGGCAGCAGCTTCCTGCAAACTGCCGGCGGCTGTTAACGAGGCACAAAGAGATCAATGGCAAGGGCTTGGAAGCTTCTTTACTAGGGCACGAAGCTCGGCAGCGGATCGGAGATGACAGAAGTGGAGCAGCAGACGGCGTCAATGGCGGTTGGGCTTCTTGATGCAGCGGAACGGCGGATTGGAAAGCTAGAGCGGTGAACTAGGGTTTCGCGGCTGCAAAGAGCTTGAACGCGGGCGGTTGCCTGCACAGAGGCTTTGGATGAGGGCGGAGCGGCCGCGCATGCTCGCTATTTATGGAGCGGAGGCTGCGTGGGGAGCACGCAGGGCGCACGAGTCGGCGCCGGGGCGGTCTGTGACGAGACGGAGTCCGTCTCCTTCACGAACTAGTGGAGGAAGATGACTCTATCACTTGTCCATGGCTGCTGCCACGCCGAAAAGGAGAAGGGCAGGAAGTGGGCCTCGGCTCCAAGGGAGAAAAGAGAAAAGGCCAAGCAGGCCTAAAGCCGAGAGAGAAGGGAGAGGAAAAATAAAATTCCTTTTCTTTTATTTTCCAAATCATTTTCAAATTCATTTGCAAAAGCTTTTAAATTCAATTTTGAACATTATTTAAAAGCACTCAAATCAATGAATCACATGCACCAGGATGAATGCTCCAACCATGTTTCTAAACCCTATGATAATTTTTTAATTCAGAAAAAATATTGGTTTTCCTATATTTCATGAGCACAAAAATTCATGATTAAATAATTTTTACTCTATTTCCAAAAGTGCAAAATTTGGGGTGTTACATGTAGTCAGAAAGATTGTACCGCCTTTTTTGCTTATAGTTTCCCCATAATCACCCTCAGACCTGGGGAATGTTGTTCCTGACCTGGGTATGCGGGATTATATTCCAATTTGTTTATCACATTCCTCAACCCTGTTGACCCAGGAACTT
This sequence comes from Bothriochloa decipiens, assembly GCA_023333625.1. Lineage (NCBI taxonomy): Eukaryota > Viridiplantae > Streptophyta > Magnoliopsida > Poales > Poaceae > Bothriochloa > Bothriochloa decipiens. The sequence goes on along the minus strand of CM041635.1, from coordinate 30,757,375 downwards.
TGTGACTTTGGTTTCACCTTCAGTAGCATACTTAATTAGCAGCAAAAAAATGATGTGAGTTGACTAATAAATAGATAAATGTAACAGTGCCATACTGCCATTTCTTTAGTTTGGATTATTATTCCATACCTGTCATGACGCGCCCTGATTTACCATTTCAACTCTTGCAGTTATGGAAGAGTGGATGAGCTAGTGTACTTTGCTGGTTTGAAGGAGCAGTATGAAATTGTGGTTCATCATTACATTCAGGTGTGTTTAGTTATATGAAGATTTATCATCTTAGGAAATTGTAGTGCTCCAATCATTGAACATAATTTTAGGATATCTTTTCAACTGTAGTTGGTACTTGGTACCCAATTTCCACAGCTGACGTACTATATGTTATATCATGTTTCTGCAAATCCCATTAATTGTTTTAACATAAGCAGCTGAGACTGGTTGTGCTTAGGATTGTTTTGTGGTTGTTGTATTGTGCTTGGCTTTGGCAGGGTTCAGGCTGCACGCTGCAATGATCTTGTATTATCGCTGTATTTCTATCATTGAATACACCTTTTATAATTTCTTTGAACAATTATAATTCTTAAACCAACTTTTTTTTTCTTATGTAAGTAAACAGAAAGGAAAAAGTTGTTTGATGTTGAATGTTAATGCATAATTGTCTGTCTCTAACACGTGTGCATTGTTCTACACTGACCTTCGTGTTTTTGGCGTGAGTACCACTTGTCTTGGTACATCTTCAGTCTAAGTCCATTTCTTTGGCCACAATAAATTGGATTTTCTGGAAACAACTATATTTCAGGGCACATTCTTGTACTTAGATGGAGTATCACTCATCTTTTACTGTGCACTCAGTGGCTTCAGTTGAGACACCAGGTCTAATGCTTTTTCCATTATTGTGTCAGCAAGGAGAAGCAAGAAAAGCATTGGAAGTGCTTCAACGGCGCAATGTTCCTGTAGACCTTGTGGTACATAATTCTGTTGTTTCAATGACCTATTTTGTAACTTCAAAAATTTCATGCTATTTCTACCTTATTAAATTTGCTTATTTGTTTTCTCAGTATAAATTTGCCCCAGATTTGATCATGTTAGATGCTTATGAGACTGTTGAATCATGGATGATGGCGAGAAACAAGTTGAATCCAGGGAAGCTTATACCAGCAATGATGCGTTATGTGAGCGAACCACATGCGAAGTATGACATGCCAAAAGTTTATTTTACATTCTTTCTTCCATTATAGCATTATATCCATGGCCTTCATATTTAACAGCTTTTCTGCAAAAAAATCATCATGTCAGAGAACCCTATTTTTTTCTATTGTGGAACTTTTGTTATATTTCTCATTTTATTTATGTAGCTTTGGATGGAAAGGTAACTCCATTAAACTTCCAAAGCTGCCCTTCCGAAATTTTGAAACAAACCATAAAAATGCCTTTTATTTCATTGTTTCTTGATCTCCAGAGCAAACTGCAATTTAAAGTGGCTGACATGGTTTTCTACAACGTGCATGGTGTAATGAAATTATGTTTGTGACTCTTGCAGGAATGAAACACATGAGGTCATTAAATACTTGGAGTTTTGTGTGAAAGATTTGAACAATGAGGACCCTGGAGTGCATAATCTGTTGCTATCACTATATGCCAAGAAGGTAAATCCTTTTTCCATGGTGCATTATTTTTTTTTTCATGCTGTATGCTAACTGCTGGATCTTCCTGTCATCCTTTCAGACTACAAACAAAACATGTGTCTTAATTTATTGTCGCATTTACTTTGTGTCTGTTGGACACAATAATGCTTGTGCTTGTGCTTAGTAGCAATATTAAATCTGCTGCATTCATGCTGTATTCAGTTTTTCACTTTTTCTTTCGAGGGAATAAATACCCATATCCATAAGGTTAAGTGGATATTTGCATACATGAATCCATTATAATGTTCATGTACTCTGATCTACTCATGTGTAGGATGATGAATCCCAGCTTTTGCAATTTCTCGACACAAAATTTGGTAAAGGACAAACAAATGGCCCTGACTTCTTTTATGATCCCAAGTATGCTCTCCGCCTTTGTCTTCAAGAGAAGAGAATGCGTGCTTGTGTTCGGATTTACAGCATGATGTCCATGCATGAGGAAGCTGTGGCACTTGCTTTGAAGGTACACCTTATTCCTTCTTAAGTTCCGTCTCAGTAGTAGTTGTGCTCCTCCATGTTGATAGTTCAATTCTTTGTGTTCCTGTTTTTCTTATAATTTGTTTGGTTCTCACTAGGTGGACTTAGAACTTGCAAAGGCAGAAGCTGACAAAGTAGAAGATGATGAAGAGCTTAGGAAGAAGCTGTGGCTTAAGGTTGCTAAGCATGTCATTGAGCAAGAGAAAGGAGTCAAGAGAGAGAATATAAAGAAAGCAATAGAGTTCCTTTCGGAGACCAATAACTTGTTAAAGATTGAGGATATCTTACCATTTTTCCCAGACTTCGTATTGATTGACGATTTCAAAGTAAGATTAATAAAATTCCTTATATTTCTAGCTTTATTAAAATATTATCTCTATTCTTCAGTTCTTTCTTCAGTTTGATCGTGTCGCTTGTCTGTAAACTCTGTTCTATGTTTGTGTTCTATAATTATGGAACTGCTTGAACAGGAGGAAATATGCAAATCTCTCAAGGACTACAACAGCCAGATTGAGCAGCTGAAACAGGAGATGGATGATGCCACACGTGGGGCAGACAATATCAGAAGTGATATTGGTGCCCTTGCTCAGAGATACACCGTAATTGATCGTGAGCAGGATTGTGGGGTAAGGCACTGCTGATCGTAGTACACAAAATACTCCGTACTCCAGTTCAACTGTTGCAGCCTTTTACGTTGATGTATTATACCTGTTGCTTTCTTAATTACTTCCCATCTTTTTTCATTTCTGAAATTCAACCATATAGTAAGTTAAAATTTGGAATGATACCTGTTGTATTTCTTTTGCCCCTGAGCTTATTTGGATTCTTTACCATTTTGATAGACATGGTTGTATGAATCGATGCTGCTTTTCAAACGCTTCTGCACTAATGTTGTGATTCTAACTTCTATCTGTACCTAACAGGTTTGCCGGCGCAAAATATTGACCGTTGGAGGGTTACACCAGGTAGGAAGAAGCTATACATCTGTTGGACAGATGGCCCCCTTTTATGTGTTTCCCTGTGGACATGCCTTCCATGCAAATTGCTTGATTGGACATGTAACTCGTTGCAGTAACCAGGTGCAAGTAAGTCTATCTACAACACTTCAATTGATTGTTGCGATATGCAACAATATAGCAGGCTTATGTTTAATCTCCAATACCAATCATCTATGGATGAATTTGTTATGTTGTAGGCTGAGAGAATATTGGACCTTCAGAAACGGCTTAGCTTGATGGACAGGAAAGCAGCAAAAGAAAATGGGGCAAGTGTTAATGGTGAATCTATTACGAGCACAACCCCAGTTGATAAGGTCTGCAAATATCTGAATTCTCGTACCCTTCACCCTGCAGCCACTTTGCTGATGCAGTCAATCATTGTTTCTGCAGCTGAGATCACAGTTGGATGATGCTGTAGCAAGCGAGTGCCCCTTCTGTGGTGACCTGATGATCAAGGAGATTTCACAGCCGTTCATTCTCCCTCAGGAGTCGGATGAAAAGGCATCATGGGAAATCAAACCACAACCAACGCCTCAGAAGATTCTCCCCATGACCATGTCTATATGATGCTACGGACAGTACAGCCTAAGATGGGATTGCTTTTGAATTTTTACCTGGTTTTGACTTTTGGCACTCATTGTCTTTTTTTTGTGGTATATGGTATTTCATACCCTTCTGCTGTTGGGTGATTTTTTTAATATTTGCCCAACTTGTGTATTAGCTTGACCCCTAGCGGTCGAGAAGAGCGTGTTAACGCTGTTTGTGTATAGAAACATCAGTCGCTTCCTTCGAGAGTTTTGTATAGGATACGTCGAGAGCTATCGTGTTGGAAGATCTCGGTACACTTGTGAATGAATATTTTTTTACTTGTGTACAACGATGTCGTCTTGCTCTTGAAATATTTTCTTTTTCACGGCAGGATAATTAAACCTGCATGAAAGTAAGAAACCTTTGTTTAATGATATGTTTGGTAGAGCTTCTCCTGCTCTAGACTCGATGAAGCTGATGGTTTAAGAGGAGTGTTTTTATGACTCAATAAGTTTATATATGATGCCATAGTGCAAATAGTGACTGTGTGGAGTGAACTAGACATGCCATGACTATCCGCATTAATTCAAGGTAGACTAATAAGTACCAAAGATGACAACTAATTTGTATGTTTGTTTGTGATTCCTTAACTAGATTGTAGGTGGTTAACAAATAAAAAGAAATGCTGTTTAAGGAAACACAATTCCTTTCTATGAGACTGACTGATTTTCAAGTCCTGTTCTGTAGCTCTGCTGCTTGCTTCCTGCATTTGTCCAACACAAGACCACAGGCGCAGCCATCAATCAAATCCAACGTCGTCTGAGAGATTGAATACTTTCCAGGCACATGTAATTTAGCGTCTCCCTTTAGGAAAACACACTAATAAATAATATGGGCACCATGGTCATTCTCTTTATACTAATCTGTCAGAAACTTGTTTAGGATGCCAATTATAGTATTTTGGAATGAGAGTTAGAACACAACGAATATATGGGATAGTGGAAGAAGCCAGCGTGAGCAACAGTAATATATTTGGATTTTAGATAAAAAAACCGAATGTCACCCCTGACAAGACACGCGTCCCCGATTTATTTTAACAGTAAGTACGGATAGCTACAACGACGAACGATAGTTACGTTTGTTCAGGTAGTTTGCATTTGTCGTCCACGAAAGTCTGAAGGTCAACACGAATCATCTTTTGCATGACCGAGAAGAAATAGTAAAGACTAAAAATGGATTGAAAAGGTGGACCGGCCGGCACATGGATAAACATGACTTCTAATTTCAGCAAATATCAGCTGCAGAACACAGAAAACGCATGAGAAGGCGCTAATTTTAGCAGTTTACGAGCGAGGCAGTGCAGGGAAGGAGTGATCAGAAATCGCAGCTGCGTCTCATCCGTCAGTGCCGGCACTGGACGAGGTTCGCCGCCGCTGCCGCCGCCTCCTCCATATAAAGAAAGTCGCCGCGCGTCTCCTCGTCCACCACCACCAGGCGTCCGATCCATCCTTGCATTGGTTGGTTCCTCGATCGTCGTCTCGCGTGTCGCGTTTGCCATTGCTGCCCAGCCCCAGCAGCTGCTGCAATGGCAGGCGGCGTGGTCGTGAACGCGGCCGGGGGCAAGACGTACCCCGGCCGCATGACGCCGTTCGTCTTCTTCACCTGCCTCGTGGCTTCCTCCGGCGGTCTCATCTTCGGCTACGACATCGGCATCTCCGGCGGGGTCACCTCCATGGACTCGTTCCTCAAGCAGTTCTTCCCCTCCGTGTACGCCAAGGCGGAGGCGAACAAGGACACCAACCAGTACTGCAAGTTCGACAGCCAGCTGCTGACGCTCTTCACGTCGTCGCTCTACCTGGCGGCGCTGGCGACGTCGTTCGTGGCGGCGTCGGTGACGCGCGTCTTCGGTCGCAAGTGGTCCATGTTCTGCGGCGGGCTCACCTTCATGGCGGGCTCCGCGCTCAACGGCGCCGCCACCGACGTGCTGATGCTCATCCTGGGCCGCATCCTGCTGGGCATCGGCGTCGGCTTCGCCAACCAGTCGGTGCCGCTGTACCTGTCGGAGATGGCCCCCGCCAAGCTCCGCGGCATGCTCAACATCGGGTTCCAGCTCATGACCACCATCGGCATCCTGGCGGCGAACCTCATCAACTTCTGGACGGTGTCCATCCCGGGCGGCTGGGGGTGGCGCATCGGGCTCGGGCTGGCGGGGGTCCCGGCGCTCATCATCACGGTGGGCGCGCTGGTGCTCCCCGACACGCCCAACTCCCTCATCGCCCGGGGGTACAACGACGACGCCAAGAAGGTGCTGGTGAAGATCCGCGGCACCGACGATGTGCACGACGAGTACGACGACATGGTGGCGGCGAGCGAGGAGGCAAGCGCCATCGAGCACCCGTGGCGGAACATCCTGGAGCGCCGGTACCGCCCGCAGCTCACCGTGGCGGCGCTGATCCCGTTCTTCCAGCAGCTGACGGGGATCAACGTGATCATGTTCTACGCGCCCGTGCTGTTCCTGACCATCGGCTTCGGCGACGACGCGTCGCTGATGGCGGCCGTCATCACGGGGCTGGTGAACATGTTCGCCACCATCGTGTCCATCGTGTGCGTGGACCGCCTCGGCCGGCGCGCGCTGTTCCTGCAGGGCGGCACGCAGATGTTCATCTCGCAGATCGTGGTGGGCACGCTGATCGCGCTGCAGTTCGGCACCGCCGGCGTGGGCGAGATGTCCCGCGCCAACGCCTGGCTGCTGGTGCTCTTCATCTGCCTCTACGTCGCCGGGTTCGCCTGGTCGTGGGGCCCGCTGGGGTGGCTCGTCCCGTCGGAGGTGTTCGCGCTGGAGGTCCGGTCGGCGGGGCAGAGCATCGCCGTGTGCGTCAACATGACGCTCACCTTCATCATCGGGCAGTCGTTCCTCACCATGCTGTGCTCCATGAAGTTCGGCCTCTTCTACTTCTTCGCCGGCTGGATGTTCATCATGACCACCTTCATCGCGCTCTTCCTGCCGGAGACCAAAGGGGTGGCCATCGAGGAGATGAACCTCGTCTGGAGCAAACACTGGTTCTGGGGCAAGTACGTCACCGCCGACAGCGGCGGCAGCCGCAGACCCCACGGCGTCTGATCTGATTGTTTTGCATCGGAAGCCGTGCACACGACGACGACGTAGCTGACACAGTCGAGTTGCTTGATGTTGACGCACAGGGTGGTTGAATGTCTCATCTGCATGATGCATCGACGATGACTGACTTTCCATGAAGATTAATTCTTGTTCATACTTAATAGCAGGCACAGATTGATTTGGTACGCTACTTGAGATTATTGTTACTCGTCAATATTATTAGAGAGACAGACAGAGGCAGACAGAGAGATTGGCATAGCATGCAGAATTGCAGCAGCTAGCTAGCAGTTCGTTGTTTTGTATCCTACGGTGCGGTATTTGACCAGGAAGTTAAGTTTGATCTAGGAATTAATCCCTCCAAGGTATTTAAATTCATGTTGTACGTACTGAAAACTTTTCCCAGAGGTAGAAAGGAAAAATTCCTACAAAAACTGTGCCCTGTAGTGATTTGTTTCCTTAGTCACTTACATTTACTCTGTCACACTCGAGAAACCAAATTCTTTCAAGCTTGAACATTATAACAAAAAATACTAACAACATTTTGGATATATGAAATAAATTTCATTAGATTTGTTATGCAATATGCTATCATAATATACCAATTTAGAGACAGTAAATGTGAATACCATTTACTATAAATTTGGACAACTTTAACATGCAGTTACATGATTATCAAAATTTTGTGGACAAATCTAGTATATACTAGAAAGGCGCGCGGCTTTGCTACGCATGGCCATCGGGCCTTTTTTTGGTTGCAGTTAGGTATATGAATATGAATATGAATAATGGTGGCTACCTAAATTAATTTATATAATGTATTAGTGTTTTTTCTGTTTTGTTTGAAAATTATCATTTATGGATGATTGTACATATTAATTGCGGAGTTTTTATTTCGTTGTCTATATTCTCCGAGTCCCATAAAAATTGAACGTGAACTCCTTTCTTAAATTTATTTTTTAATTGAGCATGGAATAATAATTTGTGAAACATTTCATTTTTTAAGAGGTTGTAAATATTAATAAGTATTCACAAAATAAATTTTATAATGTTTAGATTAATATTTTAATATGTAGGAATCATGTAAGTTTCATTTGTTAATTAAAAGAGATTGTTTCTAAATAATTTTAAATTTATTTATTTTTCGAGTTTTATATTTTGTATACATAGAGTGGATCATGGAGAGTTTTTTAAAAAATTTCATGATTTTAGGAGCTTTGATTATTTTTCTATGAAATAAACAAAATCAGCATACTGTAGGATTTAATAAAAAAAAGGCCATTGGGCCAAAAGTGGCCGGGGGCCGGCCCATCAAGCTGGTGGCAGGCCGGCCCATTCAATCGGTTGGACGGCGGTTCATATTTCGGAAAAGCTCGAGGGTGTTTTTGCAAAAATACCGGTGGAAGCCCGATCTGAGCCATTCGTCCGGCCGATCGGACGGCCGAAAATTGCTGTCGACATGGCCACGCTCGTTGGACCTCTTTTGGTGCAGCTATCGTAATAAGAGAGTCTGAGGGTGTTTTTGCAAAAATGCCGGTGGAAGCCCGATCTGAGCCATCCGTCCGGCCGATCGGACGGCCAAAAATTGCTGTCGACATGGCCACGCTCGTTGGACCTCTTTTGGTGCAGCTATCGTAATAAGAGATTAGTAATCAAAATTATTATATTTACCTCTTCTCTCTCTCTCTCTCCCTTTCATTTCCTAACAGGTTGTGATAACTTTACCAATCTATGTTACTTTCATCATTTGCATTACATCTATGTGGGTTTTTTTTATTTACTAGAAAACGTGTCCGTATGGGTTTCAACGGAACCCAGTAATACATACTGGAACCGGACTACGTATCTTCGCTAGATACAAGTTCTTCTAATTTGTATAAGTATACATCGGGAATCCGGGTCACATACAAGATATTCCGACTATCCCAGTTCTTTGTCGTTCTCACGTATCGAAAAGTCAAATATACCTATCTTTATATTAAGAGTAATAATATATAATATATAATTAGTATAATTAGGTAGATTATTGAACCTATTCTCATAATAAATTTATGTAGAAACAGAAATGTTGCTAATATTTTTTATAAACTTAGTCAAACTTTAATAAGTTTGACCAACACGAATCTCAAAACGATACTTAAATAGGAACAGAGAGATTACAAGGAGCGCAACCTTATTACGTCTTATTGGAATCATATGAGTCTAGTTCACATGTGAGGCACGGAGGATGCAAGTGCGACGGAAGAAACTCCCCGCTTCCGATGTAGTTAGGTAGAGGTGGTCCGGAAAATAGGTAAGAGAAAATTAGCCTCTTTATTAATATATAAATAAAGTACAGATTTAGCTAAACTCTTAGCTTAAGTCATATAGCTATAGTTATATATTTTTATGACATCATGAATCTATATTTTATAATTCAACTTTTGATCTTGCTAGTTGTCATAATTTCTTTCATCCGATAATACAATCCATTATGACTTCAAAAGTTTATATTGAAATATAACCGTTCTACATAGTGCCCATGTTGGCGGAGTTTGTTAAAAATAAAATCATGACTTAATAAACACTATTTAATTATGTCTAATCTATGGATATATACGTTGTTTGAGTATTTTCTTAAGTTTTCTTAGATAATAATTAAAGGACAGAACACTTATTTCTTTAATTTTTTATCTTATCTTAAACTCCTATAAAATTAATACTCACTAGCAGATTTCTCTGCAATTTAGTGAAGCCATGTCATCAAGTGGGTCCCATAGCTCACCAACCTCGAAAATCATGTAGGTGTAGCAAGCCAAAACGTCTCCACCACAAGCCACACCAGCCATCACCGACGTTCAACTAATGAAAGCATTCATGTCTGTTGCTCTTCACCTCCCAAGGGGTCATGCATGGTGCTTTAGCCCATGTTTATACGTAGGTTTTATTTTATGTATTTTTCTGAAGCCAACAAACATCACCGATCAACAACTTGAAATATAAAAACGGAGATGATCTTGACGTACGGTTGGCTATTTATGATTATCTCTCAATGAATGAACTCCTTGGTTGCTACTTGATGTGATTTTCAAGAAATATTATTGAATATGTCGATGCTCGGCAAGACACATTATCCACTAACTAGCTTCATGATACAACATCTATTATCATTAATTTATAATTATTTATTTATTTATATAAATAATCTTATTTTTCTAAATCATCAACAATTTCTAAAAACATGCAGGGTATGCTTTCTATTGATCCTTGAGAGTCTTAAGGTTTATGTGTTTGCAATTCCCATTAAATAACTCACATTTTCATATCCCTCTATCATTTAACAAATAGTCACCGGAACTAACCTTAAATTTCCGCGGCAACGCGCGGGGAATCCACCTAGTTATTGTTGTTGTTGTGTATGATGAAGATGATGATATTTTCATGTTTTATTTTCTTATCATGGGGTGATAAGCCGATTGATGTTGTTTGGCTGATGATTTCTATGGCTAATAAGCCGACTGATACTATTTTGTTATGAGAGAAAAACACTATACCACGGTTGATAAGTTCAAAAGAAAAAAACAATATACCATGGCAACCTTTTACTTGAATACTGATCCCCTAATTTACTCAAAACACACGCAAAAGGAAATAAATAATACGACTCACTATTTCTCAATCGTGGCTTGAGAGTTTGGAAGGAGCGTGACCCCAGGTGCTTCCAAGAAGAATGAGCGAACACAATACAGCTCCTAGCCGTGATCTAACACTTCGCCAACCTGTGGATTGATGCGAGGGTGCGGCACCTTGGTTGTTTACTGCAGGACTAATATCATTAGTCTAAGTAGTACGCTAGGGTGGAACGAGCACAATGTAGCTCATCATGTCCCTCTAGTGCGTCGGTAGTGCGGCTTCGCCTGTGTAATTCTAAAAACTTTTCGACCTTTAATACAAGAAGATACGAAAGCCTTATACATATTCAAGAAAAATAGAACACACACGACGAAATGTCCTTTTCTGCTCCTTTTCCTATATATTTATTTTCCCATTCTATATTATCCTCAAATCTACAGGAGTAGAGCACATATTGGGCCGCATTGAGTACCTGCTGACGCTTATATTAGGAAGTTGTGTCACGTAATTTCTTGCCCAATAAGCAGCATTTCATTGAAGACATTCTTGTCCCACAAGTCGCAGTAGCCATGTTACACGGTGTTGAACCGGCCAGGTTGTTTTGCACTAGCAAATTGTCCAGCAAGTCGCAGTAGCCGGCCATTTTCTTGAGGCCATTCTTGTCCAGCAAGAGTGGCACTAAACGATGAGCCTGGGGTACGTGGGCAGGCTGTGCGTCCGGGCGGTGCAGGCCGCCGTCCGGGTCGAGCCCAAGCAGCCGGCGGCGCCCCACAAGCCATCGACGACGGCGGTCGCCGCCGGTCACCACCACCTGCAGCCACCGGCCGCGAACACGAGGCGGGCGTCCGGTGAATTGGCTGCAGGGCCGGCGGCGAGGACGACGACTGCTGGCGCTAAGGAGGAAACGATGGCGGCGGTCAGGAGGAGGAGGCGTGCCGAGAAGGATGAGAACCTCATGAATCTCATATTCTGGGGGCCCAATTAATTACAGTCGTTCTATGGTTTCATTAGTGATTTGATTTGCAATCTTTTTGTGTGTGCGCGCGCGCGCTTCAATGATACCAGAATGGTGAAAGGCCTGGCACATACGAGTACACAAATAACAGTTTGTCCGGAGTAAGTTCTTGGCTCTTATTTTTTTGCCATTTTATTTTCCTCGCTCTCTCTACAAAAAGAGTGTAATTTTTAATCCTGGTGAGCCAAAACAACCTAAGGTCTTGTTGGTGTTCTTAGGATATTGACCCTTCAAGTTTACCGTGGAGGGGCAGTGAACTTTGTGTGTTCGGGATAGGCGATCCCTTTCTTGATGGTGGGTCCGTCGTAACATTTGTCTTTGTTGGTCTGGGGAAACCTCCTTCGTGGTTTGTGAGATTTGTCTTGGTTGAAACGACATTTGTGGATTACCTAGCACTGTGGGTAAATAGCCTTGTGGATCATATTGTGGTTGAGGCAGACCCATATTATTGTACATGTGGATTATGGGCATTATTAACTAATTAATTCTAGGTAGTGATCGCCGAGGAGTTGCTTATCAAGTTGAAGGTGCAGATGAGCTTGTAGCTCGCTACTAAGACTTCCGGTTGAGAAGCCACCCATCCAGGGTTCAAAGCCTAGGTGCTGTACAATAAAAATCCCCTCGCTAGCGAAACCAGGGTTCGAGGGTTTTTACCGCGGCTGGAAGCTATAACTTTCCTCTTAACGAAAAACGGTGGGGCTGTTCCCCGTCGCATTTTGCTTATCAAGTTGAAGGTCGGACGATAAAGATGATGAATTGTGTAATATCTAGCTACCGTACAACACACTTATTATAAAGAGAAACGTTCTTTTGTTTTACCCGAGGGAAACATATATATAGCACAATACAACTCAAGGTAACATATATATATATATTGGCATCTGCTCCGGTACTCCTCTCTAAAATATTTGCACGAATTGTAAAGCAGCCAATTAAGGTAATTAGTGTTTTTGCTAATTATTTTTTATATGGGCCACGCTTGGACCCAGCCCATCCGTTCAGCCCCGAGCCCAGTCCGTCCCAAAGTAAAATCATCGTTACAGAGACGACGTCATCCATTCATTCGTTGTGGAAGGAGACGGCGCTGCCGCGTCGGCATTCTGGAGTAGTGGAATCCGGCCGACCGAGTGGCGCCGGCACCTCGGTCTTTTGGCCGGCGGTGATGAATATTCTGTAGCAATGTTAGCCTATTTTTTTTTTACAATGAAACATCATAAATTGGTTAACAGCAAGAAGTTGTCAGAACCATTACATCGTTAATGGTTACATATTCTAATGCCGTCAGAAAGGGGCAATAGAGTTCATGGTCTGCATAAACGCAAGTATCATTTAGAAAAACCTGATTGTGCCTATATGCACTGAGAGCTTGCCTAGCTAGAGAATCTGTCGTTCGATTGTTTCTTCTAATGATTCTTCGAACTGTAGTAGACGATGCTTGTAATCTGGAGGTGATAACTTGAGTGAAGGGCTTGATTCTTGTTAAACACCATCGCGTCATGTCTTGACCATATATTGGATCCATAAACCAACGAATTGCAGTAGCTTAATAAACACTATATGTGGGGAAGAAAACAAGCTGTTGAAAAACGCGTCATTGACGTGGTCGAAAAAAAATTGACATTGCTGTAGTCCCAAATTTTAGAAGTGAATCGTCAAAATGTTAACTATAAAATATACTTAGATCTCCGTATGTGGTCATCACAAAATATACAAAGTATACAGAAAGGCATCCAATAATAAAATATATATAGAGGCAGCTGGTTGGACACGGTGTTCGCAAGGGACGTTACTTTCTCCATTTCCATGATGAAAAGTGTAAGGGTGACGACAGATTAGACTTTTGTTTTTATATCTGTTACCGCAGAGCATAAATATAGCAACCCCAAGAGGCTTTCCATGCATCCAACTCTCGGTACCAAAATCTCATACGACTAGAAAGACAGTTGCTGTAGGTAACCCGTAACCCGTCGTCAGCAAGCTCAATTAAAAGTGCTTAAAGAGTACGTGTTGACATCGTTTTTTGGCACGTATCAATAAGGATCGAAAGACTAAACTGAATCGGCAAAAGGGTGGTGGCTCTTCAGCATTGCTTCTGACCTGCCAATAGATGATTGCCGATGAAGAGCATGTTGATCTGGATTATTGCCGATGGTGCTGAAAAGCTGATAGAGGATCGTTGCCGATGAAACAGAAAAAGCTATTGCCGATGGGATAGGCAGGAAGGCTAGAAGGTTGTTGCCGATGTCAGGGATGTGCCGATAAGAAGATGACTTCATCGTGACGGGAGCGAACAGAGGATCGGCGACACGAAGCTTAGGATTTTTTGTATCGTAGTTTAAATTCAACTCCTATACAAGTTTTATTTCTTTTTCAAGAAATAGAGTTCGTATAAGGAATTAGTTTATTTCTTCTATAGTTGAGCTTTACGTATTAAATTAGAACTCTTTTGATTAACAGAGTATAAATATATGCCGAAGGGCATTGTAATGGATATCCAAGTATCAATAAACAAATCTACTTTTTATTTACCTTTACCAGTACTTTACTTTTCGACGACTTCGTCAAGTACCTTTTCTTTTTCAACGAGTTCTTTCAAGAATCGACGGGCTGCATCAACTTGATCTCCGGCGACCTTGCAGGTTCCGCGTCTACCGAGCATGATTCAGGCTTTGACGTCCGGGCGTATCGCTGTCGTCTCGTCTGATCTGTTAAACAGTTATCGAATACCTTCTGAGCTTTGATGTCCGGGCGTATCGCTGTCGTCTCGTTCGGATTTTATTCAAATTTATCATCCTTGTCGATTAACAGGTCAAATCGACTGGCACGCTTCGGACATCGATTTTGGGTATTAGCCCGGTGTGTTTGCAGATATAATTTTGCATCAACACATCTTTTGGCACGCCTGGTGGGACCAAGTCAACAGATCTATCATGAAGAATCCTGCTGATATCAATCCAGAAAACATCATCGAGATATCAGAGTCAGATCTCAAGGAGGATTAGAAGCTAGCCATGGAAAAAGCTATGGAGGATTACAGGCAGCTCTGCTTGAAGTCGTTTAGCATGAATAGGGGCGGAGAAGTCATCCAGAAACAAGATCTGCCGTTGCCTCGGCAGGTAACCTTTGACTCCAACCCTGGTAAATTACAGGAGATGGTTAATTCTGCATTAAATCAAGCTTTGATCAACTACTCCACCGTGCTGTCCAATACTATCTACAATGCTGTTGTGCAAACGTTAAGAGACGGACAAGCACCAGGGTATGTCGGGCCGACATATCATCAGCCGGGATCGGCATCTACCAGTATTCCATCGGCAACTCCAGCCGTTGAGAGTATGGAAGCGCCTACTCCTCCAGTTATATCAGGGCCATCTATCATTGAAGCCACGCCGATAGGATCAGATCTAATGTCTCAGGAGAGGCCTAGTACTCAGTTGAGCACAGATCTATCGGCATCGGCAATATCAGGTCCTTCAGGTCAACACAGTCAAACTGCTGCTAATTGGTGGGGATACGGTATGCCTCCAGGTCCATCTACTGCCAACTCTGGACTGCCTCAAGTGCATGATGTAGTAGGGAAGGGTCCAATGACATCGGCTACTTCAATTCGGCCGATGGCTCAAGTGTCACATTATTCCACTACACCTCCTGCTATACAGCCATTGTCAATGGGATTCTACGCGCCTTCGCAACAGATATCCTATACGAATCCATTGACTAATCCTCCACCAGTTCAACAGAGAGCTTCCACTACAGAACAGCCCGTAGTACCATTCATATCTCAGTCTGGGTTACCTGCAATTCAGGGCAATTATGCTAGCTATCATCCACCTATACAAGAGCATCAATTGTCCGCAAGCTATCAGCCATCGGCAAGTCAGGTGCCGATAAGTTATAATCTCAATTGGTTAGGGCAAGCGCCAGTTCTGCAATCTGCTATTCAGCCAAGTTACCAGGTAATGGGGACTCAGCAGTATAGTCCACATGCAACTTTTCAGGAATAAGCATCAGCAAAACAGCCGATGAACTTTACTCCACAAATTGGTGTCGTGAATATGCCGATTTATCCAAGCCAAATGCCACGGGGGTATGTAGAAACATATTAGCCAACGCCTTCAATGGAGATTCAGCCAGTGCATCGGCAAGATCAGGATACACTCTTAACCAATAAGATTGCAGAAGTGATGAAAGAGCAATTTAGGATTCAGCCCAAGATTAATACTTACTCTTATCGGACTCCGTACCCTTCAGCTTATGACTCAATTCCTTTCCCAAATCGGTACAAAGTACCAGATTTCACCAAATTTTCTGGGCAAGATGATACGTCGACGATGGAACATATCAACCGATTCATCATCCAGTGCGGGGAAGCAGCGAACAGGGATGAGTTGAGGATTCGTTTATTCTCGTCCTCTTTGTCTGGATCGGCATTCGCATGGTTCATCTCATTACCACCAAACTCCATTCTTACTTGGGTCAATCTAGAAAGACAATTCCATAAATACTTCTTTGCTGGTGTCCATGAGAAGAAGCTTACCGATTTGATGAAATTGAGACAGCGAAGCAACGAATCGGTAGAAGGTTTTGTACAAAGGGTACGAGACATGAAGAACAGGTGCTACAGCCTAGTACTTGATGATCACCAGTTAGCTGGTTTGGCTTTCCAGGGTCTGTTGCCGCATCTCAGGGACAAATACGATTCTCAGGAGTTTGAAAGCTTAAGCCATATTGTGCAGAGGATCTCTGATCAAAGTGCTCAAGCTCCAGAACATAGGAAGAGCTGGAACAAAAAGGTGTCCTTTGTAGAAGAGGCAGAGGAATCAGATTCAGATGAAGAACCAACTATCGGCCTGGCTGAGTAGTGAAGGGTAAAAAGCCTTTATCTTGTCCTTTTGGTCAGAAGGAGCCAGAAAGATTCACGTTCAACGTCGCAAAGGCCGATAAAATATTTGATCTGCTACTTCAAAAAGGACAAATCAAGCTGTTGCAATCGGCAATTGAATCGGCAATCCATCGGCAGATGAGCTGAAGAAGATGAGGTACTGCAAGTTTCATAATGCAACTTCACATAGTACCAATGACTGCAAGGTTTTCAGACAGTAGTTGCAATCGGCAATTGAATCTGGGAGGATCAAGTTTGACAACTCTAAAGCTCAGAGGCCGATGAAGATTGATCAACATCCTTTCCCAGCAAACATAGTGGAGGCCGTAAACAAGACCAAAGTGTTGACATCGGTAAGCGCTAAGAGGAGAGCATCGGTGGATCCTAGAAATCAAGCAACTGCCGATGACTTGAAAGGGAAAGAGAGAGTTGAAGAAAGCAGTAGTTCCAGAAGACCTCCTAGACCAACTCTGTACAGAATTTCAGGTGACCGCTATCGACATCGACAAGAAGAGTTGCGTCGGGAAGCATGGCATCGGCATAAAAATCATTGGAGATGCCCGTTCATCATCTACTGCTGGGAAGAAGGCATTAAATTACCTACTGTTGATAGCTGCCCCGAGTGCAATGGTTATGATCAAGCCGATCGGACAGAAAGAAGATCGCGCTATGGTAATCAGAGCGAACACATTAATAAGCCAATTAGAAAGAGAGCATCAGTATATGATCGGCTGGGGGGCAGAACCAGTGTACATGAAAGGCTGGGCAGGCATGGCGATTACTTTCCGATGAACCAAGAGGAGCTCGAGGAGATGGCCAATGCACGAGTCCCTGATGAAGCAGTATTCTGTAGGGATCCCAATATAGACTGCCCAGGTTCAAATACAAAACTGTATCAGCCCGTTTGGAAAACGAAGCTTCCTCAATGGTGCCCTAAAGGTCTGACGAAGACTCAGAAGAGGAAGATGCAATGGGAGCGCAAAGGAGAAAACTCCCGTAAGGGAAAAACTTAAGTATGGCGGCCGAAGCGCAAAAATGAAGGCCCATCGGTAGACATCAACATAGTTTTCATATTGCCGATGAAATTCCGAGCACTTGCTTATGAGGAAAACAAATAAAGTACTTGTTTAAAAAGAATGTATCGATGCTACGTTAAGGTGAAAGTTTTACAAATTGCCGATACATTACTTTGCCAATAAGGAAAAAGGTTTACAAGCTCAACAACGAGCGGATGGTTGATATCGCATGTAGGCGAATTTGGTCGGCCTCCTCCAGTATCTTTGCGTCTTCATCGGCATTGCCTTCAACGGACTTGATTTTATTCTTGAGCGCCAGTGTTTTGAGGACTTGGTTGTCCCTTTCTTGCTGAAGAGTCTTGATAGCTTCGAGCATTTGGGCCTTTTTCTGATTTTCTGCATCCAAGGATCCTTCAATCTGTCTCAGCTCCACTAGCAGGGCTTCTCTTCTTGCCGATAGTTGAGCAATTGTTTCTTCCAGATCTGCACAGGAGGCTTCTAGTTTATCGATGTCTTTGTGCTTCTCATCGACAAATTGCTTGTGTTTCATCATGTCCTCCTGGAGTTTTGCCTAAGTAGCTCTATCGGCAATTCGCTGGGTAGCCCTCTGATACTGCAACTGCCGACTCTCCAGATGTGCAGCTTGGAAGAGTGCTTCCTCGACATCGGCAGGAATATGACCTCGAATTTCTTTGAAAGTTGCTCTTGCGAAATCGGAATCCTGGATCAGCAAAGAAGTCTCCTGTTGCAGCAAGGATAATAACGTCTCTAGCCGGGAATTGGTTTCAGATGATAAAGCTTCAGGGGCTGGAGCAGAGCTTTCTTCAGGCTCTTCATCATCGAGAACAATCCCACTGATAGAGAAGGAAAACAGACTGTCGGGGGAATCTTGCTCCTAAAAAGGAAAAGGTGACGTCAGCAGAAGGACCCAAGTATTAAAGGTTATCTAAGGGAGTTAACTTACTTGTTTCAAGGCCATCTCTCGCCTTTGGCTTGAAGAAGCAACCTCAGGTACAATTGCCGATGGCGTTTCCTGTGTTGGTACCTCGATCAGTTGCTGCTGCAATACCGGTGCCGACGAAGATCCTTGTACGGGTACAATTGCCGATGGAGAAGTCTGCATAGGTACGTCAGGCGATATCGGGCGAGGCGAGGATGCCGATGGTGAAATTGGAGATGGTGTAAGTCTTGCCTGCTTTGATTGTGATTCTTCGCCCGATGAAGCCTTACACTTGTGCTGTAAAATATCGGCATCGGATGGCTGGGGGGCATGGCAATGGATGGCTGAGGAATCGGTACACTTGGGACGGTTGCCGATGCAATTACTTGGTGCTACGAGAGAAACAGATGAGTAAAGGTACCGATCCAATGATCAAGGTTTAGATAAAGAATACCTCTGGAGAATCATCAAGGACGACGAGGTGTGGCGATGAAGGTGCTGCAGATGGAGACGAAGGGCGAGTTACCGATGAAGATTCCATTGGTGTAGAACTCGCGCCCTGAAATGTGAAATCGGTAAATCACAGCAATCGGCATCTGCAAAAGAAAGTGAGGTGATTACCTGAGATGTCTGTGCCGAGGATGTGATCGATTTGGTGCTCTTCTTGGAATGACCACGGCCCATCAGAGCATCTAGCGAAGGAGCTTTATGGCCGATGATGGATACTGGGGAGATCGGCTGTAGCCGTATGACCTTGCCGCTCTTACTCAGTGTTGGAACTGGGTCATAGACCTGTTAAAAAGGGGTTAGTTGCCGATGGATTAAAGGAAAGTTGAAGTGCAAATGGTCAGACTTACCGCATCGGTAGGAATGGCGTGATCGGGATCAATGAGATTCCAGTAAAGGTGAGGAGATGCGAAGAATAGCTGATCTTTCCATTCTTGCCACCATAATTTGAAGGACTCGGTGACGAAGGAAGTCGGTACCCAATCGGCTAGATCAACATTAGAGGTATCGGCATCAGGAAGGAGGGTAACAATCTTGTACCAATCTATACGGTTCGCAATAGTCTCTCTCGGTTTAATCACATCGGCAAAGCAGAGGTTGATGGGCAGTTGTCCAAAGGCTAGTTGTCTTGCTGCTACCGATGGATAATAGAACTCGTATGTGGGGTTGATGTTCTTCTCGCTTCCAAATATGTTGACCAGGATGGCGTGAGGGGTGATTATTGCACTAATAATATCGGTATCTTTATTCAAAGCCTCATCGGTAAGGTTAAAGGAAAGAGGGAATCTTGCTTCATCATCAACATATAGAACCCAGGCATGAAGCTCAGAAGGGATGCCTATGTAGAGTCTATGAAAGAGATTACCGATCTGAGCTCTTTCTTCTTCCGCCCCTGGTAATACTACCATTGCCTCTCCAAAGTTGATAGGGGGGCGTGTTGCCGATTCTTCTTCTCCGAGTTGATAGTCTTCAGGAAGACTTCGAGGGAATCGCTGGGCGAACAGATCAATGTGGAAATACTTGTGCATATGGGCGTTTAGCCACATATTGATAAACCACCAAGGGCCTCCCAGATTGTTGATGAATTTGCTTTGTACCAGCCTTTGTGACACTTGGTGAAGGAGATGGTAAACTGAGCCAAGGAGATATCGGCCCAGCGGGAGTATGACGCCGTTAGCCAACATCTCTGCTGCAGGAAGGTGCATATTGGTCGGTCCAACTGTTCTGCCGCAGAAGATAAATTTCTTCAGCCACATGTTCAAAAAAGCTGAATGCTCCCTGTGACTGACTGAACCGGATTTCTTATACTCGCTGATATAACCTGTCCAGCCGCCAATGTTCCTGGTAGTCAGCCGATGCTCAGTTTTTCTCTGGAACAGTGCGTTGTCATCGGCAGATGAGATGTCCAAGCCAGTGAGCATGTACACATCGGCAAGGGTTGGAGAAGCTGGCCCATGTTTGAAGATGAAGGCATTCAAAGTATCAGACCAAAAATAGGAGGCGGCAATTAATAGTGACTCATTCCTCTCCATATCGCAATAGATAATCTGATGCACTGTTCTAATATACGTTCCGCCTAATACAGCTCCATTGGCCTTGCGACCCTCAAACACCAGTCTTTCCATCCCTTAGTGGTTTTTGGCCAGGATCGAAAGGTATCAGTCCAGAATCCCAAATCAAAATTCTGAGCTCTAAAGGGGACTCGATTGGTTTCTGTGTTTATAATGTCGATTGGGTCTGGATTTCCCATTGGGCCGAGGTAGATAAATGGGTTTTGATGCGTTGGGATAAGAAGATTATTGCAAAGTTTCTGAGATTAAAGATTGAAATAAGGAAGAGTCATGAACTGCGTGGAGAAGGAGAAACGAAATGTCAAAGGACGGGTAAAAAAAGAAGACTAACCTTGGGGACGTCGAAGCGAATAGCCATGGTCGCAACGAAGATGGAGAAAACAAAGAATGCTAATGGAGGCTGAGAATCGCCGTCAAGAGTGCCGCCGATCGAGTTTGTCAAAGGATCGCCTGTTGATGTCGCCGCTGGAGAGAGAAAAGCTAGGGTTAGAATCGCAGATGAAAAATGGGCCGCGGCGGAGGAAGCATTATATGGGCCTGTGGGTACAGGATTTCGGCTACCGCGCGCACAACCCTCGAGAAGAAGTTCAAGCGGTTTGGGTAATCATGACCTGGAGGAAATTTCGGTGAATAAAGTATTTTATACTCCGAAATTAGGGGGCATGTGTTGACACCGTTTTTTGGCACGTGTCAATAAGGATCGGAAGACTAAACTGAATCGGCAAAAGGGTGGTGGCTCTTCAGCATTGCTTCTGACCTGCCAATAGATGGTTGCCGATGAAGAGCATGTTGATCTGGATTATTGCCGATGGTGCTGAAAAGCTGATAGAGGATCGTTGCCGATGAAACAAAAAAAGCTATTGCCGATGGGATAGGCAGGAAGGCTAGAAGGTTGTTACCGATGCCAGGGATGTGCCAATAAGGAGATGACTTCATCATCACGGGAGCGAACAGAGGATCGGCGACACGAAGCTTAGGGATGTGCCGAAGGGCATTGTAATGGATATCCAAGCATCAATAAACAAATCTACTTTTTATTTACCTTTACCAGTACTTTACTTTTCGGCGACTTCGCCAAGTACCTTTTCTTTTTCAACGAGTTCTTTCAAGAATCGACGGGCTGCATCAACTTGATCTCCGGCGACCTTGCAGGTTCCGCGTCTACCGAGCACGATTCAGGCTTTGACGTCCGGGCGTATCGCTGTCGTCTCGTCTGATCTGTTCAACAGTTATCGAATACCTTCTGAGCTTTGACGTCCGGGCGTATCGTTGTCGTCTCGTTCGGATTTTATTCAAATTTATCATCCTTGTCGATTAACAGGTCAAATCGACTGGCACGCTTCGGACATCGATTTTGGGTATTAGCCCGGTGTGTTTACAGATATAATTTTGCATCAATAGTATGGAAGATCAGGTGTTGAGGTCTCAAAACAATAGCTTTGCCATTTTATAAAGCACGGGAAAGTATTCTTTCATAGTTGACAGCGGTACAAACCATAACTTGGAGAAGATGGTAAGTGAAAATATGCTCTAGGTAATGTCATCCTTACTTCAGTTTTATGTTATGCGCACAGCAAGCTCAAATGTTCAGTAATATATGTAATATCCAAGAATGACACTGCTTTTATGGGAAAAATAAGGCACACATCGTATGATAGATCCTTATGAGGCAATCAATTGTATATTCTTCTTCCATATAGAAAAAGAAGGCATGTCTCTTGAATGTAAAGTACTCCTTGTCTTATTCATGTAACGTGGTTATATCAAGTTGTAGGTTTCATTAAATTAATCCAGTTTGTAATGAAAGAAATTATAAAAATGTCTCTTCCTGTAATGTTTACCAACAATGGAGACGTCATACTATTAATAAAAGATTGAACACATTAATAGAGTATATTGACCAATTCACATATTTAGGAGAATCATGCCGATATCTGTACAAGAGACTTGACCTCTGTTTAGCTTGTGATCAGTGGAGGCATCGATATTATTATTCATTGTTCAAAAAACTGAAAAAGGCTAGATAAAATATACTAATCAATAGGATCATACTAACTTTATATGCTGCCTTGTAACTCTGCTCCTATTAGTTACAGAACCTATATATAGCAGGACCCTAAACTGAATTTGTAACTGAACTTATATTGAAACACTGAACTGGCAAGAACGGAGATAGAAGACAGAGCATGATTAAAAGTTCATGTTTTAATGTAAATGATTTCACATAAAAATACTTGATTAGTTTATATGAAGAGAGAAACATATGGGCTGCTAACTTTCTTATTGGGTTTAAAATTCTGGCATGTAGTACCTACCGGAATCACAAGAGTACATCAAAGTCATGATCTCACTTGTAGATGCTGCAATTTTCAGTTAAATTTTTAAAATATAGTATCATACGGCAATTTATGTGAAGCAAGCTCTCACCGTCTTTTTTGGCATTTAATTACAACTTTTGCTGGCTTCATGACTCTGGTCTGAACATTCTCTTGGGCATGGTATTTGATAGTAATTTCAATCAAATAAAAAGAGAGAAGCAAAAAGTAATTTATTGTACTTACCATGATCCATGGTGTAGCGGTTGGAGTCTGACTTAGGCATTTATTGCCTTCATTATCCACACTTTCGGTAGGCAAGATGACATTTGGTTCTGATGGGAGCAGTGGCCTGTGTTGATGTCTAACTTAGGCATTTTGTCGAACACGTGTAGCAATATATTGCTCAGGACAGGACATGGGGACGGAACTTGGTCGTCGGGAGTGTACTCAAGGCCGAGATGGTTCGAGGAAGAAGACGAACGGGTGCTGGGCCACGGCTACGGCCCCTTCCATGGCTTCGTGCTCGAGCTTGAACTCAGACGGTTGCTGCGTCAGCCTCCCCTTTCTGGTCGGCAGCGCGGCACATGTGCGGCCAATCGGCGAAATAGTCGTGGCTGCGGGCAGCGGCCGGCCAAGTGGGCGCACGGCAGTTCGGGTCGCCGGCGCGGACTACCGGTGGGCGGTGACCGCACTTGGCACGGGATGAACCTGGCAGGCAGTCTGCTTGATCGTCCTTGTGGTTGCTCGATGAGCGTCGTCGAGTACGGAATCGCCATCGCGATAGGAGGGACGGCTGTATAGGAAGTGAATGTGGTCACGAATGTTTGGGAGCTAGAGTGCCAGAGCTGAAGGCCTTGGCACTGGGCTCGATCAAGAGGCACATGCAAATCGAACGGACACGTGGCTAGATGATAGGCCGGAGTACATGGTGCGGATCTCGTTCTTTTAAGACTAGGAAGACCTTGTAAAGTTGTTTGCAGTCCTGACAGGGAAGCAACTTTACACCCGAAGAATATCGACCCAGATAGACGTGAAAACTGTAACTTGAGGTGTACAAAATCACATCATTGGTTGCATAGGAAGACAATTGCAGATGCTGTAGAGTCACTTGTTGGAGCTTTTATTGTCGAGTGTGGATTCAAAGCTGCATTTGCATTCCTACATTGGATTGGGATAAAAGTTGATTTCGAAAATTCAGCTCTCTATAGAGTATTAGATGCAAGCTCTGCCAATTTGTCTCTCATGAATTACATGAACATTTCTGAGCTTGAAGAATTGATGGGCTACACCTTCAAGCACAAGGGTCTTCGATCTCCAAGCATTTGTACACCCTTCATTCAATAAGCATTCTGGAGGATGCTACCAGGTCCAACCCTTTTTCCCTTCTTATCTTATTGCTAGTGAGCTATTCTGATAATAAAGAACACACACACTCACTATAGCATATGCTCACAAAAAAAAAAACACACTCACTATAGCATATTCTGTACATTTTTAATCAGAGGATGGAGTTTCTTCGAGATGCTGTTTTGGAATATTTGATGGCCTCATACCTCTACTCAGCTTATCCTGATCTCAAGCCTGGTGAACTAACAGATCTGAAATCCTTAGCTGTCAATAATAATTCATTTGCTTATGTGGCCATCAAGAAATCTATCTATAAATATCTCATAAAGGATTCTGACTATCTTACGGAAGCAGTAAATAAATTTGAGAATTATGTTAATCTTTCCAGTTCATAGAAAGACTTGTTAGAAGAACCAACATGTCCAAAGGTATATGCTTTCCTTGATTCTTTTTACTTGCTGCAAAAACTTTAGATATCTTTCTATAGAATTTGTGAATGATCCCTTTCTCTAAGGGCTTGTCTGGATACACATGTATTGAAATGGACTGGAGTGGAAATTAAACTAAGTTCTACTCCAATACATTCCAACACATGTGGATTTAGTAGCAAAAAAGGCCAAAAGAGTGTATTTTTCCTACATTTCTTTAATAACACTTGTTTTATTTTCTTTGAGTCGAAACCAAAAAGTCACGATTAATAATTACTGTTAAAGGAGCTTCTTGAGTTTTCTATACTCCCTCTGGTTCTAAATGTAAGTTATTGTGGACAGTGACAATCTCAAATGACACTTTGACTTTCTATTTTTTATAACTTATATCATTTCAAATAGTGAAAGTTATATGTTATGAAAGTATTTTTTCATGATGGGTCTAGCAACATCAACCATATATTGTCAACCTATGTAAATATGTTGATGGGTCAAGTCACAGAAGTTTGACCAGCTAGAATCCTAAAACAGCCCTCATTTGGAACCGAGGGAATGCAAAATTGGAGAGTGGAATTCGAGATATAGCTATTGCAAGATAAACAGGTGTATCACAAGCAAGTATTTGGAATCCTGGATCACTCAAGTATAGAGTTTATTCAAAACTTCTGTTCATCCTATCTAGTACATTAGGAACTCTTTTTTGAAAATAGAATTTCTGAATGAATCATGTAGTTTATAGGAGACACCTTGGTACTTTGTTTTTCATCAAATCTTGCATTCTTTTGCTGTAACCATGCAGGTTCTTGGTGATATTGTTGAATCTTGTGTTGGTGCGGTGCTTTTAGATTCTGGCTTCAACTTGAACAATGTATGGAAGCTAATGCTAATGCTTCTAAAGCTACAAACGGCAAGATGATAAGCTGTACTGCAGCAAACCGGAATTCGAAAGATGCTAGAAAGTTAGCTGCACAAGAAGCACTTTCGAAACTGAAGGTATACTGTTTTAGCAATATGTTACAAAAATGGAAATTCCATGGTTATCTAGCACCATAGTTTTTGTACTCTTGATTTTTATTAATTACTTAGATGACATGTGTGGCAGAACCTTCTAAATAATATGGCCCACATGCACTTATTATTGTCTAAACAGACTTCTGATAGCAATGCATGTGTTTCATAAGACTTAAAAGGTTTGTCGGGTGAATCCCCAAAACATCCACGATTCTTCGAGCAGGATCAATCATTACAAAGAGACATTGCAGTATTACAACAATTTTATATAAATAAAATACATCAGAGTAAAACAGCGAAAGAGTTATAATAACATAAGTTTACAAACCTTGTAGTTTCAAATTTTACAATCCATAAGTTTAAATATTACAAACCATAGTAGTAGTGGAGTAGTGATAGATAACTTATTTACAAAACCCAGTCAGTGTGCTCTGCCCAAGAGCCAGACATCCTACTCGTCGTCACTCTCCGCAACGACTGTCATGCAACAGGCTGCAAAGCACTCCTGTCTATGGGACTCACCTGCAACAAGGGTTCAACAAACCCTGAGTACAAAAGTACTCAATAAGACTAACCTGACGAAAAAGAGGGGTGAAGACTCAGGAAATACAGGCTAGAGGGACAAGGTAAGGCTTCCAAGAGATAAGAATTTTTGCAGAAAAGCTCGGCAGAAAGTAAAGTTGTCTTTGCTCTAGCTCAAGATTACCAACCAACTCTATTCATAAATCTTAACCATTATTCAAGTTGTTACTACGATGATGAATAGAGATCGAGTCTTCTTCTCCGAGAAGGAACGGCGATTTGAATCCATTTGTGTACCCAGCTGGGACCTAGATCACTGATATACCAGAGACTCTAACTCTGATGCATACCAGATCATAGATATACCGGGATAACAACCGCAGCCATATATCACCACATGATACACTTGGGAATTCTGACCCAGTGTACCGATATACGTAGGAACTTAAACCCACAGCATACCACACTATGATATTTGTGGGAACTCTGGCCCATAATATATCACTCCATGACATACCTGGGCTCCAACCCTTAGTATATCACTTCATGTATGTGGATTTTCTAGTTCTCGATACACACAGTTCACCAACGGACGGGTCCTAGGGCATCAACAGACGGAAACACTACAGAGGGACTCCATTTCCAATGCAAGTTACCCGTCCGGA
Source organism: Bothriochloa decipiens (assembly GCA_023333625.1). Classification (NCBI taxonomy): domain Eukaryota; kingdom Viridiplantae; phylum Streptophyta; class Magnoliopsida; order Poales; family Poaceae; genus Bothriochloa; species Bothriochloa decipiens. The sequence goes on along the minus strand of CM041635.1, from coordinate 30,730,738 downwards.
CTTGATTTATTAACTATCATCATGATTCCAACTTGTAAAGCCAAACTCATCTTTTCCATTCTTTTACTTTTTGAAAACTTATCTAATTAAGCAGGGCTAAGCATTACTACGCACTTTCCAAATAAACAAGTAACAAGGTAATATAGAAGTAAGACAGGTAATGCAACTGGTAGGTTTTCACTCAACTCCTATCCCCTAATGCAGCATTTCATTACTTAAGTGATAAAAACTTTATAAAAACAAGGATAGGGTTTAAATGCATTCGGTGCTTGCCTTGGTGGTCGGGGTAGAAGGTCTCAGGTTCTAGATCAACACCTGACTCCTGATTCGGCTCTTCCTTGGGATCTGGTTCGACAATATTCAACTCTCCATTAACGGAAACTACACGATAACATGATATGCTTCAACGTGATGGAATAGTAAACATGATGCTTGATGAATGCATAACCAGATTAAAGACTTGAGTACAACTTTCCTTCACGATAAAGTTGCAAGCCAACAAAACTTACTTACTAAGCTCATTAGAGTTAACTACTCCATTAAAAAAGTTCATTAAGCACATAAAATAACGTTGATTAAGCCCTAATGACATGATTAAGATAGCACAAACAATTAATTAAAGTCCTAAAGGTTATTAGGGTTAATGACCCAAGGTCATCAATCAACCCCAAAGTCAAACAAATCCTATAATGATTAAACTTAATTAAAGGGATTAATTAATATTAAAAAGCATAAAACAAAGGCATAAAATTAAAGTTGTCTAAATGAGCTCAAAATTTTATTTTGAAAAGCTCTTGGTCTAATTAGATGGAAAAACAATTTTTAGAAATAAAAACCAATTATTTTATTTATTAAAAATCATTAAAGATGCATTTTTCAATTAAAATAGCTAATTTTAACTTATGGAAAAAGTACTCAAATTTGGCATTTCATATTTTTCCTAGGTAGATAATATCATAAAGAGCATACACTTAAATTTTCAAAATTTTTAGAGCTGTACATGAATTACTATGATTTTTCAAATAAAACAACATTTAAATTATTTTCTAAAAATAGAAAAGAAAAAGGAAAAATCCTTTCCTGACGTTGACCGGCGGCGGCTGGATTTTGACCGGCAAGAACTCACCGGCGGCAAGGTCTCCGGTGACGGGACTTGGCCCTACAGGCTCAGCTCGGCATGGCGAGCACTCTAGGCTAGCTAATGCGGCGGCGGAGCGGCAGCAACACCCACGCCGGCGGCGATGGCGGCGTGGCTGCAAAGCTCACCGGGGTTTCTTTGGTGCAGCTAGCGCGTGCGCATGCTGCTACGCAACTCTACAGACGTGATGCGCACGCTGAACAAGCTAACGCATGATCCTAACAGCTAAGTCGATGAGCACCGCGGCGGCGGCATGGCCGCGGCGGCGGCACGGGTGGAGCGGCGACAACAGGGCGACCTGGGTCAAACCAAAGGCACGATCACGTGCAGGAGCTTACCATGAACACGATGCGCTAGAAGATGAGGACTCGACAGTGGTGGTGAGGCTAGCTCGACGTGGACAGGGATGGCGGCGGCGGCTCCGGTGACACGAACGGCGCTTCGGCGTGTCCTATCCACCAAACAAGGGAATAAAGGGAGCATCAGGTGCCACAGATCAAAGTGACCAGGACTGCCAAAGGGATTGAGAAAATGAGCACAGACGAGGATGAACGACGATGGCGAAGTCACGGCGGTTCGGCGATCGGCCGCGAGGAAGACTACGACGAGACAACGCTACGGGCGACCTGAGCGAGCGTGAGCAGACTCAAACGAAACGCAAGAGCAAGGCAGAGCTACTGGAAAGAGCAAGCGGGCAGCGGTGGAGCAACAATGGCGAATTTGAGCAGCGGAGGGAGGTCGTCAGCAATGGCGAGCAGGAAGAAAAGAAGACGATGACGGCGGCCATGCCTATATATAGGGCAGGGTGGAGCTGGAGAGGTGGCCAGCGGCTTCGCGAAGTTGTCCACGCTGCTGGTCACACGCGCGGGCGTGAGAAGGTGCTCGACGGCCACGGCGGACGCCAGCATGTGCGCGACGGCCACGGCGATGGTGAGGAACAGAGGGGGAATTGATGATGATGACGTCAGCATTACTGTAGCAGATGATGTCATGGCAATAAATTGCAAATTACTCTAGAAATTACATAAGAACTTGAAAAACTCCAAAAATATCATTTGTATAACTTTTCAAGAGCTACAATTTAATTTAACAAGAATTTCAAGTTCTATTTAGTTTTTTAAATATGAATTCAAATTCAAAAGGGAAACAAAACCCTAGAAACAAATATTTGAAATTACTTTTAATTTTTCAATAAAACTTGAAAATCTTTAAAACTATAGAATGTTCAAATTTTCAAACCAAACATTTTTTAAATACAAAGTTTTCTCAAATTATGCATAATTTTTGAATTATGAGTTTAAAATCAAAAGGGGACAAATGTTGAAAAACTGTATTTTCAAATTCATTTGAAATTTCTTTTGGAAACTTGAAAAACTTTAAATACCATTATTATAGCTCTTGTAAAGATCTACAAATCATATTTTGAGAGTATATCCAAATTCCTTATAGATTTTGAAATATGAAAAGAGGGGTAAATCAGAGTTTTAAAATAAAGTTTTTTTTAAAAAAGCGACTACAAACTCGATTTGGTTTCTAAATTAATTGGTTGGTCATTAGTAATCATAAAAAACATTAAAGAACATTTTTAGGTCAATGGCCCAATGACACCCTTGGTTGACCAAGTTGACTTTTGAAAAACATTTTATAGCTTTCCAATTTAAATTTAGATTTGAATTACAAAACTTGGGAATAAGCTTTGAAATCCAAATTCAACTTCAAATATAGAAATCATTTTTAAGGGTTGGACTTAGATTTATACACTATGCTTGACACTACTATAAACATGGTTTACACCTCAAGTACATAGAATATAACCTAAGTATTTGGGATGACATTCGAAAGTAGGGTTTTATGATTTCATATGACAAAACATTTCAGAAACATAATCAACCTATGAAATGTAAACTTGTTTTAGTTGATGCATATCAAGGTTGACCTAAACATGAATGCTTTGCAATGCATATGATGACATGGCATGTTTTAGTTATTATAACACCAGAGGTGTTATAACATGACAAAGTCAACTTATTGGTGGCAATAATGAAACCTTGCATGTTTACGGGTATAAGCATAAAAGAAAGTCACTGGAGGAAATTTTGCATGCTACTACGGAAAAAAGAATCAGAACTGATAGGCTATGATGAAGAACCAATCAATGTTGAGGATGGCATACAAATGCAGAATCTACTGATAAATGGATAAATGGAAGATAAAAAAGATATATCTTTGAATGGAAAGTCTGAAACCTCCATTCAGAGTACAGCAGGAGGTAACAAGTTTGACAAAACTAATGCTAACAATGGAGGGGACAATAAGTCCAATGTGATCATGCAGAATGGTTGCCTACCTAGAGGGGCAACTGATAAAATAAACAAAAAGGAGTATCATGGTACGGTAACTTCTAAACTCCATCTTTTTTTCAATAAAATATGCTTGTCATCTAAAGCTTTCTAAAACATGCAAGGTGTGTAAACATGTGAAGTGCCCTTAATTACACTTGTAAATTTACAGTAGTTGTTGGTCTTCAATCCTTTATTGATCTTTTATATCCATATCCTTGACATCTAGATGTTTGTGTGCTTGTCAATCTGTCATACACACTTAGCATAGGAAATATGCTACTATAAAGTTCTGCATGGAAAGGGGCAATTGCATATTATGTTCAACCTTATAGTGTATACTTAATATATTGCGTGGAACTTAACCAGTACCAATCAAGTTTGCACTTTTTTAAAAAACATCTGTGAATGAAAAGTTTGCAAGTGAAATGTGACCATATTGAGATTTTGATCAATTTTGGAGGTAATATCTTAATATCGTTTGGTTCTCCTATCTTGACAGGTGATATGGTGCACAAAACAGCAAGATCATTCCTTTATGAACTATGTGCTGCAAACTATTGGAAACCTCCTGAATTTGAGTTATGCAAAGATGAAGGACCAAGCCACCTTCGAAAGTAAGTTCATCTACTTATTATCATAATTATGTCCTTGAAGTTTGATGATGCTTGTGTTTCTATATTACCAAAGTTGAACTATATTTATCATTGTAGTTTTTGAGCTTTGTGCCCAACTATTCTTAGTATGGGAAACAATGTCGGTGGCGAGTAACCTACGATTTATGTCTTTTTACATGCAGGTTCACCTGTAAGGTCCTTATTCAGATCACGGGACCTTAAGTGACCCTTTTGGAGTGCTTTAGCGATCCTAAGCTACAAAAGAAAGCAGCGCAGGAGCATGCAGCAGAGGGAGTTCTATGGTATCTTAAGCAACTTGGATACCTACCAAAAGCATAGACCTCAGACGGGAAGAATTTTGTTACAGTATTGTAAACATGCATTCTATTTAGAGATATATTGACACACATGCGCAGCTCACATATAGGGGAAAAAATGTAAGGGCCAATTGCATTACTTTGCAGATTTGCCCCTTAGCATGATGACCAAGTAATCAATAGAAATTTTTATTTACAGACTTATTGTGCATACTAGGTAAATGTCCGTACATTGCAATGAATGTTATACCCTTACTTGAGACTTCAATATATTTTATGACTTCGCAATATTCGAAACTTCTCTCTTGTCAAGTATGCTTTCAAATTCTTCGATATTCTTATCTTTTTTTGCGACGCTTTGATATTCTTATCGGGGTAGCTCTGTGAGAAATGAAAAAGAAAATAGTAAACTACAATTGGACGCCATGGATTTCATATTTCTTATGAACTTATACTGAATTGAAAATTTTCAATGCTGCCTTTGGTTCAAAATTTTTAACATCATTATAAAATGAGCATGAGAGCATGTGCTGCATACGGGGCCTTTTGAATTGCCGTATACGTGGCAAAATAATAAGGCAGAGTTTATGGTGCAACTTTCGTACTTGTAAAGATTCGAAGCACTGAGAAAGCTAAGGCCTAAGGATATCGATGGCTCCCCCAACACAAACTACAGACGGTCCTCGCCTCAGCCAGGAGATGAACAACATCATCTCTCCCTCCTTCCATCCAGCTCTGTGGGGGAGATTTCTTTCTTTCTTACGAGGCGCCCACCGCAGCACAGGTAATCTTTCTTTACGATAGCTGCACCGGTAATCTTTCTTTACGATAGCTGCACCCAGTGGCGGACCTAGGATTCAAACGTAAGGTATGCATGGAACAAAAAAATGAAAACTAAAGAAAAATGCAACTGCATGGGTTTGAACCAGTGATCTCTTACTCAAAATTGGACATCATTGCCACTAGGCTAATTTAATTCATTAATAGTTATAAGGTACCAAATTTTTTATCAGCTAACAGCATAGTATTAAGTACATGGAATGACCCACAGGATACGCGGTGGACCACCTTGCATACCTATAGGTCCGCCCCTGGCTGCAACAAAAGGTGGCCAATGAACGTGGCCACGTCACGGGTTGTTCGTGGCCGTCCGCGCGGCTGCAACAAAAGGTGGCCAATGAACATGGCCACGTCGCGGGTTGTTCGTGGCCGTCCGATCGGGCGCGCGGACGGCCCAGATCAGGCGGTCACCGGCTATTTTGTAAAAAGGCTCTCAAACTTTATAGAAATAGAACCCACCGTCCAGCCTGCTCTATCAGAAAACTTACAAAAAGGCCCTCAAGTTTTTAGGAAATAGGATAAAAATCTAGGCCATTATATGGGCCAGCCTGCCAGCGCGTTCAAAATTCGTGGACCGAACTGGGCCAGATTCGGCGCAAATAGTCTTTTCCTTTTTTTGTGTGTTTTATTAAATCCTATAATACGCTGATTTTATTTATTTTATACAAAAATAATAAAAGCTCCTAAAATCGTGAAAATTTTTTACAAGCCACTCCATGATGCACTTTATGTATAAAAAATATGAAACTTGGAAAACAAAGAAATTTCAAATTATTTAGAATAACTGTTGACACCAGAAGTGGCAAGCGGTTATACCGCAAGCGTACGGTAGTCAATGTAGCCTTCACCGGGAGTATTCCAGGTATCGTGATTTCTACGGGGAGCGTGAAGTGATTCAACTAGGTTTAAGATCGTCAGATGATGATCAAAGGGTATAGGATTGGGATAGAGAGGTCTATCTAGTAATAACGTTCAGGTTGCGTTACTCTACGTATAACGAGGTTTATCACCTCCTCCCTAACTGGGGGTGATAGACGAAAAGGTAGGAGACAGAACCCCTACCAAGACGACTACCCTATTCAGCCCCGCTCTCACTAAGTTAACTTGCCTAACAGCACATACAAGGAACTCTACGCCTAGCGAGGACTATCACTCTCGCGCTAGGTGTCTTGCAGTGCGACAAGCAGCTCACACTGGTAAGATGTCGTATAGACACCATGTCTACACTAGTCTTACTACTCTAAGCTTAGCTAATGCTTCGAGTAATTCACTCAAGTAAAACAGTGCACTAGTAAGGAATTTAATACTGAAAGTACCGAACCAGAATATTAAATGCTAGAAAAGACGCGGAAGTAAGACTTACAAGAAGACCCGCTTCCGCTGAGGCGTTCCTCGAAGAAGACTCCCGACAGACCGGGACTCCTCCTTGGAACTCCTCACTCTCTACTCACTATGCTAACACTAAGCTACTAAAGTAGTCTTACTCCTAAGATACATAACTTTAAAGTGAAGCACTAGGGGGGGTATTTATAGGGGAGATAGAGTGGGTCCTACTCCAATGCCACGTCAGCGATCCACGTGACTTCCATCATGAGCTGTTGGATGAAACTGACCTTGGAACCGCCTCAAATGGACGTTGATGATCACACCAGCTGCATGGAGGCATGCTTGAGTCGGTGGGGTGCCACCGACCTTGGAAGCAGCCAAGGAAGGGGTCGGCCGACCCCCTATATGATAGGTGGGCCCACTTTTGGGTGTCCCCATATGTCATTGAGTGTGTCTCTGATGCTGGTTGAATCTTGGTGAAGTCGGTTCCTTCCATATGGGCCCATGAATCCTTGTACAATGCTTCTTGAACGTTGATTTGAGGTGCACAATTGATCCAAGGGTTTGAGTTAATCTTGAAGGGCTTTATAACTGAACCGCCCAATTAATATAAACCCAAGGTACTGAGTAAACCGCTGAAGCAATTTAGTTAGCACATTGTGTCCATATTAGTCCGGTAGTCTGTGAAATCTCGAAGGATTTCAAACATCTCAACTTTTTACCCAGATCGAATAAGGTTCAACATACACCATTCATAATATTACATAAAGTTCGCACATAGTTGATTACATCAGAGTTATAATAAAGATATTACAATACTAGGTTTCAATTTCAAATAGCGGAAGCAAACATAGGTTTTTGGTTCACAAATGCACACAAAATTTTAAACATAGTGCCAGGTCCATATCGAATCCAACAAAAGCATAGAGGTATGACAATACGGAGTGACCTTGCCCAAGGTCTATTCATCTCCCATAGCTAGGTAGAAACAGTTCTGGCAGTAGCCATAGAACATCTCACCATTTACAACAACATGGGAAATAAGACCCTGAGTACGAGAATGTACTCAGCTAGACTTACCCATCATAAACCAAACATAAAGTGACTCCAAGGAGTATGCAAGGATTTATAAGGAGGATAGCTGACTCATTTCTTTGCATAAAAGCTTGACCTTATTAAGAATAATTATTATAACCTTCTAGCTTTGCATTTTAAATTCCTTAACCTGATCATGCTAGATTAGCTCCTGATCTAAACAGTCATGGTGTAATTATCAAGCAAGAATAGTAACTAATTTTTGGTTGAGTATCTTTCAGCATCAACATCATAACTATCTCATCTCTTTGTGCAAGTTTTTACTACAATACCGGTGCTCAAGAAAGTGTCCACTATCCAGGGACGATGACGATTATAATCGATTGCAAACCAGCTGGCGAGGTATTCCCCACACAAACCCAGATATGCCGTGCGAAGGCACCTTAGGTCACCTAGGCCTGTTTGGGTAGAGTCACGGGATCAACAGGAACATCGCACCCAGGGGCCTCTCGGCTGCCAACAGGTCAGCGCTCCATCAAATGATACGCCCCATCTTAAGGTCTCACTCTCCGCGCCCCTGTGGTCACACACCACCTTCTCCAATACAATGCATTCACGTCAAAACCCGGCTCAAACAAAACTCGAGGCTTCGCGGTCGGGTGATCGCACCCTTCGAGCTATCTGTGGGGCATGCATTCAACATGCCGTGAGGGCCGTGACATCAGACGGGGCCCTAGTTCGACACAGATGGGATAAAAACAACACAGAACCTCCAGTTCTGTCCACAGCACCAATCTCACCCGGTCTCGATTTATTACTTCACATGGTTATACCAAGACAACAGTATAGCTCTTTAAGATGAGTCACCACCTACAACTCGTGGATGGCAGGAAATCACCTGACTTCTACCGATCTAATTAGGCAGGGCTAAGCATATAAGCGATCCTACAGTTAACAGGGTATTCGGGTAACTCAGGTGGACAAGGGTAGTCATAGTGCATCAACGGTATCGATCAACTCCTATAAACTTAATGCATCACAAACAGTAAAGCACACAAATTAAGTTATTTGTAAAACAGTAGGGAGGAATGCTCTGGGGCTTGCCTTTCTCAAAGCAGCTAGGCTGGTGGTTAGGGCACTCTGGCAGGTTAGCGTTTGGATCCTCGTCCTTTACTGCCTCCTGTAGCACTGCTCCCGACTGTCCATCCTCTTCCGGCTCCTCCTGAACTACCGGCGTAAGGTCCATCGATAAACCTGTATCATGCATCGATGCACATGAATACAGTGTATGCATTATTACGAGCATGATGTATGTTATGAATGTATGCATGACCATGTGGCAGATGATAGAATGTACTCGTTATGATGGTACTAAGAAAACCCCAAATTAGTTTTCAACAACCCACCAGCAATTATCTTGGTTAACAAACAAACAGAGCATCGCAATTGCATGAAATGACAACACAAACCCTAATTAAACACCTAATTAGACTAGGGCAGAACTAGAAAATCTATTTATACTATCAAAAAATCAACAAAAATTACAGAGGCTTAAGCATGTTAAATCAAGTCTACTGTAAAATTTTTAGGTTAAAACAGTAAGTATTTTATCCTACACAAAAATCACAAGGCAGTAACAATAATCGGGCATAAAATACTTTATACTATGAAACATGTCAAACAGTAAATTCATAGCATAATTATCTTCTGTTTAGCCTAAAAACAACCTACAAAAAATATCAGCCAATTATCTTAATTAATTATTTAATTATGAATTTCTTAATCCCTTAGCAAAACTAGCACCCTAAAAAGACAGAGAAACTTTTACACATGACATAACCAACTAACATTTTTCATAGATCCAGCACATCCTAACCAGAGCAACAAAATAAGAATCATATTTTTAAGATAAACCTAGAATTAGTTATGCATTTCTAAATATTTACCCATTTAATAGCTTTAAATAAAACTATACAAAAAAGTATCTTAAAAAGCTCAACTCATATTTTTTATGCATAGTACTCCTCATAAGAAACATATTGCAAGTTGAACCATTTCATTTAGATTTAAAATGAAAGAGTTATGATTTTCCAAATATTTACATATATTCTAAAAAACTATTTTTCAAAAACTCACATATCGAAAATGCTACGCGTACCCCGGCGTTTTACCCGCTGTGACTGACACGCGAACCTACTCTACTACGCGCACCCGGGCCATGTACCCAAAGGCCGATGCGCCCAGGGCACCGACAGGCGGGGCCCGTGGTCAACCCTGGCCCACCGGTCAGCCGGACCGGGAGCAGGGCACCGCTGACCGGCGGCGGACTCGCCGACGGCGAGCTCCTCCGGCGTGGTGACCGGCACCATTCTACTCAGGACGACGAGGCGAACCTAGCGGTGCAGGAAGTGCAAGCTCTAGCAGTGGTTGACACCGGCGGCCATGCACGCCGGCGAGCAACGCGGCGGGGAGGCCACGTGAGGCCGCAATCGGCATCACTAACTCCACATCGAGCACTCCCTAGCCCTAGCAACTCCGGAACGTGCAAGAAGTGGAGCGGAGAGGGACGGGAGAGGCGCGGCCACGGCGAACCGCTCCGATGGCCATGGCGGCCGTGGCGTGCGGGGAAAAGGGGGTGGCCAAATTCGGCCCCAACCTTGACCAATCGATCATGGGACGATGTCAAGAAGATGGAGGAGATGATGGCAAATCGGATGCTACCCTCAATTTGGAAAATGAGCGGCTGGGCGGCCGGCTAGGCGGTGGTGGCCTCGACAGCGGCCATGGCGAGCTCTGCTAGCTGCTGTGGTTAGCGAGGGAGAAAGAAGGAAGTGGAGTGGGAAGAGAGTGAGGCAGGTGGGGAAATAGATAAGGGCGCTCGGTGAGCTCCCATTTGAGCAGGATTGGCGCATGTGGCCGGGTCCGAGTGACGGGCGTGCGGACGGCGACAATGGCGCTCGTTCCAATGGCGGCAACGATGCAGTGAGGGAAGCGAGTGGCGGGCGACAGGCGAGCGTGGGTGCTCGAGTACCCGTCGTGCCGCGTCATGTAGCCGTTGGCACGAGGCGTTGGCGTGCAGCGCGGTGCGGCGGCCGGTGGAGCGTGCGACGGGCGAGCGGCTTGGCGCGTCAGCCCACTGGGCAAAACTGCACGCGGCTCGAGCGACCGGACGCGGGCGCTCGTGCACCATTGAGTGCGAGCACATGGCGCTGATGCAGCAGGCAGGAGACAGGGGAGGAAAGAGAGAGGATGACAGGTGGGACCAGGTGGGTCCCACCTCTATTCAATTTGAAATGAAAACTTTGACCCTCTGTAGTTTGCAAAATATTGCAAATTTTGAAAAACTCAAAATAGGAAAGTTCCTCCATTTGAAGAGAGAAACATTTTATATATAGAAAGTTTTTGCTAATTTGACATATTTTTGAAAATAAAAATTTGGCTCAAATTTAAATTATAAATTAAATAAAATTTAATATCTAGACACTGATTTTGTCATTTTTGAGTGACTAAAAAGCATTTTCATAATTTGGTGAAAATAGACTTTTTGCTCTAAATTATTTTCTCTATAAATCATATTAAAGGTCCAACTCAAGATGAGCAATGTAAATAATATTTTCTAAAAAGGTTTTGAAATCTCAATTCATCATTTATTTGAAATATAAAAGCAAGCATCAACTCAACTCAAATATGCAAAATGAGATGCTCATGAGATGCTTATACAATGTAATACAAGATTTGTTAAGACTAACATTGTGGATGTTATGGGCTTCACTTGGATAGTGCCAGCATGGCACCACCTAGGCCCACAGGGAGGGGGTCGGCCGACCCCCTCACTATGCTTCAGTGCGTCTGCCTTGCTCTTTGCTGCTTGCTCATTGCTCCTGTGATGTTAAAATTTATGTAGAAAACTTGTGATGTTGTTGATCCTTTCATTTTAAGCTTCTAGGCTCTGAAAAGTACCTTATCGAGTACCTGTAACTAAATAATGATATATACATGTGAAACCAAGTAATTTGTACCTATATCACTACTTGTTGGGTTGATTCTCCCATGAAATGAGTGTTATGTTGACGGTTATGGTAGTATAAAACAAGGCATAATTACCGTCAACAATAACCTCTTTTAATTAACGAATGAAACTTCTATGATTCCTACACATTAAAATATTATATAAAAAAATCACAAAATTTATTTTGTCAGTGCTTCGTGACGTTTACAACCTCTACAAAAAAATTGAAATGTTCCAAAAAATTATTATTCCATGCTCAATTAACAAAGTAATTTAGGAAAGAGTTCACGATCGATTTTTATTGGACTAAAAAAAGACAGAAAAACGAAAACTCCGTCGTTAACATGTACAATCATCCACAGATAATAACTTACAAATAACACAAATAAAAAAAACTAAAACATTGCATAAAAAATAATTTAGCTAGATACCATTATTCATGTCCATGTACCCAACTACAACCAAAAAAATGGCCAATGACCATGAGCGGCGAAGCCACGCACCTTTCTAGTCTCTCTTTACGATAGCTGCACCAAAAGGAGGCCAGGGAGAGTGGCCACGTCGCGGGCCATTCTCGACCGTCCGATCGGGCACGCGAACGGCCCAGATCGGGCGTCCACCGGTCATTTTACAAAAAAGCCCTCAAACTTTAGTGAAATATAACCCGCCGTCTAGCTTACTCTCTCATCATTTCTTACAAAAAAGGACTCAAACTTTTACAAAATCGAATATCCGTCCATGAAGGCCTGGCTCCTATCCTGGGCGGCCTGCCTCACGCTGGGCCTTAGTGGACCGAATACAGCCCAACTCTATTTTTTATTTTCTAATAATATTTAATCTTTTCTTTTCAAAACAGAGGTCTTCCAAAATTTGTATAAAATTAAAGAAAATTCATAAAAATACCAAACAAGTTTCGTTGAGCTTATAATAACTAGATCTATGCACTCAATCCAAATATCATATGATTTAGTGTATCCTATTTGATAGAGCTATACATCAATAATTATATATCATTGACTAATTTTTTTGCTCATATCACATAAGAAATAAAAATATCTCCCCCACCTTAACTCTAAATCAATTCACACCCCTTTTCATAATCTTTGTCTTTTTCTAGTAATATTTAATCTTTTCTTTTCAAAACAGAGGTCTTCCAAAATTTGTATAAAATTAAACAAAAATCATAAAAAACCAAACCAGTTTCACCGAATTTTTTATAACTAGATCTATGCACTCAATCCAAATATCATATAATTTAGTGTATCCTATTTGATAGAGCTATACATCTATAATTATATATCATTGATTAATTTTTTTGCTCATGTCACATACGAAATAAAAATATCTCTCCCATCTTAACTCTAAATCAATTCATACCCCTTTTCATAATCTTCGTCTCCAAATTGTCCCCACCTTAACTCTAAATAAATTTATGCCCTAACCACTGGCCATAAGCGGCAACGTTGCAGCCATTTCTAGTATAAATACTATTTTTCTTACACAATTCAGAAGTCACCAGTTAGAGATAATTCGTGATGCCTAGCTAGCCTCTTACCATAAATACAACATGCTTTTTAGTATTGACGCAAATTGTTCGAATATATATATATATATATTGACAGAGACATACACATTTAAAACATTAAACACATACTGCTTTAGATGCACTCACGACGTAATACATACGCTTGCTTGCCTGACCTCACTGCAGGAAGCTCAAATGCGGGAAAGGACTGGAGTGCTAAGGGAAGAAGTGAGGAAGATGATCAAAGGTTCAGACGATGTGTCAGAAATAGTGGACCTTATAATCACACTGCAGCGACTTAACCTGGACTACCACCGAGGATGAGATAAACGAAAAGCTGCGTGTTGTTTACAACTCCAAGTATGATGGCAGTAATTTAGACTTAGTTTCACGCCGATTCTATCTTCTGCGTAAAGGTGGCTATCATGTTTCATCCGGTGAGTCCTTATTATCATATACAAATACTGAGCTATATATATGTTACACCATTTGAGAAAAATACATATGCTCACTGTTGTCTCAACCAACTGGATATATATGCATGCAGATGTATTTCTAAATTTCAAAGATGAACAAGGGAATTTTGTTGAGGCTAATACTAGGAGCTTGTTAAGCTTATACAATGCAGCATACCTGAGGGTTCATGGAGAGACACTGCTTGATGAGGCAATTTGTTTTTACAACAAGATGCCTTCAAGATAGATTAGAACATTTGGAATCACCATTAGCAGAGGAAGTGTCTTCTGCTCTTGATACACCACTTTTCCGAAGGGTTGGAACTTTGGAAAGGAAGGATTATATTACTATTTATCAAAAGGACCCTAAACAAAACAAAACAATACTGGAGTTTGCGAAATTGAACTTCAGCCTTTTGCAGCTTATTTATTCAACGGAGCTAAAAGAATGCACTGCGTAAGTTCATATTTAAATCACGTTTCGGAACTGAAAGTACATAGTTCAAATTTATGACAATTTTGGTTTGTTCTTCTCTACATTGCAGGTGGTGGAAGGAACTCCGCGTCGAAGCAAACTTGAGTTACATCAGGGATAGGATAGTAGAGGTGTATTTTTGGATGAGCGGGGGATGCTATGCTCCTCAATATTCTCATTCTCGGATTATACTTACGAAGATAATACAACGTCTTGGAAGACACCACAATGCATAATACAATCGATCACATCCTATTCCATGTTATTATATGAGCGCACACGCACACACAAATATCCATGGGATGCCTTATTTCTAGTAAAAAAATTATACTGATGATGTCTCTTGCCCTATATACAACATTATTCCTTATAACATGGAAATTACCAAGTGCAAGCAACATGCCAATGTTGCAAACTATTTATTATTGTTAGTCTCCTAATCATATTCTAAGCAGTGGGTATGATTTAGCAACTATACAAGCAACTAAAATGACTCCACATGTTTTCTTATTCTATACATATAGATGAAAGAATTAGTTCGGGAATACATAAAGGAAATAAAATGGCGTGATGAGGATTATGTGCCAAAAACATTGAAAGAACACCTTCAAGTTTCACTCATAACCATTGGAGGCAGACTGGTGCTATGTTCTGTGTTTCTTGGAATGGGTGATATAGTAACAAAGGAGATCATGCAATGGACTATGGGCGATGCTGAACTTGTTAAGTCTTTTGGTATATTTGTAAGGCTCTCCAATGACATTGTATCAAACAAGGTTTTTCTCTATCCTTTGCCTAATCTAATTTCATGCAAAGACTATACCTTGATTTTAACTCATATCAACGTCTAAAAGACTTTGTTTGGTAATTCTAGTGAATAATAATAATGAAGATAAACATGACCCGAAACATTAAAGATTTTGTTGAGCATTCACAGAGTCTGGGATATTAAACAAACTATATATTTAGTTAATTGAAAAACATTCTGTCACACAAAAGTTAAGAGAAAATCACTGGTATTCCACACTTTGCAGCGTGAACAAATGGAGAAGCACTGTTTCTCCAGTGTTGAGTGTTACATGAAGCAGCATGGATTAACAATGGATGAAGCATGTGAAGAGATAAAAGAACTTTACAGAAGATTCATGGAAATCCATGATTGGACAGGGTCTTGCGCTGAAAGAATACCCAAAGATTGTGTCGCGGACAGTACTTGGTTCACGAACTGTAGACTACATGTACAAGAAAGTGGACAAATACACTGCCCCCCATACACTCAAAGACGCGTTAACGTCGCTTTACGTGAAGCCAGTACTGATGTGAAGAGCTTTCTCTTATTGTCATCTTTGATCAAATGAATACAAGCTTGAAGCTTTGCTCCAAGCAAGGAGGCACAGAAATATTATTTGAGCTATATATATTATTTTACGCTTAAGTAATGTTGAAGGATGTGGTGGCATATATTACCCAAATAAAAAAGACAGCAGCCCTCCTGTTGTTGTTGTTCTCGGGCATTGTTGGAAAATTATGTTACCATCAATTTTATTGTGCTTTGTTTCCCTAAACTAAAATAAAGAACTTTTCTCTTTAATACGTGTGTTTCACTGCAACCAGATACTACAAATCATCAGCATCATCATCAGGCTTTCTACTTGATAAGAAACTCTTCGGCAATCAGTAACTAATCCCAGAAATTTATTAGCTAATGCCCATTGTCCACATGCCTATGGTTTCAAGGATATGATTCACAATACTATTTTACCCAGTGTTGGGTAACCCACAAATGTCGTATCAACCAAGACAAATGCCACAAACCACAAAGGATCACTACATGTCATCCCATTGTCCTACTTATATATATAGCACCGTTTTCGCTAGGAAGTTTCCCACCAAAAATGGATCTCATATCGCTGGAATAATACCAACATGGCCTAGATTGCTCCGGCTCACCAAGACAGAGCCAAACTCACTCTAGCCACAAGAAAATAAAGCATAAGCACTTGCAAGCTTTGGATGCCAACACCAAGCTCTTATATGTGATTGGAGAATATATCAAGTGTAGTAGTGTATAACACCCATTATTAAGCGTGTGTATTCATGAGCATCTTTAATAATTACTATGAAAAATTAAACATGTTTTTATATAAAAATAATAATAGTACAAGTATCAGCCAAGTAAGAATCTTGATTTTGTAAACCCATCTTCAGCGTTTAGGCGAATGCTTACGAAATCCAAGGTACGTAGTTCCAGCTGACCTAAATAACACTACTCTAGATCCTTATATCACCGTCAGGTCTAAACTAGGCATTACTGCTGGGATGGGATACAACACTACTCTAGATCCTTATATCACTGTCATCGGTTCCTGGCCTAGCAATACCCGATGATATATACCACTCTCCGTTCAAGGATATAGACCCAGCAATAAAAGAACTAGGATCACTATCGGGTCTATCCTCTATCCTCCGGTCACAGTGTGGTTGTCAGGGTTGTTGGTTTAGTGGCTTCAATCAGCACTAAACCTTCATTTTCCTATTTTTATATGCGTTATTATTACTTGAAATAGATGTTTCTATCTAATATTTTACATTATAATGCTTCACATTTTTCACAGGATCTGAATAACGAAGACATCATAATTACAAAACCATGTATACATACTTATTAATAGGTACAGATGTACTCACTACAAACCAAAGTATCGTTACTACAAGGCAAGTGGAGCTGCGAACACATGGTGGATATGTGCCCTTGAATGAGAATGATGAGCTATTGTCGAGATCGAGCTTTGGTTTAGTGGTTTCAGACTAACCCAGTCATCAATTAAAATCAATCTTTGCTAAGGCAAGCCTCTAAAGGTCGTTTGATTATAGGTGAAACACTTGAGAGGCCTGTCACCAAAAATCTTCATGTGTTTTGGATATAGCTATTTTTTTACTGTCTGTGTTAATGAAACCAGTTGTCTTCTAAAATCAATTCTTTAGTGATAAGGTAAGTTCTGTTTTCTTATGGCATGGAAGGAATGACTTTCCTCTAGTTTTAATTTCTCTCAGCTTTATTGTTGTGTGCTTGAAACTTGAGTGGAGAAAGGCCTAGCAAATAGTGGGCCTCTCGTAAAAAAAACACAAAAAAAGACCTATATAACAAGTAAAGGGGCCATTTGGGCCATACGGCCGGCCCAGGAAGGGCAAGCCGCCTCCCGCCCAAACGCCACCACGACGTCGTCGCCACGTAAACTAGGGTTTTAGATTATTTAGAGGCTAAGAAATCTCCGGCCTATAAATATAAGGGGTATTGTATCTATTCAGATAAGTAAAGAATAGGGGTCAAATCCCTTTTACCTAGCTCTCAGCCTTTGGCTCTTTCTCTTCCTCCCCAAACCCTAGCCGCTAGGATGCCGTGCCGTCGCCTCCATGCGCCACCAGGCCACGGCCTCGCCGCCGGTCGCCGCCGATCTTCGTCAACTTCGCCGAATATTCTGTCTAATTAGGCCCCTTGAGTTATACTTGTTATATCTGATATCCAGAGCCGGTTTGATCCTTCGGACACCATCCATGGCCACTAATGCCGCCATGAACACCAACGTCATCTTTGACGACATCCACGCTATCCTCGCAAGTGCAGTACAGTACTCCTTTGTTTGAAGCAAAAGCGACGGAATTAAGGAAGAAGGTGGGTAACAGCAACAGCCAAGAACCAAGATGGTAAGCTCAGGTGTTGGGCCACCAGAAGGAGATGAACATCAACGCCCGGACCGGCTCCTCCTCAGCCGCCACAGTTCCCCTCGCCGTCGCCTCCGGCCGCCGCGACGAGTCCGCCGACGACGATGGCGAGGACGCGGTGGTCTTGGCACCCCGCCACCGCCAGCCGACGCGGCTCATCACGTGCCTCAGGCTCATGGCTACACTACACGCACGCACAGCTAGCTACTGCAGGTTGATCTTGGCTAGAGATCGACGATGGAGAGCGAGAGCCAGGAGGAGGATGGAGGCGATCGAGACGAGGAGGCCCGAGGCTTTACATATACAGAGCAAGCCAGAAGGGGAGCGGCCGGCTATTTTCATTCCGGTGTGCCAGGGGAGCTCACGGTTTGCGCCGCCCTCCGTTTCTCGCGGGAAAACTGCACGCCATCGGTCATATCCAAGGTGAAACGGCGGGCGGGCAGCCTGTTGTTTTGCCGGTGGAGTGGGGAGTAAGAACTGGGTGAGCTGGACGGCCTCGCGCCGCGCAGCTATATTTCGGTTTGGTGCGTCGCCAGAGGAAATCCATACGTAATTGCTAGCTTCCACTGGTTGTACACTACGCATACGGTTGCCAGTAATAATGTCCCTTCAAAACAACGAAAAACAGAATACAATCACTGGACTGCATTTCGTGTGTCCATCAAAATACAAGCGGTGAGCAACGGTGTTCCCAAAGTAAATTGGCTTGACTACACCTGGTAGTCGAGCCACTTCAGATCAAATCTATAAAAGTGCAAGCAAACATTATATTCTTCTCTAATTCGAGTGTTGAACTGGTAAAAAAAGGAAGCAAAACGTAGCTTTTCGCTTGTTTCTGCCATTACACTGAATCTATACATTGGTAACGTATAGCAACTCAGAACTTAGTTACCTAATTTTCACTGGTACATGGCTGAAGCAATCATGTCGTAAATATATCAAATGAGAAGAAAGAAGATGGCCACAGATAATTCGTATATATGAATGATGATGATCAGAATGCACACGACGATATATGCAACAGTCAAGCTCAACTGAGGTGAGCAATGTCAATCTCGTCAGGGAGCTTGAACGTATCCGTGGCCCCAAACTTCCTCCTGCCGTCCTCCCACTCGACGTCTTCATCCTCCTCCGCGGTATCCTTGTCATCGCCGTGGCTGTCGTGCGCAGATGACGGCGATGACGGATCGTTGACGCTCTTGGACCTGTAGGGCTCATTTGCTAGCATGGTGACCTGCCGGAGATGAGAGATCTCCACGACAACCGTGTCATCGTCCTTCGGAAGGGGCTGCTTCCATGGCTCACCGTCGACCCTCATGAACGTGTGGTCTGCTGCGCCTTTGTGGAACTCGAAGCGGATCCTATGGGCCTGTGAAATAGGATGGTGAAATCTGATTGATCAGTGTACCACGAAACCAGAATGGTATCTCAACCCTGAGTTCACGTTTCTGAGACGTAGGATTTCCATCAGGAATCAGGAGGAATAGGTAGCAGAAGCAATTCATACCTGCGCAATGCGAGTACCGTGTCCATTAGGGGCCAGCAAGACCAGCCCGTGCCAGGCGTCGCGGAAGCCAACAACCTCAATAAGCCCATCGTCAACAAAAGGGGCAGTGAACTCCCTCTGCACATTGCCATCATAGATTTGTCAACTAATTGCCATGCCTTGCAAATACGTATGTTCAGCTCACGGAAACAAAGACATGGAAACTCACATCTGCTGCTCTCCTCGTGCCAGGTGTGCCCCAAGGATTCAAACCTCCAGAAAAACTAGGCAGGTTCAGACAGACGATGGATCGAATGCTGCAAGAAGCGCAAATACAGAGATTACAAACCCATCTGCTACCCAAAAGAAATACAGATACCCAGGCATGATGAACAAATGGAACAGAACAAGGATTTCCCCAAGTCAAAGCAAGAAGCTTTGTTCTGTCAAATACCATATTGTAGGATTACATAATGCATAGGAGAAAAACAAATCGCCTAAGTTTACCTGTGATGGATGTGAAGTTCCTCCCAGAGGTCACCAGCTCTTTTCATGACCTTCACTTTTGCAAGTTGAGCAAGGTTCCTGGAAACAGAGAAATCTAGCTTATCGTTTATCCACAAAAGGAGAAAAGGGGAAACCTGGAAGATACACAAGTGATAGCAATAGTATATCTAGTATTGTCAATAATACACCAAAGCTATAATCTCCAAGATTGAAATTCAGAATTCAAAGGATGGTCGTGATTTGGACCAATGAAAAACACAAAACGAGTTAATTAGTCAAAGCTATAATCTCCAAGATTGAAATTCAGAATTCAAAGGATGGTCGTGATTTGGACCAATGAAAAACACAAAACGAATTAATTAGTCACTACAGTTAGAGAACGATAAACTGACAAATGCAGCCCTCACCTTCCCACACCCCTGCAGCATTTCAAATGTAACACTAAACATGATCAAGATATCAGAAAAGAGAAAAGACATGCACCATGGCAGCAGTGTCTGTGATTTGGGATATCATAAATTTGCCAATTTTACCTTGACGATGGCTGACTTAGAGAAGCACAAAACCATCCTTGTTTAAGTCCAAGCTTGGCATATTGACCCTGCATAATTGACACATATTAACAAATCAAAAATTTTAGATTAACTTCAACATACTAGCTGACCATTTGTTTAACAAGCAGAATGAAAATATTAGTAACAAAACTAAAATATGAAAATAAATACCTGATTTGAAAGCTGGTTCTTGAACTTCTCTGGATTCCTCTTCCTTTCAGAATGAAATGCATAAGACACTTCTGCATCCATCCCTGCAACATGTCAAGTCATTCTTGTCATGTTAGATTCTCTAGTGTCTGGATTCTTTAAACTGTTATCTGCTTAAGGATTCACCAAATACGGATTTAATTAAAAAAGATAGTGATAATCAGCCATAACATTAATATCACTAGACTTGCATTAGTGGGTCAGCGCATCACTATCCTTTGTAGCATGAACTAGTACCCAGCATAACATGTCAAGATAAAAAATATAAATAAACAATTGGATAGTATAGGGACATAATGGTCTTGCCCCCATTTGTGTACATAAAGAGAATAATAGTGAAGACTTACCCATACTAAAGTAATTCCAAAATCCTCCACGGAATGTGTGGTAACCTTCCTGAAGTAAGCAAGAATGATCATGGAAGCTTTGAATTAAATACAGTAACCAAATTCTTTGATTGTAATGGTGTATAGCCATTATCTTAAACGAGCATAGTTCCATAGCGAAGAAAGTTGCAATAGAAAGAGATGTCTTACCATATTAAGGGAGTCATTACTTGAGACACGATGAAATGCATGCAATGAATGAGGCAACTCTAATGGAGCAATCGGATCGCATGGGCCTTCTTCTGGAATTCGCATTCTCAAAATGATGTGCCAACTGAAACGTCAAGTTTACATTAAATTGAATCTGCCTCAGCACGAGAGAGAAGAACAAGCATGCTTTATAATAAGGAAAGATATGAAGATAAAGAGTTAATTATTCAATAATTTTAAATGTAAATAAATAACTTTGTATCTTAGAAGCAGCAGATAAGAGCAGCTCCAGTGTCATTCAAAATTGAACCGTGAGCTGTTCAAATCGAAGCATACAAGCTGCAACGATCGAAACCTTGAGTGTCAGAACAAAAATTGACTCTTACAAATGCGCCACACCGAGAGAATAGTTTAATTGAGCAACTAGCTTGCATGCAAGGTACCGGCGTACCGCATGCCAGAGGTGGAGCATTGGCCATAGGACGATGAGCATCACAGAGAAAAAAAAGTGTTTTCTTATTCATTGTAAGCCCTAAGAAACCGACTTCTGCACTAGACCTAGCGAACTTTGCTAAGGCTGGTCAAACTCTACTGATTTGGTTCGACGCCACACTAGAGTTGCCCTAATTGAACATAGGAGCATGCCCCATGGTTGCAGCAAATATTAAACAAATTACTTTTGCTGCAAACACACAGGAGAGCTACTTTTCTTAAATAGTTCCGTACAAACTATCACAAGACGGGCTTACACAAGCACAAAGATACAACCTGAAGATTATTAAACAAAATAAATAATATTTTCATCCTTAGGGAGATCATTACATAAACTAAAAAAAAAATAAGAATGAGCTCTTTGTCTCAGCCAGTACCTATCGATCTTCATTTCTCTAGCATGCTTCACTAGCCCAAGAAACGATTTCACAGCCTCTTGGTCAGTAGAAGGATTCTTCTTTCCCTGCAATGTTGAATTCAACATAAATTCCAATGTCTTCTTGAAGGCAATTGCATGCAAGATAGCAAGCTAAAGTCAAATGAGAAAAAGAGATAATCCATCAAGAAATTGCATTTGCATATAACCTGAGAGGATCATAAAACCTATAAGAGTGCATCAAATTTCCAAAATTTTCTACACTCACCACTGCTTATATAAATCAATAAACGTAAATATTAAAACTACATCTTGATCCTATCCAAAGTACTACAAAGTATTAGACAATATGTATACAGGTAATAAGTAGATGGATGACAGTCATTAGTGCATCAGCATAGACTGTTGGTAAATCAGATTCTTTATTCTATCTTTCATCAAGGACGAAAATTGAAAAAAAAATCTAAATAACTTGCATTTTTCCTTTTGTGTGGAACATGAGCAACACAATAACATAAAGGAAATCTGTTTTATAAGAACATTATTGGACACGTACCCATCCAAATGAAAAGGGGAGGTTATTTCCGGTTCCCAGAGGCACAGTTGCAACTGGAGGTGGGTGGGAAAGCTTAAGATCACTGACTACCCCAAGCAGCCAGCTAGCTGTACCATCACCGCCTGCAACCTAATTGAAATCTGTTTAGTCAAAAGAAGTGCAACGGGAAAACAAAAGAGACAGGCACCTATGTATAATAATATAATCTAAGGTCTGAAAGTGTTATGACTCACAATTAGCCTCAGTGTCCTCCAAATTTGAACTGCAAGAATGTCTCCTTCCATCTTTAGCCTTTCAAGGTTGGCATACAAACGATGCAACACCTTATCTGGAGCCTCTTCTGAGAGATCAAAAACCTGAAAATAACTGAGCAGCTCTCACAAAAATTCCAGATTCAAATTGCATTAAGGCCAGAAGCACATTTCCATGGTCTAGCATTCCCAGAATGACGAAAAGGTACCTGCGCTTCATTGAGAAGCTCACGATATGTTTTGATCAAACTACTTCCAAGTTGGCCTCCAGATCTTGAGTTGATAAACACTACAATGGGGCAGGGTGGCGCATGATCAACAAGTACTTGCTGTGCATCTGGCTTCAGAATGTAATCTGGAATGAAGTAGTCCTCCAACTGCCCACAAGGTTTAGAACTAGAACCAACCACGGTCTCTGCCTCCCCTTCCATCCTGCAAAATCGTTGTCGCAGTTTTAATAGGCTAACTCACTGGTCCTACAAAAGTTACTCCCTCCATTCGTGAATACAAGGCATGTTTCGATTGGGTAGTCTTGAATTAGGGGTCGTTTGGGAGGGTTCCTCCATGTTTGCTCTCACTGCCGGAGCGAGGAGCCGCTTTCGTGGTACCGCGTCAAGAAACGGCTCTGGCTCCATGGTTTGATGACCAGAAGCGCTTGTCCAAGGTTGTTTGGTGTGGTTCCACCCATTCCGGCCGAAGCCAGTGGAGAAACCGGTGCCAGAGCCAAACCAAACAGGCCCTTAATTTCTCTTACAACAGAATTAACACCATCCTAAAGGCACTTTGTATGTGAATCTATTGATGCAACATTTGTGCACGAAGCATGAATTAGAATCACAATTTGACCAATTGTTGGTCAAAAGTTGAAAAGATTGACTTTTGCAAATCAAATACCCCCAGAATTAAAGGATGGAATGAGTTATGCTATTTGAGCATCATAACACAGAATAACCATGAAAAGAACTTTGATCACATCAGATTGCAGGAAATGGAAAACGAGAAAAGATCAGGTGCGGGCTAAGTAAAAGACATGTACACCCGATACAATTAAAATCGAGTGAAGTTACAGTAGTGGATACGACATAGGTATATACTGTAATTGAGCCAGATCCGAATGCATCTAGCTTGGGGGGGGCACTCGCTTCCGCCCAGCAGCACGAAGGCAGGGGAAAGAACGGCGTACCTTTTGGATGATCGTCGCCGGCGAAGCGCCCTCACCAAGTCACCGGTGCTCGCCCAGCGCCGCTACCGCCGGCGAGGAACTGGGACGTGGGCCACAACGGATCGGATCGAGACAGAGGGAGAGGGTAGCCGGCTGGGCGGACCCTGGGCGCCGGAGGATGAGATTTGGCTTTCTGACGATTCGATTCCGGAGGAAAATCGATGGGAGGAGGAGGGAGGACAGGAGGCACTCAGGCTGCCACTTTCTTGGTCGTCATCGTCTTGGGCTCGCATGTTAGCCATTTTAAGATTTGACTTTTTTTGGTGTGTGTTTTACATTGATTGACGAGTGACTTTGAGTCTTTGTGTGGGAAGCACATTTATGAGATTTATTTTTCCTCCTTATTTTTAAATCATTGCTAGTATTAAGAGTACTAGCATATGATGATTGCACTTTCTTAGAACTATTTTTAATTTCTGAAAGTGTCAATTTCGAACTATTTATAATTTCTTAGAAGAACATGCTTTTAGTAAGTGCTGATATGGTGATTAGTGTATGTTTTGTGTGCCAATTAGGGTGGTAGTAGTGGTAATTAAATATTTAATGTTTTAATTACTGATTATCACGCTAGCATTAGTGTTAGTGTATATTTATTAGTATATAATAGTTGTCATTATTTTTATTCTCGTCACATCCACATCCACTCATCCATCCAAACAAAAAAACATGGCTCCATCCAACCAAAAAATATGGCTCCATCCAACCGAACGGAAAGCATGCCAAAAAATGTTTTTATCCAACCATATGAATAAGTCCATTCTAGGTTGTTTGCTTCAACTTATCAGCATGGCTTAGCAACTATGTTATAGTACTGTTTTCTCACGACAAATTAGTATCAACCATGGAAACCACTAGCCAAACAGAGAGGCGCCAATAAACATCAGTTCAAACACCATACACAAAAACTATCATTTCAAATATTGTTTATACACTCTTGTTAGCTGTAGCAACGGAACAGCAAATTTGCTAGTTTAGTTAGTAGAGGAAAAAAGAAAGAAACAGAGAAAGAGAAGCCGCAAATCAGATCGACCCAAACAAGGCTGTTTTACACAAGTTTAGGGTTAACTGGGTCCATCTAAGAGTAACTCTAACGGTTTTACAAATGTTTTTTGTATTTTTGTTTTTATAAAAATGTCTATAAAATTCATATCCAACGGTTTGGCAAATGATCTTTATATTTTTATTAACTTGGCAAAATCCTAGGATGTATTGGCATATATGCAAGCTCGCGATCGGCTTGGCATCCCGTCTCGCGTGCTACTCCTGCGCGCGCTCTTCCGCACCACCGCTAGGTTCACAAATTCCTTTTTTGCCAAGTGAATAATGGCAAACCATTGGAGATTGACTCTTTTTACCATTGCCATATTCATTTGAAACTTGGCAAACTCCTAATTTTACCAAACAAAATATGCAAAACCATTGAAGTTGCTCTAACCCAAAGCTCTATGTTTTATTTTCGATGCTCACCTCATCAGTGTTTTGTTATTATACCATGTGGAGTAACACAACAATTTATACTGTAGATTTCTTGTGGTATGGGCCCAAGACATGTTAATCTATATCTCTTAGAAAGTTAATCCCACTACAAGTTCTATCTTAACATTCAAACCATCTACATCATCTCATATTAACTATCTACATCATATTCCACTAATAATCATCATCTCACTAAAGCTAATCTCACCACAAGTTTTATCTCAACAATCTATCTTCACCAATAGCCATGTGATCCTGCTAACTTCTAATCTCTTAATGCAAGCTATCCACATCATCTCCACTAAACGCAATTACTACTTTCAATAAATGACATCCATATAATGTTATTTGTTTTGTTGTTCCACATCTTATAATTTGATCTAACCTTTGTTAGTTTTAGTATTGGATTCTTCCATTGTCTTGCCTACTAATTGATAACATGGATATAAGAGCATGCAGGTTTAACTCACATGCAACTGTTTTATTTTTAAAATAGTCTCGCAACAACACGCTAGTATCCTTCTAGTTTACACAAATTAAATTTGGTCACCAAACATATCAACAATGGAAGTGAATGGACTACTCCTATAGGTGAGAGACTATTCCTAGGTGAGAGTTGGAAGGGCCAAGCAACTACTGCCTGACCCCACTTTCCAGAGGGGAACAATACTCGGTCTCAGTGTATCTTGTGGCAGGCCTTCTCCTGTGCAGAGATCTTTTGAGATGGGTTGCGTTGGGTTGGGTGAGATCGCTTGTGGTCCATCTCCGAGGACTCATAGCATCCTAGCAAAGGTGTTGACACCATGATTCCCCCCTTTGCATTCCATGGCCATGCTCCTCCTAGCTAGCTTTCTTCTGTCCCCTTCGAACACTTCGAATGCTTGCTCGCCCAACGGCTGGTGGCTATGTGATCACAAAGCTCCTGTAAACTCTCTTGGGGAGAAAAAAGAATCACAAAGGAAGGTTTTAGATTTTACTCTTTTTCGTGATGCTACCAACATTAGCAGTTTTGGATAGGGAAAAAACATCACATGTCAATGACGCTCTTGATCAGGCTAGGACCATCAGATCATCAGATCAGAGATCAGACTATGCTGGCAATTTTCCCGGCTGAAGAGAATATTACAGTAATACCTCGGATCTCGTAGCCATAGGCGTAGATTTTTCTTCTCAAATTAAACAAACTTAAGGGTCTTTTAAAAAGGTCTACGGCCAAGGAAGCGCTCTGATCCCCTCGGTCTGCAATATTCTTGAGCTCCTGATGACTCACGCTTGGCCACTAATCTATTGCCTCCGTTTGCAAGCAAGGCTGCAGGCCACCGGCAAGGCATGTGGCTTGTTTGCACGATGCTTCCATGTCCATGCTAAACGCCAGCAGAATATAATAGAAACGCTTCAGTTCCCTGCAACTTTCTTTCACACCACAAAGCAAGCAGCAACAGCAAGCGTACATCCATGCCATGATGTACCCCTGCTTTCGTTTTCATGCGTGTTTCTTTGTGGTCAGTGGCGTCGATAGCGACCGGGGCCTGGGATCAGAAGATCAGGACGAAGAATCTGATGCCCCTAAGCAGGCAGGCAGGCTTGTGGGCTTGTTTGTGGCAGTATCAAAATCTGCACGTTGCTGTCACTGACCTGGTGAGCTTTAGATCAACCTCAACCTCTGCAGATTTTTCAAATGATGTAACTTCTGCGTTCCCCCTGCCCAGGCTGGATATTTTCCATTTAAGAACACTTATTTGACCAGATAACTGGGCATGGTATCCTAATCCCATGCTCAACTGGATAATTAAGAACTCCAGATCCATCATTGCCATATGACAACTTGCACAAATTGTATTGTCAGGTAAGTAACAGTGCCGCATGTTTCAGCTGCTATTGCAAACCATGAATAGTAAATCTCAACAAAGGGACTGTGAAGAAACATGGAATTATGACTTGGGGCAGAATGGAAGCATGCAGACAGTGAGGCCATCACACAATGCCAGTGCAAATGCGAGCCTATATCATTTTCTCTTAGGTTAGCAAATATGGCCTCATCTACAAACAGAAGAGGGGCAACGAATTAAACACAACAAAGTAGTGGGGACATAGACAATCTCCAGCAAAGCCGTCGCCATTTACGAATACTATCATGGTTCTGGGACAGCTGCCCTGATAACTCTGTGCGTGCAAGGTTGACGGCCGAAGAAAGATGATGCACGCCTCAGTTTGATGACCCAAGAAAGATGTATGCCTTGGCGGAAACTGATCTCGTCGTGATCCACATCTTCCCAAAGCTTGGATACACTAAAAGTGACCTTCTAATGTTGTCAGCATCAGCATCTACACCAGTCATCGCAAGTTGCCTGCCTGCCTCAGGTAAATCTGCAATAACAAACCAGAAATGTACCATGAGCAACTTTGATCATAATCATGAAACAATATACTCATACTGAGTTGCCAAATTTCACCAAAAGGTGTTCGAACCTATAGAAATTACCAATCACAAGTCATCCTAGCAACAAGGAAATACAGTTCCAAGGCTCAGATAGTAGGTATGAAACACCTTCTACAACTAAAGAGAATAAACAGTAGCATTCGAGTGCGATAGTTGACACAAATTGCCATTTGGCAGCTCGCAAGCTCACATACCATCTACATGTCGCTACATCGAAAATAGACCACAAAAAAGTGGAAATGTACGGCTTTTTAGAATCTAAAAGCAAGTTTGCTACCCATCAGCTAGAGCACTACTGGGATTGCGGATCACTCCAAGCATCATTTGATGGCTCTTGGCAAGGCAAGCAACGCTTTCTCGTTATGATGCAGCTATCCCTTTTTCGCAGTAGAAACCCATAAGTAGCCATCATAATGATATAGGCTTACTACAACTTTGTTTTTATTAATTCTTCCCTGGCAATGCTAATCACGAGTTATTATTTATAAAAGAGATCGATCCACGATATTTATTTATTTTAATTCAGTAAGTACTTCACGTCATGCTTGTTAAGATGCATAATTATTGCATCCATGTTCGCCAGCAGAAATTTTTCCATTTTGCAGTACAGTGAATGGTACTCGCAGTTCTTAAGCATTCACTGAAATAAACATGCCATGGAATTCTCAGATCAAGGAGGGGGTTCGCAGAGCAGACTCACTCATTGCGGCCAATGCCCGCGTTGGAGCAATTCCTCGCCGGCGTGCCGCTCCCGGACTGCGCGGACCCGGAGCTGAAGAAATCTGAGGGTGATCTCTTCCTGTGGCGGGAGGCGAGGAACCGGCCGCCGTTCCGGGAGGATGTGGCCTCGTCGCTGCGGCCGCCGTGGCGCGCCGACGACGAGTGGTGGTGGCACAGGCCCGGCTGCGAGGTGGAGCACGGCGCGTTCTCCTGCAAGAAACGTGGCGACATCTGGGTCAGAACAACCGGACGTTCACGAATTGGAGGAAATGGTGGATCAATTCACGAGGCAAAGCCGTCCCGATCGACTCTAAAAACTGCATCTTTGCAAAGCGATAGCCGATACAATGGCAGGCGGATCGAGCGCCTAGAATGGCAGGCAAATCGAGGAGCAGGTAAAGGTTTTACCTTTGCGCACTCTACGGCGCTCGCGCCGTTGGCGGGGGCCGCCTCCCGGCTGCTGCTGGACGTGGAGCTGGCGACGGGCGGCGGCGTGGCCTCCTCGGCCTCCTCCGTCCACGGCACGACCTGGTTCTCCCCCTCCCCTTCCTCATCCTCCTCGTCCTCAACGACCACCTCGTCGTCGTAGTCGTCGCCGCCGCTGCCGGCGTCATCATCCTCGTCGTCTCGGCCGCCGTCGCCGCCCGCGCCGCCGCCGCGCATCTCCTCGTCGCCGCCGCCCCCGGCGTGGCCGGGTGCGCGTCGGACGCAGCGGTCGCAGAGGGACGCGGTGGGCCCGAGTCTCGGCCCCGTGGCGCGCCACGGCGTGGGGCGCGCGCAGCCCCGGCACAGGAGCGCGCGCGCGTGGCGCGCCACCAGGAAGTTGGCGCCGTGCACCTGCGCGTCGCAGCTCCAGCAGAGCGTGGCCTCGTCGGCGCCGCAGTACACCCTGGCCGTGGCGCCGCACAGCTCGCACGCGCCGCCGCCTGGGCCGGGGCTGGCGCTGGCGCCGGCGCCCTTCTCCTTGCCCGTTTCCCCTGCCGCCGCCGCCGCAGATGACGACATGATCCTCGCTCGCCTCGCCGCCACCAACAGGGGGGGGAGATTTCTCGGCTTCTTTCTTGCCTTTGCTTCTTGTCTGGAGCGTAGAGAGGGAGAGATGTGAGGAGCAGAGAGCGCAGCAGGGGATGTGAGGCTGGAGTTTTTGGTTGGGTGCGGGGGGGAGGTTTTGAGCCTCCAACCGAGGATCCTCTGCGGATGCGCTTCGCACCGACTACTGGCCGCGGGAGCCTCCAGCTGGACATTCCTTCCCTGCCATGGCTTTTCTCTCTCTTCCCCCACGCCCCGAGCGAGGCGTAGCTGTTGACAGAGCATGATGGGTTTACTATTACTATCT
Organism: Bothriochloa decipiens; assembly: GCA_023333625.1. Taxonomy (NCBI): domain Eukaryota; kingdom Viridiplantae; phylum Streptophyta; class Magnoliopsida; order Poales; family Poaceae; genus Bothriochloa; species Bothriochloa decipiens. The sequence continues at coordinate 30,700,777 of CM041635.1, read as the reverse complement.
TTATCTGGCGAGACTGCAAAGGGTAGCACAGCATGACTCAAATTTATTTATTTATGGTAATATCTAATGTGTGAGTTCTTTTACTTGTTTTGTACGTTATATGATCGATTTCATATCATAAATGTTACACCGTACTCCCTCCGTCCAAAGCCATTTTAATTTTTTACTTAGAGCATCTCAAATTTAATCAAATTTATATAAGTTTTTTATCATAATAAGTTTAACCATAATTTTGTATTCTAATGACATTAGTGATGTGTAGCGGTTATTTTTCTTTTTTTTTCCAAAAAAGATGTTTAGTAGTAGCAGGTTATGTAGACTGCATGAATGAACAAAGCCAAAGGCCGATGGAACAGATGCTTTTGTCTAGGTAGGCATCGATAACAAGATCACTAGCAGCGACACCATGGGGCAGCAAGATGGGAGGGGAGAAACGTGAGGCTGGGAAGAGGCGGAGTGGGCGTGAAGGAAGCGAACACCACGCAGCTGCACGGACAGACAGCCGAGTGAGTGGCGAGGGCCACCAGCCACAAGCTCAGCAGCTGCTGAGGTGGGCGCGTGGGGTCCGGCGGCCCACGTGAAGCGCGCCCCGGATCCATCCATATATCCATTCCTGCGCTGCCACCTCGTACTCGTACAGTATTCCTCGTCTCCCCCAACTTTTTTTTTTTTTAACTTCACCAATCCTGCTGCCCCTGGATGGCCCTCAGATCTCGTAGATATTTTTCCTCTCTCTCTCTCTATACGCCTCGCTCTAACATCCACCTGCCGTCCTCAGCTCACCTCCCCTTCCTTCCGTTCTCTCTCGACCCATCCTGCTGCCACCAAATTTCATGTGCCATCGCTACCAAATTTTCTTGTGCCATCTACAACTAGCATAAAATTCTTTTAACCTTTTCAAACACTAGGATATGTCATAAACATTCATATGAACCAACAACTAATGATCGACAGTCATAAAATTCTTATGAACCAACAATTAACGATAGATGGCCGAATTGCCTAAAAGTCGCCGTAAGTACGTACATATACATAACTGCTGTTGTTGGTGAGACCACATTATATATTTTGCCACAAAACAGCTAAATGGAAAATCCAGTATCCATGAGATACCCGGAGGATCATTCCCTCAAGATATAAATTCCATGATGACAACACTTGGACCCAGGATCAGATAGTTTCTTAAAACTTTAGATGCGGGCAGAAGTGAGGCTCACAGTCATCCCTTATATTCTTTGTACCAACAAGTCTGTTGTGTGTTGATTTTCTAGCGGACAACTTAGGGCCCTGAAAACAACACACACACACACACACAAGTGCAAAGCTATAGCACTTGAATCCTTTTGGGGCTACAATCTCATGCCGATGTATCTTTTTGTTCAATACTTGCACATATGGCCGTATAGTATTAGTAATAGGCTTCCATGCATATGTATACCTCACCAAAAGGAGAGAATAAAAGAAAAGGAGCAAGACATCAATCAAGGCATCGGCCCTAGGAAATATGTGGACCGGAATAACTTGCAGCATGCACATAGTTAATCGAAAATATATAGAAAAGCATATGCAGTTGATGGAGGAGAGGTAAGGTTCGCTGACGAAATGGGATCAGAGTGTTAGCTGGCGTATAGCGACGACATGTTCATATTCGAAACATGGTGGCAATGCTTTACAATGGATTGTAGCAGGGAATCACCTTTTTTGGCTTGTTGGAGTGACATAAAGAGCACGTCCCAATATATAATACATTTAACCCGACATATATACTATTCCCTCACTTCAAAATGCAAAGATTTTTTTTTGTGGGTTTTTTCCTAGATCAAACATCAAGCTTGATCACGTTTACATTAAAATGTAGCAACATTCCAATGCTAGATTGGCTTCTTTTGATCCACCATTGAGTTTTGATTTATAATAATATTTATTTGGCGTTGAAAATATTGATATTATATTTCCTATAAATCTTGCTAAACCAAAAAAAAAAAGTTTGTATGTTGATCCCTAGACACATCGAAAGGGCGCATTGATGTACTCATCTCTAATTGCAATTTGGTGTCGCGATATGGAGTAGGAATAACAATGGTCTGGTTTTTTGCGAGTTCAGGAGTTGAGCAGTCAGTTACTCCTTCAGTGTCAGCGATGGGATTATATGGCAAAAGTTATCATGCATGACAAGGCTTAAAGTATGTGTGTATTATTATGTCAAACCAAAGTCCATATTTCTAGAAAAAAAAAAATCTTTCTGGCTTACATTCTATCTTTGAAAAAGAAGCACCAAATACGTCGTGCACAGTAGTAATCCATCAATTCCGTGCAGTCAGCACTCAGTAGTGTACGGTACTCGTCGAGGCCAACCGCCGCTTGGTGGCCGCACGTTGGGTCGAGGCCGTCAGATCCTCATCGGGCGGCAGAGGGAACCAGTGGCTGTGGGGGAGTCGCGTGGGCCCATGCCTTCCTAACCGAGCCAACTTCAGCCGCACGCTAATCTGGGAAGCCGCGCGCCGCGCGTGGAGAGAGGTGACTCCTGATTTTGCCTTTTCTTTTCTTTTTCCCCTCCGAGTCCCCGATCTCGGCTCCGTTCCGTTCTCACTTGTTCCCTACGGAGGTAACGTACCGCACTCGCTTCACGTGCATTGAACCGGCGGATGAATGATTAGGAGGTGAAGAACAAAACACGGCGGTGTTTTTTACAGAACTAAAGTATTTTTGACATAGGCTTCGACCTTCTTGCGACCGTCTTGCATCTAACATGTCCTTGTGTTACAGTAAGATGTAGAGTTTATTAGAAAAAAAAATGGTTGGCAACATTTTGATGGTGTGCAATGTGACATTAAATTTGAAAACTTATACAAGCATGTCCTCATGTTGCAAGGTGAGTAGAAGATGACGTAAAATAAATTTATTATGTGGCCAATTAGATGGTGACTTACAACTTCAAAATGTGTTCGACGAGTGTGCGTGTCTTATAATTGAACTTTTTATTGTGCGTGCCTAGACATTGTGTACATATTCACTTTGAGATAGGTCTCCGCAAATGCTCAACACTCGCTTTAACTCGCTTCAACAATCGCTTTAACTTCTACAAGCACTAGGTATTGGGTACGTCGATTGTGAGCAATGCCGGACCATAAAACCTTTCTCCGCTTAATATTAGGAAAAAAAAATATAAGTATACATATTACTCCTATCCTTCTCACTTTCACGGATGGCAAATTTAGACTTTAGATGTTCTAAGAAAAAAACACTTAGACTCAACGTGTTCTTGAAAAAAATCCTCCTCCAACAAACTTTTGTATTTGAACTCATGGAAATGAATGATTAAATTTTTCTCTCAACTCGTGCAGGTTCCACGCTCGTTATCTGTTCGGTTTTGAGTTTTAGAAAGGTATATGTAACCATTTTTGGGCGGTGTGAGAACAACGCATGTGAAATGGGGTGGCTACACAACAAAGACCACCTTGAGCAATGATAAGAACGTTGCAGTCTATCTGATTAGGGGCCCAACCGCAAGCGGCACCCAGTGACAATCTACGACATAGAGATGAGATAGTCACATGAGCAGCACGTATATCCATATCAATCCATATCTATCCATCCATCTCGATAGATTTGTCTATCTATATTCATTTGTCCTGGTTGGATATTTGGATTCGGAACGATATGATCCATGCATCACGCCGGCCATGCTAGGTGACATGATTATAGTAATCAGCATGTATTAATAATAATAACAATAACTATAAATAAAAGAATAAATTACTAGGAATAATGGCGACAAGATGGCGCAGCTACAATCTTGTTAGAGAAAAATAGTAGCTAATCAAAGCTGATGTATAATTGCAATATTAATGTATAGAAACAATGAAAATGTTCATCGATATGACGCCTACAGTGAAGAAGAAAACACTGGCCACACACGACTTATGTGATGAGATTGAGAAAAAAAAAAAACGTGTCTAGTCCGTACTAGCACGAGAGATTATTCGCCGAGAAAATAAAAGGGTGTGATGAAATGAGAAATAAATAATTACTTCTTTTTTGAACTGGGAAATAAAGAATTACTAGTATGCAAGGAGAGGAAAGAAAAGAAAAAGAAGCAGGGACTTGTGGCTGTGGAGTGATGGGGCCGGGGCGGTGTGCAGGCCACGTGAAGAGCGCGTGGACCGGATTGCTCCCCCATGCCTGCTTCGGTGGGCCATCCCGCCAGAACAGGCCCGAAAAAGATTCACCACCTGCACACGCCTTCCCCGCCGCCGCCGTGTTTGCTTGGACCATCCTCAGATGTAGAGTATATCCGCGTAGAAAATAATTAAATGCAAATCGACATGTTTTTTGTTAATAATGAAACAAAATAATGGTCTAGCTAAATAAATATTCACTCAGTCTCTAAATAATTGCTGTTTTCAATTCCCAAGGAATATTTTATGGTTTAGAATTAACATCATCAGATGCATCGTTTAATCTATTTTCAAATTAAATTTATTTATTTTTGAAAGGAAAAAATTAAATTTATTTGGGTACAAGTGTTGCTAGTTAAACTTACAGCATGAAAAAAATAGTTATTTAAGGATGGAGACGATAAGTACCCTAATTGGTAGCTAGCGTGAGACTGAACCAGGCTCTCACCCAATATGTGACATTCTTTTGCACTAGCGTGTTTGGTTGCTTATCCTGGCCAATGTAGCACACACAAGTCACATATTTTGTTTTGGATGGTTTGCATCTCTAGCTATGATACAAAAATAACTACCAAATTTGGCTTTGCGGGAATGGAACCATTTATGTTTCTAGACTGGCTCGGGCTTGGACCTTAGACATGTGAAGTATTGTCTGGTCTTGATCTTCACCTCAAGAATGTTTATTAGTTTTTTGACAAAAAATACTAGTTATTAGTTGGCGGGTGCACTTTTTCCTTTTATACAAAACTAAAAGGAAAAAAACAAAGGGGTGCTACTACTACCATATACAGATACCAACCTTATACTAGAGCCCAAACACTGGCCCACGAAGCGTTGCTCTGCCCTGCCTCTATAGAGTTAAAGTCCAAAACTCTGGGCGGTCCAACTGCAAACGCCGGCCCAGCTACCCTACCTTCGCCGCCAGGGCCACCCTCGCATCCTCCGCCGGCGCCGGCGCCGCCGACTGCCGCCCACCCCGCCGTCCCAGAACCCCCCCACCTGTCCCTCCCCCTGGTGCAATCTCCGGATCTTCCTCCCTGCCCCCTCTCTCTGTCGCTGAAATGAGGTAAAAAAAAAAAAGCTGAACGGGCATATCGATCCTGCTCGGTTAAATCCTGTGGAAGCAAGGGTGGTTTGGTTGGACGCTCCCACTACTCACCCTCACTTACAGAGGTTCTCTGCAGGAACACTAGAGCACATCGCCGCGTTGGGGTTTCGCCTCCTCGTCTCTCACCATTCACTTCTGATGAACTGTAGGAACTGGTACGCTTCTTTTTTTTTTTTTGTATATAATATAATATATACTAATAGTACTTTCATTTTTCTAGACCTGACAAGGTTAATAGGTTTATCCACCTTTTGTCCCACCATTTACAATTCGAACTGCCCACCCTCTGGTTCAGTGAACTAAACTATGATAATCATTGAACCGAGCCCTGTGGACTCGAATGACATATTCTCTTGACTCTAAATTCTGCTAAGAAAACTTCTGTATTCAGATTACTAACTATATACACGCTTCGAAAGCTGGAAACAAGTTGCAATGTAGGTCAACATCATGATGTCCTGGATTCGGGTAGTTAGTTTCGTATCATAATGACTTAATTGTCTGGGCATGTCGGCTGCGGTTGGTATTTTCCAAGAACTAATACGAAGCTCTGCACATCCTAAACAGAAATCTTTGCATAAAATGGTTTGGATGAGTTCATGTCGGGGGCTGCTGTGTCAGCTCTGGTTGCTTTCCTGCAGTTTCAATGCTTTTGTTATCCTTGTATTGCTTCATCCATGTAACCCTTGGTCGCTTTACATTTTCAATAATACTTGTTTAGCTGTACTATCGTATACTTTATGCTACTGTATGCATATATACCCATTCAATGTTGTACTCAAGATGCAAATGTATAGTAGATTTGGAAGCCTCAGTTTATTAATTATGAGGATTAGGTTTTTTCTCAAAGGAACTCCCTCTGATGTTTAGAGAAGGGTTATTTCATATTTGGATTCCTAGAAGTTTTTCCCCTTCAATAGAAATTTCTAGATTACCACCAGGAAGAAAATTTTAGAGACATAAAGTAGGCTTTCTGATATTTCACGACTTTCATATCATAACATAAATTCCAATTGGCCTCTACAAGGTGTGGCTACTGTCGATTCTTTCTATAATTATGGAGCATGTGTTCTGAATATCTTTTAGCCAATAGCTTAGAATCTAGAGGACCAGTAAATGAATAAAAACGAAAGTAATGCAGCATGATTAGTAGCGTCTCCAGCAAAAACACTAGCAACTTGCGAGGCTGCTAATTTTGGGACAACTCAAGCACTCTTTTGCTCCTTTTAGTCCAATTCTCCAGGCAACCTCACCCTCAGATTCCTTTAATACTCCTCATTCCATGGTTTCATGATCATTTTCCGTGGTGCCTAACTGCTTACTGCCTAGGAGGCTGAGAATGCCAATACGTTCTGTTTCCATCTATGCCACCCTTTGGTTTCTTTCATGTTCATTCAGCTCGATGCATCTATGTGCATCATGCAACCGCCTTGTCCCCGGCAAGCCGCTCTCCCCAGGTAACACTCTTGTGTCCGATGATGGCACCTTCGCCCTGGGATTCTTCTCCCCATCCAAATCCCCCAAAAACACTATTACCTTGGTATATGGTACAACAACATCCCGCAGCGCACCGTCGTGTGGGTTGCCAACCGTGCTGCACCAATCACAAATGTTTCGTCTGCAATGCTCACCTTGCACAGTAGGACAAACCTTGTCCTGTCTGATTCCAATGGCTGTATCCTTTGGAATTCAAACAATAGCATTGCCATCAGTTCTTCACTTGCCACCATCGTCTCTGCAGAAGCCAAACTAGAAAACACAGGAAACTTTATCTTCTCGGGCAACGTTAACCACACCACACTATGGCAGAGCTTCGACCATCCATCTGACACTCTTGTGCCTGGGATGAAACTCAGGATCAGCCACAAGATGCATCCAATACAACACCTCATTTCTTGGAATGGCCTGCAGGACCCATCCCCTGGGGTCTTCTCCTACGGCGCAGACCCCAACAGCATTCTGCAGCAGTTCATCTGGAATGGCTCAAGACCACACCGTCGAAGCCCAGTGTGGACTAGCCATTTCCTTGTTGGGGGCTACATGGACAACCTTCATTCTACCATTTACATGGCGGTACATCGTGCTGCCGATGATGAGGTATACATGTCCATTGGCATGCCGATTGACAGCTTGTCTTTGCTGATAAGAATGGAGATAAATTGCTCAGGCTATGTAAATATTCTAAGCTGGGACAGTAACATGTCAGTATGGACAGGATTTTCACACAGCCTGCACATAACTGCAATGGGTATGATTACTGTGGTCCTTTTGGTTACTGTGACAACACTGGAACCGCCCCAACATGCAAGTGCCTTGATGGTTTTGAGCCAAATGATGATGAAGGATGGGTCAGTGACAGATTTTCACAGGGATGCCGCCAGAAGACGGCACTAAAATGCGGTGGACACGGTTTCTTGACCTTGCCACACATGAAGGTCCCTGATCATTTCATCTTCCTTCGGAACAGAAGCTTTGATGAGTGTACAGCTGAATGCTGGAGCAACTGCTCCTGCGTGGCATACGCTCATGCCAACATGAGCACCAAAGGTATCAATGGCGATGACACAAGGTGCTTGGTATGGACTGGGAAAATGATTGACATGGAGAATTATAGCCAAGGAGGAGAGAGCCTCTATATTCGGATAAACAAATCAAGTGGTATGATTTATTGCTATTAATTGTATGTGCATCTTCCTAGATAGGTTTTGTGAACTCCTGCTGGTAATGTGAAGAGGGATCTATATTTGTGAAGTGTTTTACAAGCAATACTCGACATATAGTCTGTAGAATGGAAAGAATTTGTTGATTCTCCATGCATTAGTTTTTGCAGGTAACATGACAAAGAGCAAAACCCTAGAAATTGCATTGCCAGTTGTGACAAGTTTCCTTGCATTCATATGCATAGGGGTTATTTGTATCTACAGGTTTAGAGGTAGACAAGAGAAATATTTTCTTCGCTTTTTATTTGGTTTCTCTACAAGTTGTTGCAAACTGGAGAAACTGTATCAAATCCCTGTGTTCCTTTCAGACAAACAAGGAAGTACAGAGATCCGGAATAGACTGATGCTAAGAGGTATGAGCACTGCTAATGAAGATGCTGGTGAAAGTGTAGAGTTGCCATTATATAGCTTCAGAGAAATTGCCACTGCAATAAATAATTTCTCTGATTCCAGCATACTTGGACAACTTCGCCTATGTTGATTGGAAGACTTTCTTGAGTCATTTCAACATAGCCGATCCCAAGCCCGGATAAAGGAGGAGGGTGTGTTAGGTGCGGCTAGCCAACATTTCAAAACCAGCCACTCTTATGGATATGAAACCCACAAGAGATTCGTTGGGGCGTAACCCTCTTAACGACGCGCTACATCGGAACCCGAGTGTAGTGTCAAATGTGCAAGGGCCGGGTCGTCATCCCCTTAGTGGCGCGTCGTATCGTGATCCGGGTACGATGATAAATGAGCAAGGGTCGGGTCGTTGCAACCTTTGTGACGCGCTACATCTGCGCCCGGGTGTAGTGAAAAATGAGCAAGGGTCTTCGCACTTCCCTCGACGGGTGCGAAGGGTAAGGAAGCTAGCCAAGCCAACTAGGATTCGTCTAGGTAGCTGGAATGTAGGGTCCCTAACGGGTAAGTTAAGAGAGCTAGTCGATACAGCAATTAGGAGGCGTGTAAATATTCTATGCGTTCAGGAGACTAAATGGAAGGGCCAGAAGGCGAAGGAGGTGGAGGATACTGGCTACAAACTTTGGTACACGGGGACAACATCGGGTAGGAATGGTGTAGGCATCTTGATCGATAGGAGCCTTAAGGATGGAGTAGTTGAGGTGCGGAGGCAAGGCGACCGGATTATCCTAGTCCGGTTGGTAGTTGGAGATTTGGCTCTGAATGTGATCAGTGCCTATACCCCACAGGTAGGTCTTTGCGAGAGCACCAAGAGGCAGTTTTGGGAAGATCTCGATAGCATGGTTAGTACTGTGCCTATCAGCGAGAAACTCTTCATAGGAGGAGACCTCAACGGCCATGTGAGTGCGACTAATGTAGGTTTCGAGCGGGTGCATGGGGGTTTCCGGTATGGTAGTAGAAATCAAGAGGGGGAGGATGTTTTGAACTTCGCGTTGGCCTACGATTTGTTGATAGCGAACACCGTCTTTAAGAAGAGGGAATCCCATCTAGTGACCTTTCGTAGCGGACAACACCCGAGTCAGATCGACTTTATCCTTGCAAGGAGGGGGGATAGACGTGCTTGCTTAGATTGTAAGGTGTTATCTGGGGAGTGTGTTGTCCCTCAACACAAGCTTGTGGTGGCGGATTTTCGCTTTCGGGTACGTGTCCATCGGGACAATCGGGCCAAGACTGCGAGAACAAAATGGTGGAAGCTTGGGGGGAAGCAGCGCAAACATTTAAGGAGAGGATGCTAGATGAGGGGCCGTGGGAAGAAGGAGAAGATGCAGATGACATGTGGCTAAAGATGGTATCATGTGTTCGGAAGGTGGCTTCGGATGTGTTTGGAGTGAGTAGGGGAGGCAAACGGGAAGCGAAAGACTCCTGGTGGTGGAATGACGAGGTGCAAAGGGCTATTAAGGAGAAGAAGGAGTGGTTCAAGCGCCTTCATCATGACAAGAGTGCAGCCAACATTGAGGGCTATAAAATAGCGAAGAGGGCTGCAAAACGAGCGGTGAGTGTAGCAAAAGGTCAAGCGTATGATGACCTTTATCAGCGACTAGGCACGAAGGAAGGGGAGAAGGACATTTATAGGATGGCTAGGATCCGCGAGTGGAAGACGAGGGACATCAACCAAATCAAATGCATCAAGGATGGGACAGATCAACTTTTGGTGAGGGATGAGGAGATCAAGGACAGGTGGAGAGAGTACTTTGACAAGTTGTTTAATGGGGAGAATGAGGGTCCTACCTTGGAGTTGGATGACTCATTTGACGATACCAACAGACGTTTCGTGAGGAGATTTCAGGAGGTAGAGATCGGGGAGGCTTTGAAGAGGATGAAGGGAGGTAGCGATGGGCCCTGACGGTATCCCCATTGAGATGTGGAGATGCCTAGGTGCCAGAGCGATAGTATGGTTAACTAAGCTTTTTAACCTCATTTTCCGGTCAAACAAGATGTCTGAAGAATGGAGGAGAAGTATATTAGTACCGATCTTCAAGAACAAGGGAGATGTTCAAAGTTGTACTAATTACCGTGGGATTAAGTTGATGAGCCATACGATGAAGCTCTGGGAGAGGGTTATCGAGCATCGCCTAAGAAGAGTGACAAGTGTGACCCAAAACCAATTTGGGTTTATGCCTGGTAGGTCGATCATGGAGGCAATTTTCTTATTACGACAGTTGATGGAGAGGTATAGGGAGCAGAAGAAGGACTTGCACATGGTCTTTATTGACCTCGAGAAGGCATATGACAAAGTACCGAGAAATGTCATGTGGTGGGCCTTGGAAAAGCACAAAGTCCCAACTAAGTACATCACTCTCATCAAGGATATGTACAGGGATGTGGTGACGTGTCCGAACATGTGATGGCGACACCAGTGACTTTTCAATTAAAATAGGACTACATCAAGGGTCGGCATTGAGCCCTTATTTATTTGCTTTGGTGATGGATGAGGTCACAAGGGACATACAAGGTGATATCCCTTGGTGTATGCTCTTTGCTGATGATGTGGTGCTAATGGATGAGACTAGGGCAGGGGTTAATAGGAAATTAGAACTATGGAGGCACACGTTAGAGTCGAAAGGGTTTAGACTTAGTAGGACCAAGACCGAGTACATGAGGTGCGATTTTAGCGCGACTAGGAATGAGGAGGGAGACGTTAGCCTCGATGGGCAAGTGGTGGCCAAGAAAGATACTTTTCGGTATTTAGGATCGATGCTACAAAAGGATGGTGACATTGATGAAGATGTTAGGCATAGAATTTCAGCCGGTTGGTTGAAATGGCGTCAAGCTTCAGGCGTCCTCTGTGAGTTTTATAGGACAACGATTCGTCCAGCGATGTTATACGGTGCTAAATGTTGGCCTACAAAAAGGCGACATATCCAGCAATTGAGTGTAGCAGAGATGCGTATGTTACGATGGTGTTGTGGGCATACAAGGAGGGATAGAGTCCGGAACGACGATATTCGGGATAGGGTTGGGGTGGCACCAATTGAGGAAAAATTGATTCAACACCGGTTGAGATGGTTTGGCCATGTCCAACGGAGGCCTCCTGAGGCACCGGTGCGTAGTGGGGTTCTAAAGCGGGTCGATAATGTAAAGAGAGGTAGAGGTCGACCTAAACTGACTTGGGACAAGTCGGTTAAGAGAGACCTTAAGGAGTGGAATATCCCTAAGGATTTAGCTATGGATAGGAGCGCTTGGAGACTAGCAATTAACGTGTCTGAACCGTAATCTTTTTCTTGTACCATTTATGTGTTCTTTGTTTTCATGTCTCTTTTGAGTTTCATCTCTAGCCTACCCTAACTTGTTTGGGACAAAAGGCTATGTTGTTGTTGCAGCATACTTGGACAAGGTGGATTTGGTACTGTTTACAAGGTAGGCAAGGCTTGTGCTGGTAACTTTCAGTGGTTGGAAAGTAATGTAATTTCTAACATTCAAGAACCTTTCATTTATTCAGGGAACATTGGGAGATAAGGAAGTCGCTGTAAAAAGGCTTTGCAGAAGTTCTTGCCAAGGGGCATTAGAGTTCAAAAATGAAGTAGCTCTGATTGCCAAGTTGCAGCACAGAAACTTAGTTATACTTCTAGGTTTCTGCATTCGTGCATCTGAAAAGCTATTGATTTACGAATACCTTCCTAACAAAAGTTTGGATGCTTTCCTGTTCAGTACGTTCTGTTCACTTCTTGCAAAAGCTCAACTTTTGATGAAACAAACATGAACCACTGATAAGAACTTCATTTGATTCTACCCTTGACAGATGCTGCAAGAAAATCACTGCTTGGCTGGGCCACAAGATTCATGATAATTAAAGGTGTAGCTAGAGGCCTTCAATATCTCCACCAAAATTCAAGATTGACAGTAATTCGTAGAGATCTCAAAGCAGGCAATGTGTTGTTGGATGCTGAAATGAGCCCCAAAATATCTGACTTTGGTCTAGCCAGGACTTGCAGTGCCAACGAACAGCAATCAAGTACCAAACGGGTCATTGGAACTTTGTGAGTGATTTCAGACATGAACTAATTTTGAAGCAACACACCATTGTTCTTGAACTAATTAGTTAAAATTGTGCATGTGTGTTCATCTTCCAAAAAGTGGTTACATGGCACCAGAATACGCATTGGAAGGCATCATTTCTGTCAAATCCGATGTTTATAGCTTTGGTGTCATGCTTCTGGAGATTGTGAGTGGCTCAAAGGTCTGCATGACAGGCTCAGGCTCACCCAACCTTATAGCTTACGTAAGGACTTTCAGGTTCTGAAAAGTTAAAACTGAATCCATATGAAATGCAGACCTTGACGTGATCATTGACTCAGGCATGGAGATTATGGAAGGATGGAAACATGCAGAACTTGGTTGATCCATCGATTGTTGAGAGCTCTTCACTTGGTGAAAGTCTACGATGTATCCACATTGGACTCCTGCTGGTGCATGACAACCCAAATGACCGTCCACTTATGCCATGGGTGGTCTCGAGCCTCGATAACGAGAGCATAGAGCTCCCACAGCCTAGGGAGCCTGTATACTTTGCGAGGAGGCATTCTGAAACTGGCGGAGCAGGACCAGGACAAAGCTACTTAGTAAGTGATATGAGCCTCGGAACACTGGAGGGGCGCTAGAGGTGATCACGTACTTAATCCACAGATTTCAGCACTTTGCACAACCATATCGAACAGAAACAGACACTGCTTTTGAGCCACAAGGTGATGCATGGGATAAAATATATGAACCTTTCAGCTCCAGTAGAGAATCGCTGGAGAAATATAAACATCTCACATCCCTAGGGTTGAGTGACCTTTCATATAAACTGTGTTACAAGGCAAGTCAAGTATAGCGTATTATGTATCTGTAATGGTAACTGTCCGTGTCGGCATATGTATATTTCTCATTGTGCCTAGCTGAACGTTATCTACTCATGTTGTCCCGGTTGCTCTCATGTATTTTATGCCATGTATGTATCCTTTCTGCTCGTCCTCTACAAATTTCCTAATCACAGGATCTATCCGGTGCCTGAATTTAACCGGCCTGCTGTTAGCATGAGTATTTATTTCTATCTGAATGACACGTCTCAACTCTCGGGATAATTGTAGCATGAACTCGTTGGTTCCAGACTTTGCTCATGTTGCTTATGCTCGTGGAACAGAAAGAGTACAACATTTCAGGTGTGAACGGTGCTCACGTTGTGTGTGTGTGTGCAGTGTGCGCCCAACGATGAGGAGTGCACGCTCGGGACTCCGTTGATGCTTTGGTTTAGTCAGGTACGCACTGATCGGTGGCAAAGGGGCCAGCTGAAAAACAGCTTCGCTCTGTTAGTGCCGTTGTTATTGCTGAGCTGCATTCTGACGTCTTCTGCGTGCGGCCGACAGAGTTTGCATCTAAAGTCCCTGTAAAAAAAAAAAATAACCCATTTGTTTTCATAATTTTGTGCTCCCGAATCCAAAGTTTTTTAGAGTCGTCTTAAGTCAAACTATTTTAAGTTTAATCATTTTTCTATAAAAAAATAGCATTGATATTTATGCAACCAAATTGGTATTACTAGATACATTATGAAATATATTTTTCATCATTTACTTAAGATGTCATCTTTTTCTATATTTTTTTTGTAAACTTATGGTAATTTAACTTAAGATGCTTTTAGGAATTATTATTTTATTTTAAGATGGGGGGGGTATCAGATCCGTGTTAACATGCATTTCAAGGATGAAATGCATGCAACAGCCACTGATGAGATATTATACCTGAGCCCATTGTATTTCTTCCAAGGTCTTGCAAGCTGAGCCTCTCGGGCCAGAATTTCTTGGGCCTTCTCATGTAATTAAGTAATTGAGTTAAAAAAAATGAATCAAGATCCAGTTTGGTTCAGATTTATCTATGCATGCTACTGTTTTTTTATTCATCATTGGAAAGTTGACATAGTAAAGCATTTTTATTGGGCAAACATAAGGCAATGTGTAAATTTTAGTACAGACATGTTTAATCAATTTTGTAGTAACGAAGGAGCATGGCGATGGTGTGTCTCTGAGAGGGATTTAGAGGTGGGGCCTTAGAGGTCTAGACTTTGAAAATATAAGTTATTTTCAAAGACCGGCCTCTTAAGATGCCTACCTCTATTAATCGGTTTTTTTGGAGATTGTCTTTTTTTTTTACTATCTCCTTAAATAAAATGACTGCCTTAAAAAATATCACCTATTTTAGGGGACTCTATTACACTTTTTTTTTTAAGCAGAACTCTATTAGGCTTACTTTGGCAACAGAGGCTAATTAGCCCTGGGAAGGCTGGCACGCGTGGGGAATTTTTTTGACTTATCATTCCCGCCTCTTCCTAGGGCAGGAAACCACGTGTGGGGGGAGTTTCCCTGTTGCCATTTGGCAACACGGTGCAGGGGAATTAAGGACAGCGTACGTGTCTCAGCCGGCCTTTTGCTTCTTGCAGTTGCGCGAGCGCCGAACGGAAGAAACGCTGTGTGCGCCTCGCGAGCGCACGGGGAAACCCTCCCGGCCTCAGGAGGCGTGGTTTCCTTCCACGAGGAAAACACAGGGAAGCGGGCTGGCATCCTCGGGTTGGTGGGCTGCAAAAGGACGCAAATATTTGCCCCTGGAGACTGCCACGTGGCGAATTGGCCCAGGAAGGAGACCAGGATCCCGCCGGGAATGTGGGCTTCCAAAGTAGGCCTTACACTTTCTGACCACCTCTATTAATGAAATGGGCCTATTTTCTTAAAATCAATTTTGTAGTAATGAAACTTGATAAATGCAACAGTTGCCCCCTTGCAACGAAGTTCCAACCTCATTTTGAAACATATAACTTCTTGCGTAGCCTTAGTATGAGTAGTTGTTTTACTCTTATTAGCTCGGTTAAATTAGTTGCTAGTTTATCTCGGTAGCTTTGGTTGTGTGCTCTAGAGTAGATTACTTCTCTACTACTAGAATTGTTAGAATTGTTTAGAGAGCTTGCTTTATGACGAGTGGGCTAGGAAAGGAGTGGCTATTAGGTTGTTTTTTTAATCTAACCGCTTTATTATAATGTTGTTTTTGTATATAATTTTAAAATAGACTATTCAAGCTTCTCCTCCGCGTTCTAGCCACCGTAAGTCCTAACACTAAGATGGTTGCCGCTATAGATCGATGATTAACAGAGGAGGATGCTTTAGGATACTCGCCCATGTAAATCTTTCTTCAACGACGGCCATATTTTAAGTGTCTTGAAAAATTCTGCGCATAACTCAAGTCAGCGGAGTTTGGCCGGTAGTACTGGTGGACATCGGTAGTACCGGTGGAACACCGGTAGTACTAGTAGGCTTATTTTGTGCCCAACTCCTGTCATTTGTGGGCAAGATTTTTGAGTATAGAGAAGAGATATGAGAGCAAAAAACTTCGATTCACGACTTGAGCACTTGGATTCCCCTTCTAGCCAGTTTGATTTGTGTTTATTACTCTTGGGTTCTTAGAACCCTACTCGGCTAGGCGTTCTTCGGGGTGCCTCTTGTTGCTCCACTTGTGAGGGCGCCCCCAAAGTGTTTGTATCACCCCGTTCATCTTATTGGAAATCTCGAGCTAACCTAAATGGTTGCTTGAGGGAGGCAAGGAGGTGAAAGAGACTCCCACTTTAGTGGTCACCTTAACAACAAAGACGTAGAAACTCTTTTATGAGGATTGCCAAACCTCAATATAAATCGTGTCCCCCGCGTACTTGTTGTTGCTTGAGATTACTTGCGCTATTCCTTGTTTTTTGTGTTCTTCCACTTTCTCTCCCATCTCTTAGGTTGCGGATGCTCGATCTACATCTTGGTGGAGGTAAAAGCAAGGGGATCAACATCGTCATCAACATCTTCTAGGAGTGTGGGGTAAAACTCAAATCTGGATTCAAAGCTCAATATACTTTGAGTTTATAGGTTCCGCAGGCTACCGGTAGTACTGGTGGTACCACCGGTAGTACCGGCCCTTTCTGACTCTGATCGATAGTACCGGTCTGGTATTTGACTTCCACCGGTAGTAAAATTATTTACTAAGACGATCCGTGTCAACAAGCATTTCAAGGATGAAATGCATGCAACCGCCACTGGATAAGGGCTCGTTTGGATTGAAGGATTTTCACAGGAATTTCAAAGGAATCCATTTCCTTTGTTTTGCTGACATCATGTACCGTTTGGAATGGAGGATAGCATCCAGCCATTCCAGAGGAAAGGAATCGCGTGCTTCACAAAACACATGAAAAAAAGAATCCAGTCTGAGCCGTTGTTTTGCGGAAGTCCGAGGCAAGTGAGGAGAAAAGAAGCATCCTGCTCGCCATCAAAACTGATGGCGCCAAACTTGAAGACGAGAGAGAAACTGGCGTAACGATCGAAGAATGAGGATAAGGACAAACGAACCATGTCCCGTGGGTGGGCTGGGCTGCTGGATTGAGTCCATGGCCCCGCATGGAGGAGCTACCGAGACTAAGCATGTGTTTATTAAATTATTATCACTTGCTACTGTAATCCATGTTTTATAGATTCCTGTGATATAGATTCCAACGTTTTAAAATTTGACGCTGTAATGACAAGTATTTAAATAATAAAACAAGTATTTATCTCCTCTAATCACACGTCATGTTTTGTGAATCATGTATTATAATTCCTGCGTTCCAAACACCTCTACCTATATATTTCCTATGTTTTTCCATTCCTCTGTTTTCTCACAATACCTGCATCTCGTTCTTGCGTTTCCTACTGTTTCTCTGTTTTGCAATCATTCGATCCAAACAGGCCCTAAGATTATACCTGAGACCATTATATTTCTACCAATGTCTTGCCAGGTGAGTCTCTCGGGCCAGAATTTCTTGGGCCTTCTCAAGTAATTAAGCAATTGAGTCAAGATCTTTTCCTCAAAAAAAAAAAAAAAAGAATCAAGATCCAGTTTGGTTCAGATTTATCTATGTATGCTACTGTATTTTTTTTTAATTCATCATTGGATGTTGACATAGTAAAGCATTTTTATTGGGCAAACGTAAGGCAATGTGTAAATCTTAGTAGTGACATGTTTAATCGCCATTAGGAATAGAAACAAGAAAAAATGAAGCCCAAGTATTAATTTATCCTGAAATCTAGACATGTGATTTGTTTGCTCGCCGTAATGCAAATAATAACATTATATATCTATAGATACAAACATCTGTTCACCGCTTATGTTCAATGGTTTTTTTTTTACGACAAGCCTTATGTTATTAGTTCTTACCTTACATACCTTATATATCCATACCGCCTAGCTCTCCATCAATCTAGCTATTATATATGTCTTGACCGGTGGTGGAGCTTTTTTATTTTGAAAGAGAAACTCCTTAGTTTTATTATTTTTTGTGAGTGTGTCTAAGCATATTTTTCATAACATGACCCTTGCAAGTAAGCTTAGGCTTACCAGGCCGACCAACATGACCCTTGCAAGTCAAGCCTCACAAGGATTATCAATAAAAGTTCACAATGAGTTACCATATATGTGTCATCACTGTGCATCGGTGGATTCACGTGTCAGCCACCATTTCTCCTCGCTAGATTCTTGCACTGCCACCATTCCTAGTTGGATCCACGTGCGTCGACGGTGTTCCACAGTAGATCCATGTGAGCAAGCCCTAGCCGCCGCCATGAGCAGCCACTAGAGATTGCCCTGGGTGAGCGCCATCGCTGATGAAGCCACGCTGCCATCGGATATATATATATATAGAGAGAGAGAGAGAGAGAGGAGGGAGCATGGTGATGGTGAGGGATGCAGTGAATGGATTGGTAGCTACGTGTGTGTTTGATAAGTGGGTTAGAGATTTGGGCCAATTAACAGAGATGGGCCTTCTAAGAGGTCCAGACTTTGAAAAGAAGTCATTTTCAAAAGGTGGACCTTTTAAGAGGTATGCCTCTGCTAATTGGTTTTTGGTGGTAGTCGTTTTTTGACTATCTCAAATAAAATGACTGTCTCCAAAAATCATCACCTATTTTAGAAGATGGTTACACTTTCTAACCGCCTCCATTATTGAAATGGGCCTATCGACCTCTTCTTGAACCATATAACTTCTTGTGTAGCCTTAGTATTAGTAGTTGTTTTACTACTAGAAGTTTATAAAAGATGTCGAACAGTCTGTCATTATATGTTTTATACAACGTGAGATAGTCCGATGTTATAAACTTATAGTGATAGATATATAAGCCGTTGATACTGGCAACTCTATAAACTTTTAACATCGGACCGTCAGACGTTGAAATTGCCTATAATGACCCACCGTTCAACGTTATATTTGGGTTGTGGTGTAGTGTGATTTGTGATGAGTGGGCTACGAAAGCAGTGGCTGTTAGGTTGTCTTTTAGTCTAACCATTTTGCTACAACATTTTAAAATAGCCTATTTGCATGCCACAAGGGCCAAAATTCAACTTACATTAGATAAGAATCTGAATGGAACATGGAAATCACAAGGTATATATATATACAACCATCGGACTATCTGGTAGTTAAATGTAACTATATGAAATTATAATTTCAGTCCCGTACACTACTAGGGATGTGTTCACCAATGACGATCAGATTTCGTCACTGCATAATCAAAAATCGTCACGGAGTTACTTTTATGATGAATTTGTGATGAAATAGTATTTGTCATGGAATGACTACGTAGTCACCGGATATTTAGATAGTACATCGGATCAGATTTTTCTTTGTTCTCCTCTTGAATCTTCATCTGAATGTCTTTTTACACACTATGTTTCTGCATGTAAATATATTGGATGCTTCACTGGAGTATATATGGGTTTTGTCTCTGGAAGGACATGTTCATTTTTTTTTGAAGACATCAGCAGAAGGGTGAGAGCCCCATCTGAATTGATTCCGTTGATGCCGGCAAGCTGGTGCACGGAATTTGCCAAGCGGCGAAGAGTTTACAATGGGAAAAAGGAAGGGCCTGGCGCCAATCCAGAAACAAAAAATAGAAGTACAGTGGGAGAGAGATGATAACACCAACAACACCACCAAAACAACACACTTAAAAAACTCAAGGGCAAACCTAGACCCAAGTTGAAAGTCGCCAGCCGAACATCGATTTTGCACCTTACTCGCCGCTTTCTCCATGGCCATTATGCCCTCCACCACTCGTAGCTACGCCGCTGCACTATCGTCCTCCATCTGAGGACGACTCCGTGCAGTGAGAATAGGGACTAAGAGTGGCGATGAACATGCAAGCCAAGGATCATTGGACACAACGACCTCCCAGTGAGTTGATGATGACATCCCCTAGCACATGTGGGCCCATGTAACATCATCCAACGCCGTCCACAGGGAGAAACCCTTGGAGCGGGATGGCGGTAGTTGTGGAAACACCACCCGAGATTTGATCTTCTAGCACCACCAAGGAGAGCGCCAATGGAACAGATACGCCAGAGAAAAGGACACTCACCGAATGTCAGCAACAACCACCAACAAGGACCAAAACTCACCCAAGACGACAAAAATATAAGAACAGAAGCATGCCGTGGCCAGACATAACAAGCAAAGATTGTGTGCCTTTAAGAAGGGGAGCCAAGTCCATGAGTGCCACCAACACAGAGCTGACCCCTCCACAATGGCGTCCTCAAGAGGGATGCAACGTCATTAACGCTGCCACCATCGACTCCGAAAATCAGAGCTAGGTTTTCACCATGAGGGGAGTGGCATGCTACAGATGAGTGATGGGGGTGCATCAACGAGGGAGGTTTACGTTGCCGGATGGCGTCGCCGTTGATCGCCAGCACAGGAGTTGTGCACAGCTTTCGCCTAACACCCCATACTAGCCTGTCAGCTCAAAGGCGGCCAGCCATGGTAGAGTATTGAGGACGCGTACCTCTGCACCAATGTTGCCCCCGCTGCTCGACGCCGGCCGTTGATAGCTGCACCAGAGCCGCAGTCGCAGCTGCATTTGCAAAATGCTAGCCACGAGCCGGTCATGGCTCAACCAGCCAATCCCTAGCTCGACTACGCTGGAGCACCTCCACTGCACTTGGGCCAACGCCAAGCGCCCGTAGAGGCCTAGGCACTTTGCTAGTATGCTCGAGAGTGTCGCAGCTGCGCGGGGTGGTTGCTGCACGCATCTGGGCCCTATGTGGCCAGTACTGGCATTTGGGACACTGGTCGTGGGACCCAGCCGTGCCATCGGCCGCCCCGCTCGACACCGTGGGTGGAGGCCCTGCTGTCGTGCGCGCCCAGAAATACCTGGCCACATCCCAGCACCGCGGGAGCCTAGGGGTTGCCGGATCTGTGGGTAGGATGTGTGGATCCGCACCGCCGGGGCAGCAGCTACCACCGTCAGTCGTCGCATGTGGAGCCAGCGCGGCAGCTGAAGCAAGACCATGCGCAGGGCCAGCGAGCCGCCGAATCCGTGCAGGGGGATGCAGAATCCGAGCACAGGTGGCGTGGATCCGCCCCCCCTGGCCACCCTATTCACGAAGATGAAGAAGATGAGTAGGGGATGAGGGACCATGGCAATGATAGCCTCACCGCAGCCGTCATAGGGAGCCGCGTGAGCATCCCGACAACCCCCTCAGGTGGGGGGGGGTGGGGGGTTGGTGGGAAGGGGGCGCGATGGCGGCGGCGCTGGGTTCCGCTCGAGTCGCCCCGAGAGGAGCGACGCGGGGGCGTTCCCTAGTACGGTGAAACAAAAGTAGTCGCCTCAAGGACATGTTCATGAGGCCCACCCAAGAGGAGGATGGCTGAATTGGGTCACTTACGCCTTAGACGACCTAGGATTCTACTTGATTTCACATGACCTTATCTTTAGGTTATTAAACATATATAAGCAAAATTTTGGATAATTTTTTAGCCCTAGTAGTAGTATTTTTCGAAAAGATTATTATAAGAATAATGCTCAAACAGCAGTGTTAATTTATTATGATAATAAAGTATAGTTATTACAATGTGTGTGCCAACTGATTGTTACAAAGCAAAATTATGATGAGTTACAGTATGCTTGCCATATAGACTATATCAATCTGGCTCCTCATTATTGTATGAACCTGAAGAATGAATTCAAGTCTTCAAGAAATCATTCCTAAGATTCAACTATATATATACTCCATACTTCAGTCATAAATTTTGCTCTATATCTATGCTCACTAGTAACTGCTTGTGATGTGTGATGAGTTAGGACTTGATATTATCATTAACTATCTTTCAAATTATTCTAATTAGTAAGAGCTATAGCTAGCTAGCTCCCGGATGATACACGTCTAGCTACTACCGGAAGGCCGGGCCTCCAAACGGCGTCCAGAAATCGAGTGGCGTCTCGCTGGCCACCGCGAAGGTGCTAGATATCGGAACCAGGCACAGACCTCGGCCAGTGAGTTCTCCGTTTGACGCCGCTGCCTCACCTCCATCCCTCAAGACCTGGACGCGCAGGAAGGCGTTGTGTATTATGTTAGTGCACAAAGAATATATGTAGCATGAGGCTATCTCAGATGAGCCCTGCAGGGTATACAGCAGCACTGAACGTCGTTGTAGCAGTACCTTGTGATGGGGCACTTGCTGCCTGTTCTTTAGGTAAGGAGCACTGAGTGACTGCATATATACAAAAGCGTCCATTGAATTTGGATATAATTGTGACCAAAATGCAATCTGATAGATCAAAATTTCTACATCTTTATGACTAAAACCTTAAAGGACCAGAGCTGCATGCAGCAGCTAGATCAATCGCACTTACACCAACTTGGTCATGCAGGAATTTGATGTACTCGATGGTCTCGTGGAGCACCGATGCTGTATCCGTCTGTGCAGCAGCAGCAGCAGCAGCACGCACGCCGAGGTTGATCGATCGTTTGTTTTTTGCAAAGGGAATTTAATTTGTTAAAAGGTGTGGGCCTTTTGCAACGAGACTTGAGGTATTGGACTCTGAAGTTTTCAGCTTCCAGAATAATATACATGTAGTGCGTGTAAGTGCAGGACCATTAACCAAATTACGACCTGGATCGCTTACCTTTCCAAAAGGGGAGACTAGTTGCTGAAGTGCGGTGATTCTGTCACCAAGTTTCTCTTTCCTCACCTGAAGCATATATAAAACCCAAGTGGAGTATACATGAATGAGTGTGTTAGTACAGAAACTTTATGAAAGCGAAAATATATGTGGCCAGTCCACTAATTTCACATATAGTTAGTCTTGGAACAACATTAACTTTAAGGGAAAAAATTCAATTTCACAACGAATCTCTGGGTGTTAGTTTTCCATGTTGAAATATATAGGATCTAAACTAATTGTTGTTGGTATGTATACCTTGAAGGTAGGCAATGGTGATGGTGTCCCTGTTCTTGATTTCTTGAGCGGCGGCGTTGGAGTGGTATTTGACCTCTTTGCAATGATGTTGCTAGAGTCTCCGGCACCTTCTAATGCACTCTACATGCATAGAACAAACAAGCTAAACAGTCAGGACTGACCGGTAGGGACAACCGCACAGCACAACTGCGCAAAACATTCAGGCCACTGAAAACTATCAAACAAAGCTGCGTGGCAAGCAGTGATTAAATTTGAAGGTAACAAGAAGGTTTCAGCGAACTGAACAAATTAGCAAAACTGTAACTACATATACTCGAACCTTTACTCCAAAATTCGCCGGCCTAGATTGCCCTGATGGTGATCCGGCGGCAGTCCCTAGTAAGCTTGCTGCTGGCCCATCCGCCGCCGAAGTAAATCCGCCGGCAGAAGGGTTCCAAAACGGTGTACTTGTGAACTGCAGAGCCTCCCTGATGCTTCCAGCTGGCGCTTGGTTCTGCTGCTGGTATTGCTGCAGGAAGCCCGGCGAAGTCTTGGCTGCCGCCGCCGATGGCTCCGTGAGGCTTCTGAGCAGTGAGGAGGTCCGGAACCCACCGGAGGACGAAGTCGGCGACGAGAGCAGCTCCAGCCCAAGGTTGGACAGGAACTGGAGGTTGGGATCATGGGCGTCCTGTAGCATCAAGCTGTTGTTGTGATTCGATGAGGAGTTCCTCAGAGCGAGGTGATGAGCCTGGTCGCTTCTTGGGCTCATGTAGCCATGGAAACCAACAGATTCATCCCTAAGAAGGACAGGATACATACATATGATCATGAATAAACTTTCAAGAAGAACACAAGCACAATATATAATTTTTGGAGTATAATAAACTAAAAAAAAAATCAAAATATCAGAGAGAAGAAGCAAATTAGAGACTTACAAGTAGTAAGAAGGCTGGTTCCAGCTGGTGGCGAGACCTGGCACCGCCGGGTGCGGCGGCATGGCGACCACGCCTTGATCGGCGACGCGGCCCGCAGGATCCTGGAAGGTTATGGAGCTGCTGCCGGTGGCGAGCGAGTTGGACCCAGGAGACTCCGAGGAGGCTGCTGCGTTGCCGGACCTCGACTTGTTGCCTTCAGCAGACGACCAGCCGGCGGCGCCGAACCCAGAAGGTAGCTGGTTCGGTGAGCACGACACCGTCGTGGTCCACCAATCGCCGCCGTGTCCGTGGCCCGTGCTGCCAGTGGCAACCGCCGGTGGATGGATCATCTCCTGGTGATCTGCCATATATCTGTCTATCTATCTATCTATAGAAACATGATGGGGTCCGATCGATCGACGATCTGTTATATGGGATTCAGATCTTGCTTTGGCTAAATTCTTGGCAGTTTATTTAGGTATGTAGCGCTAGATAGGCATGGTAGATAGCAGCTGTGGGAGAGAGAGAGAGACAGAGAGAGAGAGAGAGAGAGAGAGAGAGAGAGGCGGCGGGCATGCGATGCTAGAGTAGCGGCGAGTAATGAGTGTGGCGTGTGGTAGTGCGCGGCTAGCTCTCTATCTATGTGTGGTGTGGGACTGTGGGTTATGTGGTGGACGATGACTACTGTCCGGTAGGCAAGTAGGAGAAGTGAAGTTTAATCGAATGGATTTATATATATTTAGAGATGAGAGCAGCAGTGGATCGATCAGAGTGCTCCCAATATAATGAAATGAAATGGTGGCGCGACGTGCGTGGTTTTATATACACTGCCGTCGGGCCGAGGAATTCAAGTGGAAGACGACCACGACGATATATGACGACAAGGAGGAAGAAGAGAATTTAGGTTTTCTGACCGGACAGCGCGGGAAGAGAGAATGCTCGAAAAGGTTAATTACATGCATGTCGTCGCCGGTGTGATGAGACGGCGACACCATTGTTATCGTATGCTATATTTGGCGCAGATATGGTTAATGATCAATTACCTGCTGATCGATCTCTCGTGTGCTGTCATCATACATAGCTTGGTCTGTATATTCGACGACCCACCACGCGTGCATGTAGCCTTGTGTATAGAACACTTACGTCCCTGGCCTGTATATGAACATGTGCGCTGCTCCTCTGTATGTACACTCTCCAAAATGCATTTAATCGATCATCTAGCTAGCTACATATAGTAATCTCTAATCTGCATGTTTTTTCTATTATATTTATTAGATTCTTTGGACACTAAATCGAACATGTCTCCCCATTAGAGGAGGTAGTAGTATCAAACCTAACGCTATTAGTTGTTTATATATGTGTGCTGTGGTGTGTGGTCCTCTCTACTCCAATCTAACCGAGGTGTAACCCTATTTGTTGCCCTCCAGAGGCAGTTATGTGTGTTTTAATCCTACTCTCTATGCCCCCATATATATAGTAACTAGCTCATCTCTATCTCCATAATCAGTGAAGACTTCATATTTCTCCTCATCAGCCAACATGCTGAATCCTGGCTACCTTCATCCCTCCACCTCATCTATAACCATCTATATCATGCACACATTGTCATCCTTATGTTTCCCACCAGCCAAAGTTTTTCTATATTGTATTCCAATCCATCCTTGTGACTTAAAAGAGGCCATGAAAAATTATGTTGTAGATTGCATTTTTTTTAAGTTTGCATAGTATCGTTTTCACTTTTCAATGAAACACTGTTCAGACTATATAATGTGACAAACTATATAATGTGCTCACTTGTACTTCCACACTTCTGTTTTAATTTTTAGTTCAAACGTTAGGAAATGCATATATAACAATTGGTACTCCCTCTATTTCAAATTATAAGTTGTTTTGACTTTTTTTGGTGTATACATATTTAGAATGGAGGGAGTACTACATAAGACATTTTGGAAATGCTCGATTTGATTTATAGGGGAAACCGGCCACATCTACTCGGGGGTTTCTATAGAAATAAAACATTTCTATATGTAGGTTTGCAACTATCCCTAGAAATTAAGTTTAGAGTAGCAATTGATATTTTGGACCACATCTACACGCACATACACTTACGTCTACGAATACAAGTATGCAAATCCTACCCCCTATGAGCACCTCCAAAGACTAAGCCAGCAGATCTTGAACTTCTTAAAGTCACCACAGGTGCCTAGTTGGCGACGGGACGTCGCCTACCACTTAATGCATAGCGCCTGTAAATTCTAGAATAAATATAAAAAATATATGAATACTAGTGCCAAGTCGAGGACTTGAACCCTGTTGAGCATGCTCTACCACAAGGAACCTGACCAACTGATATATAATCAGTTATGACTGTCCCTATCTCTAGGATATCTGTAATGCGTAGAAACATTATTGGTATATATAGGCTAGCCGGAATTATTTTTACATACTCCCTCTATCCATAAAACAAGCCATTTTGGATAAGGTTTGAGTCAAACCTCGGGAATATAAATAATGAGTAAATCTCAAGTTATTGAGTTTAAAAATATGAAAATTACATGAATGGATTTGTCTTGAAAAATATTTTTAAAAAAGTATGTATATATATATATATATCATTTTTTAATAAATATTTTTTATAAAACAAGAAGTCAAAATTGTATTTTAGAGATCATATCACTGTCGACTTGTTTTATGCGTATGGGGGAAGTATAGTTTTTTGATCCAATATAATTGTGGATAGTCTCTGAAAATAGTGAATAATAATGGCTCCCGTATTCGTTTGTTTTATATAGGTATAGTACTGTACTAGTATATCATCTACTCCCTCCGTCCTAAAATAAGTATCGTTTTGAGTTTTAGTGTCACAAGTTTGACCCGATTTGTACAAAATACGTGCAATATTTATATTTTAAATAAATTTATTAAAAAACTAAATAAAAAAATATTTCTGATCATACTAATTACTTAGCATAAATATTTATATATTATAATATATAATTATCGTTAATTTTTCGAGAAATAAGAATGATATTTATTTTAAGACAAAGAGAGAATTTATTTATTTTTTTAAGGAGAGGTTCATATAATCATATGTGTGCGTCGTTTACTGGTACTGGCAAATATAGTGCTCTCGGGAGTATACGTACAGGCCGTACTCGGACTGCGACCTGCATGTGCTGGTGGAGAGTGGAGACTAGAGAGGGATGTTTAGTTACTCTGCTCCTAAATGTAGATAAAATTAAAAATTAATTATATAATTTATTTTAATTTTATAAGATAAATCTTTTAACTTTAATTAATTAATACTTAGATAATAATTCGTAAATACAGTCAAAATGTACTATAGTGCGCTACCGCGATTCTAAAGGCCGTGGTGTATGGAGAGAATTCGCGGCAGGGGTTAGACGTCACGCTGACGAGCAGTCTACTACTACTCGTCCTGCAGGTGGGCGATGCGTCGCGTCAAGGCCGCGGGCCCCGCCCAGGAGGTCGTCGCGCACGCGTGGCCCCGGAAAGCAGCCGCGCACTCACGCGCTACGCTGCACGCGTGCTGCACGGGACGGCGGCACACGGGCAGCAGGGTCATCGCCCATCGCACACTTGCCGCTGAGTCGATTTTAATTATAGGGTTACATATACAAATGATATAGTTCATCAATATGATCATAACATAATTAGTTTATTAAACGATGATAAAATAGTTACAATTATATATAGATGTAACGTAGAAAGCAACGAATATAGTGTGTTTAGCCTGTTTTATGACTGAGCTGACTAGCAATTATATTTTATAAATGTATTATACATATACAAGGTATTAAAAAGTATATATATTTAATGTTTTTCTAAAAATTTTAGGAGAGACAGCTATATCCCCATACTACTACTGTAGATCCGTCCCTGCTGATTCGTCTGCGTGCGTACACCGTGCACCAAACGCTCCGGCCTCCATAAACCCCACGTCGTGGAACAATCCCTTCGTGAACAACCCCATGGAGTGTAGCAAAAGGTTTGCCCACATAACGTTTATTATTATATCTTAACGTACAATAAACTCTGTAAACTTGGCCCTTGTTTGTTAGTTACATGCTCATCACTCGACCTATTTTCAAATTAATGCACGTTGTTTCTTATTAGTTTTTCTCATATATATTTATCACCAATATTCGTTATACGGTTACATATATAGTTGAGTAATGTGAAAGAGTGCCCATTTGCACAAATCTTTACTGTAATAAAAAGGGTGATGCATGGTTCAATGCAATGCAATTAAAAATGAAGGTGTCATTTATATGTTTAAAAGCATTGTGATAGCTCGACTATTGTGTCTTCGATGACCACCTTATACTATTAATTGTGGGTTCGTTTTAGAGACTCAAAGTTTGTTTGAATGCACTCGTATTTGTTTTAATCCTTGTGTGTTGAAGTGAATTAAGCTAAATATTATTTAATTTTCCAACATATATAGGTCAAGGTGAATTTAAGTGCAGCTAAATAAAGCCATCTAGTTAATTTTGTCATTGAGGTTTTATTATTTTAATTAACATTAGATTGCCCTAGCTAACTCTAGTTAGGGCATATTGTAGCGGGGGAGTATGTTTCGCATCAAAATAAATGAGTAGTCCTCACTCCTCGTTAGGTCCACTAAAGTGTTGACATGGTGCAGTGCAATCATATCTTAGCTAGGAGTGTCAGCAGGGCTCGACTGCGACTTGGCTGGCCATTATTGTTCCGTGGACTATCAACATTTGGTCAGCACGCGTATCCAACTTTTGGATTCATCACCTTTTGCATCTCCTGCTTCTGTGTTTCATTTCATCATGACACATGCTCAGCAGCTCGATCGGATGGGAGAAACAACGTTGACTTTGAACTGATTCCTTTTTGGACTCTACTAGCTAGTGTGCTATCAGTCCGTGCGTGGGAGTAGTAGTGAAGTCAACGCGATGTTAGATGTCAACTTCTCGAAGTTTCTTGTAAGAGCATGGCACGTGGAGGGTATGCAAATCAGTCGTATTCAGATATTTTGCTTGTTCGTCAAATGTGACGGCAAAGGAAGGAATCTCTATTTCAATCTTCTCTAGATTTTTTTCTTGTTCGGAGGCAGCACGGATGGGGAGAGATCTCTAGTTAAAATACGTGTCCACTTTCGCTATTGCCGATCATTATCAAGGCAACTTAAAATCGATTTAAAACGCAAGAGACAAAGCAATCAACAATTAGGTGTTCTCACTCCTCTGTCCTCACCTTAAAAAGGCAATTATATGATATGCCAAGAGACAAATCAATGTGTCATCACTCATCGGTCCTAACCATAAAAAGACAATAATATGATATCCGAAGAGCTCTACACACATTGATCTTTGGCTTCAAAAGCCATACTTTGCATTTGAAGTCCACTCCCATGTCCTGTAATATAATGCATTTAGTTTGTTTTAAGTCAACTTAGTTTAAGTTTGACTAAATCTATAGTAAAGAATATTATATTATCTAACACATCAAACAAATAAATTATCAAAATATATCTCATAATAAATCTAATTATACTCATTTGATATCATAAATATTATTATTTTTTTATAGATTTAATCAAACTTAAGCTAAGTTGACTTAGGAGAAACTAAAATATACTATATTATAGACAGGGTACTACATACTATAAAGTTTTTTAAAATGTTGTAGTCTCTAATTAAACCAATAACATAAAAAAATAAATAATCGTCATGTGAAACAAGGTGAAATCTGCTAACTAAATACTACGAAGACCATAAATATAAACCAAAAATTACCCCCGCTTCATCCCCTTGAAGGGACAACATGGGCGCGACTACTCACCCCTATCGCTGGCTCTCATACCCCTCTCTACCACCTCACTGCCACCAGAGAGCACGGGACTACCAAGGAGAAGGTAGCGGGCTGGAGGAGGCTTCTTCAAGATGAGGATGGTGCAAACAGATCTAGCTTGGGCAGCCACACACTTAGCTCCGGTGGC
>CM041635.1:30552949-30671186 GCA_023333625.1 Bothriochloa decipiens | reverse complement strand
GTGCAAACAGATCTAGCTTGGGCAGCCACACACTTAGCTCCGGTGGCGACGACACGACCTGCATCGATGGTTGCATCATCCACCGGGCTCAATGGCGTGGCAGCAAGGGTGAAGGAGGGGCCGTTGTATTTCGCACATGCGACCACTCCAGCTAACTTTCAACAACAATGATGTAGAGGAGCGGTGACCTATTGTCGTCCTTGAGGAAGAAATGGGGGCTGCATCACCTCTAGTAGCGGCAACACAGACAACACACGACATTGCCATTGCCAACCCTTTGGCTACTCTTGCACGCCTCACCTCCATCAGAGTGTGGGTGGTCGCAGGTCTGCGCGGCAGCGAGGATGGCGCCGATGGACATTATGAAAAGTAATATAGCAAGCCACAATTAAAAATATATAATGGGTGCTACGTGAAAAAATGATCATGGGTAATAAGTGAACAATTTAAAATATACCAAATGTAAGTTACAGAATATAGTAAGGATACATGTGAAAACATAAATATGATGGGTACTATGTAAATGAAAATTTAAAATATATTGTAGAATATAAAAAGATTCTCGATCTTTGTGAGAAGATCTCCTTCAAAAAAAATGTAGGGCATGTCATGTCTTGGGTCGAGTTTTTTAACTAAGTGAACAACCAGGAAAAATGAAAGAAACAACAAATTCTTATTATGGGCCGAAACATGTGTGTGAATGGGCCTTGTTCATCCGGTCAGAACAAATATTGAAGTGAAACAATTAACCGGACCGCACCAAGCAAGAAAAGCCTATGTGAGAAGATCTGTGCGTGACTGGGATTGGAACTGTTGTGAACCAAATAAAGTGTCCAAAAACAACATGAAAGCAAGACTTTGACGGTGGTCAATTATGAGAAGGAAGTTTCTAGAAAAATGTTGCGGAGACTATGAACAGTCTCACCCCCTCTATAAAAGGAAGTGATGAGATCTAAAAGAGTAAGTGCTTTATATGTACATGTACTCAATATATTGAATGAAATAAAGAGCTCCCCTTTCGCAATCAAAAAAAAAAGAGCTCCCCTTTCCCTCTCCATTTTATATGTGTTCATTTGTGTGCTTGTAAATGTATATACAAACGAGCTAATTTCTAACAGTAACAGGCTTTGCCACATTCATCCTTTTTCGTATGGACAGATTATATCATTCTCATAAAAAAATCGATAGATTACAACCAGTTTGTTCTTTGACAAAGTCAATCAAACAATTAAAGTAAACTACTGCCTACAGTGTTATTATGAGCTAGTGTTGTCTTTGCCGTCCTAAATGGATCCTGAACCTTATATTCACTGTCTGTGGTTAACATAGTTGAATCGTGTCTAAACTCTGAATGTGGGTTCAGCTTCTTTCATATGGTAGACAGGAAGGTGCCGAGATCGGGAGTTTTTTTGCTCATGCTTAATTGAATGCTGCACAATGGTGAATGTACATAATGCAAGGCGAAGGGTCTCATATGTATGTTCTTCGCTGGCAAAGTATCTTATGTGCTGCTCAAGTTCAGACTAGCCAAGAGAAGTGTTGTAATGATCTAAATATTATGTTCATCCATGACAAATAGTGGAATACCTGACGGTTTGGATTAGTTGTTGCAATTAGCAGTTAACTTCTCCAATACAAGATGTGCCTTATTTTGACTGATGAGAAGATTGAAAGAGAGGATCGAGTTGTGATATTGGGGTGATTGCATTGGGTCATGGGTCCTTCACTGCATTCAAGTTGATGATGTTTGTATGACAAGGACACACAATTTCTTCCTCAGTCATGACCACAAGTGGGTTTACGTGTATGTTATGGTAGCATCCATTGCAAAAGTTTAAAATATAATTACAATGAAAAAAATCAAGGGCAACTAGTGAACTCCTAGTAAGATATACAATGAGGTGATAAGGCAAAGTAAAGGTACAATTTGAAATGAGCAATTATGATGAGAACAAAGTGCGCTTATGAATCATTAGCTTAATCAGATGTTCCGATAAAGCAAGCTCACCTTTTTACTTTTGCTATATAGTAATAATTCAAAACAATGTGCAGGTTCCTTGGTTATTTCTACAGTCCTACTTACTTATTATATAATAATAAAGCATCAAACATGCCCTTAATTTAGGAGTAAAATAAACTAAGCTAGCACAAAACATCATTGGGTGCAAATTACATCTTCATAATTATGAGATACACACCGAGGAGTGTTGTTACATTTGCTAGTGGGGTTTTCAACATGAGTTCCAAAGATTCTTTCGATATCATCTAATCTAGAAATTACCAAAAATGAATTGAGGATTACGACAATTCAAAATCCATATCTTATAATTAGTTGATATTATATTTTCTTTGATTTCAAAAGGGCGATTAATATAGGACATCACAAGTCATAGTGGAAAAAGAAAAACTATTTTTGTCATATGGAAAAAATATCTGATTTTGACCAAGTAGTTTTGAAAAAAATTGTAATATCTATCTATGGACCTTTCAATTAAAGTTTTCTTGAAGAATAAAAGGTGGTACAATGACTTGATTAGATATACTTCCTCCATTTTAAATTGTAAATTGTTTTAACTTTAGTAGATACATAGATTTTGCAATGCATCTGGACTATGTTCATATTGTTTGTAAGAAAAGGCCAATAGAGGTTGTTGGCTTGAGGGCAGGCTCAAGGATTCAGTCGAACTCAATGGCTCAAGAGTCTAGATACATAGTAAAAATGATGTATTAAAAAATAAATAAAATATTATATGAAACAAAGGGAGCATAAAGTTATAACCCACGTCAACTGCTATATTTCATATATAAATCAACTTCATTGAAGGATCATATGAAATAGTGATAACTTTGAGAAACTCTAGCGGATGGGCTACTTATTGCCAAAATATACGCCGATAACCTTTCATCATGTGGATCAGTAAAAACATATGAAGTATTTATTTTCTCCTTGCTTCTTGAAAGGTCCCTATGTGATTTTGGCAATTGAGTGAAAACTTTAGGTTGGACTAATGTGGATTATGTGAGATACACAGGAAATTAGTCCATTAGGTGAATGTGCAATGGATGAGCTTAATTGCATATGTGACATGACATGGAGTCATGTGACCAAGATGGAGAAGATCGAGACGAGGCTTGGCTCGATGGACCGGTGTATGTTTGAAGGGCAAGTCAAGGCTTTGAAGCGATGGACCATGAGACGGTGAAGCTTGAGCAAGACTTGGTGTCGATGGACCATGAGATGGTGAAGAGCAAGTGAGGTCAAGATCGATGGACCAAGAAGGTTGCATGATGATATAAAGTGGATTATATCATTTGGTGATCGTGTCAGTGCATGTGTTGCATTGGCACATTGGAGGAAGACGATGGAAATAGAAATGCGCAAGGCAAAGGTATAACCTAGGACATTTCATTTTACCGGTCATGAGGTGTGTAGAGAAGTTGATGATCGAATTTAGGATTGATAGCCGTACTATCAAGAGTGGCAAACTTGTTTGCATATCGGTCATCTAGTGCCACTTGAGCGATCTAACTTAGCGACATGCTATGATCGAGTGGCGTTGTGAGTACAACTGAAAATCCTTTGAAAATGATTGTGAAAATGCTAACACACATGCACATGATGATGTACACTCGGTTGTGTTAGCATATTTGCAAAGGAGAAGGAGTTGGAGATGTTTTCGCGAACTCTTGTGTTACAAAAGAGAGTTGATGATTCTTGAATTAGAAAACTGTTTTGATCCTTTGTGATATAGATCAAGAGGACATGTGGGTTGTGTACTTCTCTGAGTAAGCTTTTCAATGAGTCTAAGAACATCAAAAACGGAGTTCGGAGCAAAGAGATATGCCCGTTTTAGTGTGGCGTAGTCTGCTACTCAGATGAGCTGCGGACGCGTCCGGAGAGGGCTGCTGACGCGTCCGAAGCTGACCGGACTGTAACACCTCTGGTGTTATATTAACTAAAACCTGCCATGTCATCATATGCACTGCAAAGCATTCATGTTTAGGTCAACCTTGATATGCATCAACTAAAACAAGTTTACATTTCATAGGTTGATTGTGCTCTAAAATGTTTTGTCGCATGAAATCATAAAACTCTACTTTCGAATGTCATCTCAAATACTTAGTTTATATTCTATGTACTTGAGGTGTAAACCGTGTTTACACTAGCGTCAAGCATAGTATATAAATTTAAGTCCAACCCTAAAAATGATTTCCACATTTGAAGTTGAATTTGGATTTCAAAGTTTATTCCCAAGTCTTGCAGTTCAAATTTAAATTCAAATTGGAAAGCTATAAAATGTTTTTCAAAAGTCAACTTGGTCAACCAAGGGTACTATTGAGTCATGGACCTAAAAATGTCCTTGGATGATATTTTTGATCACTAATGACCAACCAATTAATTTAGAAACCAAATCGAGTTTGAATTCGGTTTTAAAACCCTTTATTTCAAAATCTAGTTTTATCTCCTTTTCTATAATTCAAAATCTATAAAGAATTTGGAGATACTCTAAAAATAGAGTTCATAGATCTTGACAGGAACTACAAAGTTGGTATATAAAGTTTTTCATGTTTCCAAAAATAATTTCAAATGAATTTGAAAATACAATTTTTTAGCATTTGTCCCCCTTTGATTTTAAAACCATAATTAAAAAATTATGCATAATTTGGGAAAACTTTATATATGAAAAATGTTTGGTTTGAAAAATTGAACACTTCATAGATTTTAAGATTTTCAAGTTTTATTGAAAAATCAAAAGTAATTTTAAATATTTTTTCTAGGGTTTTATTCTCCTTTTGAATTTGAATTCATAATTCAAAAACTAAGCAGAATTTTAAAATGTTTGTTAAATGAAAAGTGTATCTCTTGAAAATTTATGCAAATGATGTTTTTGGAGATTTTCAAGTTCTTATATAAATTTTGGAGTAATTTATTATTTTTGATGAATGGTATTTCTGTAAATTGCTTGAACAGCGCTGAAGCCTATGGGTGGCTGCCATTGCCGGCTTCTCAAGCCGCGCCGCCGTCCACCACTGTCCTGCCTCGACCACCAGCTCGCCTCGCGCTCGAAGCATCCTCATCGCGTGTCGCCCTCTCTTTTCCCCAAGCCCCGGCTACAAATAGGAGCGCCGTTGTCAACTTCTCCTTTTCCTTTGCTTCGCCGCCGCTATCGAATTTCATCGTCGCCGGTCAAAATTCGCCACCGTCAGCCGCTCCCCGCCTCCATCTTTGCTTCCACCCACTCTGCCTTGTCCTTGCGCTCATCCTGAGCCTGTGTGCTTTGCCCTTCGTCACCGGAACCGTCCACCGTCGCGAGCCCATCTTCGGTGAGCTCGGGCATGATCTTTTGCACGCGTTGGTTTTGCCGCGTCGGGCTATCGCTCACACGCCTTTTCGTTTCAGTTGTGGCACCCCATCGCGCGGGAATTGTGCCTTGCCATCGCCGAAGCACGTCGTCACCGCCGCATACACCGTCGACCTTGCTCTACCCCGCCTCGGGTCTCATCTTTAAGCGCAGCAGCACCACGGTGAGCTCCTGTTGCTAACCCCATCCTCCATTTGGGTTCTACCAGAACGTCGCCGCTGACGCGTCGCGCGCAGCGCCGTCGTGGCCGCCATGGCCGGCGGTGAGCTCGCCGCCGTGCCTTTGCCACCTCATTAACTACCCTATCGTGTTCGCGAGCTTGAGTAGGTCACATTGGTGTCCTTGCCGCGCTCCAAGACCTCGCCGTCGGCGATAACCGACCGGTCAAAGTTCGCCGCCGGCGAGGTCAACTCGGGGAGGGATTTTCGTTTTTCTTTATTTATTTTTAAAAAATGATTTAAATGCTATTTTTTTAGAAAATCATATTAATTCATGTATAGCTCCAAAAATTCTAAAATTTTTTGTGTATGTTCTTTATGATGTCCTCTACAAAGAAAAAATATAAAATGCCAAATTTGAGTAATTTTTACATAAGTTAAAAGTAGCTCTTTTAATTGAAAAATGCACCTTCAATGATTTTTAATAAATAAAATAATTAGTTTTTATTTTTGAAATTTATTTTCCCATCTAATTAGACCAAAAGATTTTCAAAACAAAATTTTGAGCTCATTTAGACAACTTTAATTTTTATGCCTTCACTTAAATGTTTTTAATTAATTAATTAACCCCTTTAATTATGGTTAATCATTATAGGCTTGTTTGACTTTGAGATTACTTGATGACCTTGGGTCATTAACCCTAATGATCTTTGACACTTTAATTAATTGTTTATGCTTATATTAATCATGTCATTAGGGCTTAATCGACATTATTTCATATGCTTAAATAATTTCATTAATGATGTAGTTAACCCTAACGAACTTAGTGAGTAAGTTTTGTTGGCTCGCAACTTTATCGTGAAGGAAAGTTGTACTCAAGCCCTTAATCTGGTTATGCATTCATCGAGCATCATGTTTACTATTCCATCATGTGGAAGCATATCATTTTCTCGTATAGTTTCCGTTAACGGAGAGTTTAACGTTGTCGCACCAGATCCCAAGGAAGAGCAGATTCTGGAATCCAGAGTTGATCCAGAGCTCGAGACCGTCTTCTCCAAATACCAAGGCAAGCCTCGGATGCATTCCAACCCTACCTTTGTTTTATAAAAGTTTTATCGCTTCAGTTATGAAATGTTGCATTAAGTATTAGGAGTTGAGTGAAAACCCACCAATTGCATTACCTATCTTACTTCCATATTCCTTGTTACCTGTTATATGGAAAATACGTAGTAATGCTTAGCCCTGCTTAATAAGTTAGGTTATCAAAAAGTAAAAGAATAAAAAAGTTGAGGATGGCTTTATCTGTGGAAACGTGATAATAGTTAATAAATCGAGTCCGGACGGCTAACTTGCATTGGGAAAGGAGTCCCTCTGTAGTGTTTCCATCTGTTGATGCCCTAGGTCCCGTGTCGATGTTGAACTGGTGATATCGAGAAACTAGAAATCCACATGCATGAAGTGATATACAGTGGGCCAGAGTCCCCACGTATGTCATGGAGTGATATATAGTGGGCCAGAGTCCCCACATATGTCATAGTGTGTTATACTGTGGGTTTAAGTTCCCATGTATATCGGTACACTGGGTCTAAGGGCTCATGCGTATCATGTGGTGATATATGGCTGCGGTTGTTATCTCGGTATATCGGTTCATTTGATATGCTTAGGAGTTAGAGTCTCCTGTATACCAGTGACCTAGGTCCCAGCTGGGTATAAAAATGGATTCGAATCGCCGTTGCTTCTCGGAGAAGAAGACTCGATCGGTGTTCATCATCTTAGTAACAATCTGAATGATGATAAGGTATCAAAATGAAGTTGGTTGGTAATTTGAATCTAGAGTAAGACAACTTTACTTTCTGTAAATGCTTTTCCGCAAAAATCCTTATCTCTTTGAAGCCTTACCTTGTCCCTCTAGCCTGCATTTCCTGAGTCTTCACCCCTTTTCTTTCGTCGGGTCAGTCTTGTTGAGTACTTTTGTACTCAGGGTTTGTTGAACCCTGGTTGTAGGTGAGCCCCATGAGCAGGAGTGCTTCGCATCCTACTGCATGACAGTCATTGCGGAGAGTGACGACGAGTAGGATGTTTGGCTTTTGGGCAGAGCTTATCGTCTGGTATTGTAATAAAGTTATTTATCGCTACTCCACTACTACTATGGTTTGTAATATTTAACTTATGTTTTGTAAGATTTGAAACTAGATGGTTTATAAACTTATATTATTGTAATCCTTCTGCTATTTTCCCTCTGATATGTCTTATTTGTATAAAACTATTGTAATACTGCAATGTCTCTTTGTAATGGTTGATCCTGCTCGGAGAATCATGGATGATTCAGGATTTATCCGACAGACCTTCTAAGTCATATGAAGCATATTCATGATTATTTGGAGTCTGTTTAGACAATAATCATGCGTGTGGGCCATAGGGTTTAGGAGGTTCTGCCACAGCTGGTATCGGAGCCGGATCATTGTTAAAAAGAGTTGTTGTAGTATTCTTTTCGAAAACTTTAAAAGTTTTTGAGTCAAATATTAAACTTGATTATTTTGGGTCCAAATTTCTTATTCCTTATCTATGATTCTTTCTATCGACTCTTATTCTTATTTCCAAAGTGTGGTGGTGGAATAGCATATTAAATTGCCCTATTTTATAAGGGTTACCATTATGTATGTGTTATTTCAATTTTTTATGCTTAGATCGTAAGTTCGTTCATGCATCATGTTTAATTAACCTGTTTTAATTACCTTCCCCTTTAAAGTGGTTTGGGTTAAGTAGTATCAATCCATTTCATGCTAACCTTCAGAATCCTACCTATCTATCCTTATCTCTTATGACTTATCTTTCTTCAGGATGGCCCTTACCAAGCAGACTCCTCGTAAGAGCACTGCACTGAAGGGAGTACCTCGACATCAATTAGCTCTCAGATATGAGATTGGTGAAAGTAGTAGTAATCCCAATCCAGATCCTCAGGCCGAAATAACCAGACTTAGAGCAGAACTGCAGAGAGCAGAAGCGGATAGGATCGAAGAGGCCGCTGAGATTACTCAGTTGAGGTGATCTCAGAGGTATATGAAACACCATAGAAATGATGCTTGGGCACCAGAAGACGCCGCAAATGAGCGTATACAAGAACTTGAGGATTACGTGGAAGAGTTGGAGGAATATGCCGAAGAAGCTGATGATGAGTATGTGAGGCCGAACAACATGTTGGATCCCGAATATCAACGACAGGCAGCCCAAGATGATCTTGGTCTTGTTATGGGTCAGGATGAGGAAGAGAAAGACCCTGAAGAAATAGAGTTCGCCAACGATGATGTCATCATTAAGGAAGAAGAAAATCTTATGAATGCAGAAAATAAGAATGAAGAGGATCTTATGGAAGAAGAAGAAGAAGAAGATCCTGAGATAGTAGAAGAAGAACCTGAAGAAGAAGAGGATCCTGAGGAGGAGGAAGAAGAGGAGGATGTAGTCCCTGTGGATGATAGTGAGGAGGATGAGTAAGAAGTTGGATAATGAGATGTGTAATATATCCTTTCCCTATTTTCTAAAACCTAGTAGGTGTGGGAAGTCTTGCCGGAGTGTAGACGGTTGTAACAAAAATAATGTATATAAGTGTGTTGCATGTCTGTAATATTTGCTGATCTAGTTTAATAAAGTTTTATGAATAAAGTATAGTTTGTTTATCAATAGATGCCTGCTCACACTCGATCCCATGATGCTGCTGGTCCATCTCATGATGGAAGTGATGTCCCAAATCCTCCACCAGTTCCACCAACCCTGGCCGATGCAGTTGCGGCCTTAGTCAATGCAACCATCATGATGGCCCAGAATCAGAATCAAAATGCACATCAGGGGAATCGTGGTCAGAATAATAGGAATGAGACCACCTATGTGAATTTTACTAACACACGTCCTCCTGTCTTCACCAGAGTAGATGAACCAATGGAGGCAGATGATTGGCTCCGCACTATGGAGTAGAAGTTTGGGCTAACTGAGTGTACCGAATATCAGAAGCCCATGTTTGCAACCCAGCAGTTGAGAGGCATTGCAGGAGCCTGGTGGGTCAACTTTGTTGCTGCTTAGCCTGAAGGTCATCGTATTACTTGGGCTGAGTTTCGTGAAGCTTTTCGTGCACATTTTATTCCTGAGGGAATTATGGTCATAAAACTTGAAGAGTTTTTTTCTTTGCGGCAAGGTGATATGTCAGTTATGCAGTATTTTGGCAAATTCAATCATTTGTCCCAATATGCTCCTGACCAAGTTAGTACTGACCATAAGAAGAAGGAGTGTTTCCTCAGGGGTCTGAATAGTAAGATTCAGAGGATGATGACTGGGAATCCAAATGCTACCTTCCATGAGACGGTAAATATTGCTATATCTTATGAAGAAAAGAACCGTCAACACATGGAAGCTAAGAAGAAGAAAACTGGGACGTCAGGATTTTCTGGTGGAAATCAAAAGCGTCAGAAAATAATTTATCATCCCCAAAACCATTTCCGTCTATCTTACCGTCCACCACAATACCAAGCCCAGCAACAAACATTTGTTCGTCCTGCTGCTGCCCTTCCTTATCCACGACAGCCGAATGCCCCTGGTATTCATAACCCCAATTTCCAGCCACCAATCTTTCCATGTTATAATTGTGGTAAGCCTAGCCATTACTCAAGAAACTGCCCACATCCGAGGCAGTATAATTCCTATGTCCCCCAGGGCCTTTGCACCACAACAGCCACAGACTCAGAATAGGGCTGGTAATCAAAATGTGCAGAAGGGAAAGAATGAGAAGAAGGTTGGCAAGGTGTTTCACAC
Source organism: Bothriochloa decipiens (assembly GCA_023333625.1). Classification (NCBI taxonomy): domain Eukaryota; kingdom Viridiplantae; phylum Streptophyta; class Magnoliopsida; order Poales; family Poaceae; genus Bothriochloa; species Bothriochloa decipiens. Next base: position 30,660,865 of record CM041635.1, on the reverse strand, counting down.
TCAAGTTGGAGAAATTCCAGAAGGAGAACCTGTTATGATAGGTACGTTCCCTGTTGCTGATCATCCTATAATTCTGCTTTTTGATTCTGGTGCATCCCATACATTTATCAATGGTACATTTGTTAAGACACATGAAATACCAACAATGGGGACAAAAGAACAATTCTTTATACAATCACCTGGGGGCGTATGTGTACTAAAGAAATGGTACATGGTGTGCCAGTAAGTTTGGGTTGGTATATTTTCCCACTGATATGATAATATTAAAGGATCAAGATATAGATGTGATCCTAGGGATGAATTGGATGAAACGACATGGTGTTGTGATAGACATTCTGAATAGAACTGTGAGAGTGAACATACCTAATTGCAAATCGCAAGTTCTTATCTAACTTCCAATGCTTAAGAGGACTGTCAAAAAGGTGTGTGCCACTTCTGTGAAAGAAATCGAAGATATACCGGTGGTTTGTGAATTTCCTGATGTGTTTCCTGATGAGTTACCGGGTTTACCTCCTGATAGAAAGGTGGAGTTTAGAATTGATTTGAAGCCTGGTACTGCTCCAATATCTAGAAGAGCTTATCGAATGGCACCACCTAAGTTAGCAGAGCTCAAGACTCAATTACAGGAGTTACGAGATAAAGGTTTTATTCAACCTAGTTTGTCACCTTGGGAATGTCCTGCCCTCTTTGTGAAAAAGAAAGATTAAAGTTTAAGGTTGTGTGTGGATTATCGTCCCTTCAATGAGGTAACAATCAAGAATAAGTATCCTCTACCCCACATTGATCTGTTTTTTGATCAATTGGCGGAGGCAAAGGTGTTTTCCAAAATTGATCTTCGATCTAGGTATCATCAAATCAAGATTCACCCGGAAGATATTCCAAAGACTGCCTTTACCACTCGATATGGTCTATATGAGTATTTGGTCATGTCTTTTGGACTCACCATTGCACCAGCTTATTTTATGTACTTGATGAACTTAGTGTTCATGCCAGAACTTGATAAGTTTGTGGTTGTCTTCATTGATGATATTCTAATATACTCCAAAAATGAAGAAGAACATGCTGAACACCTCAGAATTGTTTTGCAACGTCTGAGAGAGCATCAACTGTATGCCAAGTTTAGTGAGTTTTGGGTGAAAGAAATAAAATTTCTTGGACATGTTTTATCAGACAAGGTTGTTGCTGTTGATCCTAGCAAAGTGCAAGATATACTTGATTGGGAACCACCAAAAACAATGCATCAAGTTCGTAGTTTTCTGGGAATGGCGGGTTATTACCGTCGTTTCATACCTGATTTCTCAAAAATATCAAAGCCCATAACTGAGTTATTGAAGAATGATGTTAAGTTCATTTAGTCACCTGAATGTGAAGAGTCATTTTGGAAATTGAAGAAATTAATGACTACTGCTCCAATCTTAGCACAACCAAACATCGATAAATCATTTGATGTTTATTGTGATGCTTCTGGTATTGGTATTGGATGTGTGTTGATGCAAGAAGGGAGAGTTATTGCTTATGCTTCTCGACAGTTGAAAAAACATGAGGAGCATTATCCAACACATGATTTAGAGTTAGCAGCTGTTGTCCATGCATTGAAAATATGGCGACATTATCTATGGGGCAACAAATGTAATATCTATAGTGATCACAAGAGTTCGAAATACATTTTTACTCAAGATAAGTTAAATATGAGGCAAAGAAGGTGGTTAGAACTAATCAATGATTATGATTTGGAAATATATTACCATCCTGGTAAAGCAAATGTAGTTGCTGATGCTCTTAGTCGAAAAAGTCATTGCCATTGCTTGACAGTAAAATACCTAGACTTTTCTCTATGTCATGAAATAGAAAAATTGGGTATAGTAATGGTACAACATGGTAGTTTGTCCAACATTACGGTTGAATTAACAATCAAAGATCAAATTATTGCTGCGCAGAGAAGTAATAAGGGAATTAAGCATATCAAAAAGAAAGTTAGAAAAGAAAAGGTTTCTTGTTTCACAATTGATGAAGCAGATCTCTTATGGTATAAGGATCGGCTGGTCATACCAAAAGTTTTTGAGTTACGTCAAAGGATCCTTGATGAAGCACATCTTTCAAAATTCTCCATTTATCCAGGAAGTAATAAGATGTATCATGATTTGAAACAAAAATTTTGGTGGACCAAGATGAAGATTGAAATTGCTAGATATGTGGCTCAGTGTGATACCTGTCAGAAAGTCAAAGCTATGCACTTGAAGTCTGCGGGAGAACTTCAACCATTACCCATTCCAGCTTGGAAATGGAAAGATATTAGTATGGATTTTATAGTGGGTCTACCCAGGACCGTAAGAGGTTTTGATTCAATTTGGGTTATAGTGGATCGACTCACAAAATTCACACATTTCCTTCCAGTTCAAAGTACAAATTCAGCCTCGTAATATGCCAAACTGCATTTTGAACGTATCATTAGTCTTGATGGTGTACCAAAGACTATTGTGTCAGATCGAGGCACGTAGTTCATCGATAAATTCTGAAAGCAATTGCATAATTCATTAGGTACTGATCTTTTACACAGTACAGCCTACCATCCTCAAATAGGGGGTCAGACTGAAAGAGTGAACCAGATACTTGAAGATATGTTAAGAGCATGTGTTCTTAATTTTCCAAAAAATGAGATGAGTGTTTGCCTTTAGCAGAGTTTTCTTACAACAATAGTTATCAAGAAAGTATCAAAATGGCACCCTTTGAAGCATTATATGGTCGTAGATGTAGAACCCCATTGAACTGGTCAGAACCTAGAGAAAGAAGATTCTTTGGAGTTGATCTTGTAAAAGAAATAGAAGAAAAGGTTAAACAGAAACATCAAAATTTGAAAGTGGCCCAGTCTTGTCAGAAGAGTTATACGGACAAAAGGCATCTACCGTTGTGGTTCAATAAGGGGGATTATGTATATTTAAAGGTGTCACCAATGAAAGGAGTTACTCGGTTTGGAGTCAAAGGCAAATTAGCACCTCGTTACATTGGATCATTTCAGGTTTTGGCACAAGTTGAAAAGGTATCATATCGTTTGCAACTACCTGAACAATTGTCAGCTGTACACAATATATTCCATGTATCACAACTCAAGAATTATCTCCGTGTACCAGATAAAGTTGTCGATGTGGAAGGAATTAAACTTGAACCTGATTTGACTTACTCTGAGTATCCAATTCGAGTGTTAGATCAGAAAGACCGTGTCACTAGAAGCAGAACCATTAAGTGGTGCAAGATACAATGAGATCAACATTCAAAAGAAGAAGCTACTTGGGAATCAAAAGATTACCTGTAGGAGAACTTTCCAGAATTCTATGCTTCCCTTTAAGTTACAATTCTCTCTATGAGCTGTAACTAGTCTAATGTGAGTTGTAAAACCCCTTTTCCTTATGTACCTAGTTGAAATGTGTTTTCTTGACACATTTCCTTTTCTATTACTTTACTCAAGATTTTAAATCTCGGGACGAGATTTCTTTAAGGGGGAAGGGCTGTAACACCTCTGGTGTTATATTAACTAAAACCTGCCATGTTATCATATGCTCTACAAAGCATTCATGTTTAGGTCAACCTTGATATGCATCAACTAAAACAAGTTTACATTTCATAGGTTGATTGTGCTCTGAAATGTTTTGTCACATGAAATCATAAAACTCTACTTTTGAATGTCATCTCAAATGCTTAGTTTATATTCTATGTACTTGAGGTGTAAACCGTGTTTACACTAGCATCAAGCATAGTATATAAATCTAAGTCTAACCCTAAAAATGATTTCCACATTTGAAGTTGAATTTGGATTTCAAAGCTTATTCCCAAGTCTTACAATTCAAATTTAAATTCAAATTGAAAAGCTATAAAATGTTTTTCAAAAGTCAACTTGGTCAACCAAGGGTAATATTGGGTCATGGACCTAAAAATGTCCTTGGATGATGTTTTTGATCACTAATGACCAACCAATTAATTTAGAAACCAAATCGAGTTTGAATTTGGTTTCAAAAACCCTTTATTTCAAAACCTAGTTTTATCCCCTTTTCTATAATTCAAAATCTATAAAGAATTTGGAGATACTCTAAAAATATAGTTCGTATATCTTGACAAGAACTATAAAGTTAGTATATAAAGTTTTTCAAGTTTCCAAAAATAATTTCAAATGAATTTAAAAATACAGTTTTCCAGTATTTGTCCCCCTTTGATTTTAAAACCATAATTAAACAATTATGCATAATTTAGAAAAACTTTATATATGAAAAATGTTTGGTTTGAAAATTTTAACACTTCATAGATTTGAAGATTTTAAAGTTTTATTGAAAATTCAAAATTAATTTTAAATATTTATTTCTAGGGTTTTATTCCCCTTTTGAATTTGAATTTATAATTCAAAAACTAAGTAGAATTTCAAAATGTTTGTTAAATGAAAAGTGTATCTCTTGAAAAGTTATGCAAATGTTATTTTTGGAGATTTTTAGGTTCTTATATAAATTTTGGAGTAATTTATTATTTTCGACAAATGGCATTTCTGTAAATTGCTTGAACAGCGCTGAAGCCTATGGGTGGCCGCCATTGTCGGCTTCTCAAGCCGTGCCGCCGTCCACCGCCGCCCTGCCTCGACTGCCAGCTCGCCTCGCACTCGAAGCGTCCTCATCGCGTGTCACCCTCTCTTTTCCCCAAGCCCTGGCTACAAATAGGAGAGCCGTGGCCGACTTCTACTTTTCCTTTGCTCCGCCGCCGCCATCGAACTTCATCATTGCCGGTCAAAATTTGCCACCCTCAGCCGCTCCCCACCTCCATCTTTGCTTCCACCCGCTCCGCCTTGTCCTTGCGCTCATCCGGAGCCCGCGTGCTTTGCCCCTCGTCACCGGAACCGTCCACGCGGGGTTATCTTCTTCAAGTCCGGCCGGAGCGCCGACGTAGTCGCGCCACCGTCGCGAGCCCATCTCCGGTGAGCTCGGGCATGATCTTTTGCATGTGTTGGTTTTGCCACATCGTGCTATCACTCACACGCCTTTTTGTTTCAGTTGTGGTGCCCCATCGCGCCAGAATTACGCCTTGCCGCCGCCGGAGCATGTCGTCACCGCCGCCGTACACCGTCGACCTTGCTCTTACCCGCCTCGGGTCTCATCTTCAAGCGCAGCAGCACCACGGTGAGCTCCTGGTGCTAACCCCGTCCTCCATTTGGGCTCTACCGGATCCTTGTCGCTGGCGCGTCGCGCGCAGCACCGTCGTCGCCGCCATGGCCGGCGGTGAGCTCGTCGCCGTCCCTTTGCCACCTCATTAACTACCCCATCGTGTTCGCGAGCTTGAGTAGGTCACGTTGGTGTCCTTGCCATGCTCCAAGACCTCACCGCCGGCGATAACCAACCGGTCAAAGTTCGCCGCCGGCGTGGTCAACTTGGGGAGGGATTTTTCTTTTTCTTTATTTATTTTCAGAAAATAATTTAAATGCTATTTTCTTTAGAAAATCATAGTAATTCATGTATAGCTCCAAAAATTCGAAAAATTTTTGTGTAGTTTCTTTATGATGTCCTCTACATAATAAAAATATGAAATGCCAAATTTGAGTAATTTTTTCATAAGTTAAAATTAGCTCTTTTAATTAAAAATGCACATCAATGATTTTTAATAAATAAAATAATTGGTTTTTATTTCTGAAAATTGTTTTTTCATCTAATTAGACCAAAAGCTTTTCAAAATAAAATTTTGAGCTCATTTAGACAACTTTAATTTTTATGCCTTTATTTAAATGTTTTTAATTAATTAATTAACCCCTTTAATTATGCTTAATCATTATAGGCTTGTTTGATTTTGAGATTGCTTGATGACCTTGGGTCATTAACCCTAATGACCATTGATACTTTAATTAATTGTTTATGCTTATATTAATCATATCATTAGGGCTTAATCGACGTTATTTCATATGCTTAAATAATTTCATTAAAGATGTAGTTAACCCTAACGAACTTAGTGAGTAAGTTTTGTTGGCTTGCAACTTTATTGTGAAGGAAAGTTGTACTCAAGCCCTTAATCTGGTTATGCATTCATCGAGCATTATGTTTACTATTCCATCATGTTGAAGCATATCATTTTCTCGTATAGTTTCCGTTAACGAAGAGTTTAACGTTGTCGCACCAGATCCCAAGGAAGAGCAGATTCAGGAATCCGGAGTTGATCCAGAGCTCGAGACCGTCTTCTCCGAATACCAAGGCAAGCCCCGGATGCATTCCAACCCTACCTTTCTTTTATAAAAGTTTTATCGCTTCAGTTATGAAATGTTGCATTAAGTATTAGGAGTTGAGTGAAAACCCACCAATTACATTACCTGTCTTACTTCCATATTCCTTGTTAACTGTTATATGGAAAATACATAGTAATGCTTAGCCCTGCTTAATAAGTTAGGTTATCAAAAAGTAAAAGAATAAAAAAGTTGAGGATGACTTTATCTGTGGAAACGTGATAATAGTTAATAAATCGAGTCCGGACGGCTAACTTGCATTGGGAAAGGAGTCCCTCTGTAGTGTTTCCATCTATTGATGCCCTAGGTCCCGTGTCGATGGTGAACTGGTGATATCGAGAAACTAGAAATCCACATGCATGAAGTGATATACAGTGGGCCAGAGTCCCCACGTATGTCATGGAGTGATATATAGTGGGCCAGAGTCCCCACATATGTCATAGTGTGTTATACTGTGGGTTTAAGTTCCCATGTGTATCGGTACACTGGGTCTAAGGGCTCATGCGTATCATGTGGTGATATATGGCTGCGGTTGTTATCCTGGTATATCGGTTCATCTGATATGCTTAGGAGTAAGAGTCTCCTGTATATCAGTGACCTAGGTCCCAGCTGGGTATAAAAATGGATTTGAATCGCCGTTGCTTCTCAGAGAAGAAGACTCGATCGGTGTTCATCATCATAGTAACAATCTGAATGATGATAAGGTATCAAAATGATGTTGGTTGGTAATTTAGATCTAGAGCAAGACAACTTTACTTTCTGTAAATGCTTTTCCGCAAAAATCCTTATCTCTTTGAAGCCTTACCTTGTCCCTCTAGCCTGCATTTCCTGAGTCTTCACCCCTTTTCTTTCGTCGGGTCAGTCTTGTTGAGTACTTTTGTACTCAGGGTTTGTTGAACCCTGGTTGTAGGTGAGCCCCATGAGTAGGAGTGCTTCGCATCCTGCTGCATGACAGTCATTGTGGAGAGTGACGACGAGTAGGATGTTAGGCTTTTGGGCAGAGCTTATCGTCTGGTATTGTAATAAAGTTATTTATCGCTACTCCACTACTACTATGGTTTGTAATATTTAACTTATGGTTTATAAGCTTTGAAACTAGATGGTTTATAAACTTATATTATTATAATCCTTTTGTTATTTTTGCTCCGATATATCTTATTTGTATAAAACTATTGTAATACTGTAATGTCTCTTTGTAATGATTGATCCTGCTCGGAGAATCGTGGATAATTCGGGATTTACCCGATAGACCTTCTAAGTCATATGGAGCTTATTCATGATTATTTAGAGTCTGTTTAGATAATAATCATGCGTGTGGGCCATAGGGTTTAGGAGGTTCTGCCACACGGAAGCTACTCAGAGAAGGCTGCACATGGGGAAAACCTCTAGACGCTGAAGTTGAATGCTCGGAGCTCACCTACTAACGCGTCTAGAGCCGCCAACAGCTCTTTCCGTGCGTGGCGAGACTTGCCCCACTGTGGACGCTGAACAGTAACTTACGCGCATCAGAAGGGTGGGTGCGGACGCATCTGGAGCTGCGATTTGAACTTCCCACGCATGGAATACACAGTGTGAACGCGTTTGGAGTGGCACTATGGACGCGTCTTGATAGGTCATTTTTAGCTGACCTGAGGCATAACGGTTGGATTTCATGGGCAACGACTAGTTTTGCCCCTTGGGCTTAGAAATAGCCCCTTGGCTGGTGTTTAGCACCTTGGGGACTTGGTGTCCACCTTGGAGAGTGCTTGGAGAGCCCTCTACTCACTCTAACTTGATAGTGTTCATTCGATCGAGTGAGAGAGTGATTCTAGTGTGTTGCATTGAGAGATTTGCATCGAGTGACACTAGGTGATCGTGTTGCAAGATGGTGGGCTTGTTACTCTTGTAGGTTGCCACCTCCTAGATGGCTTGGTGGCAAGAGACTTCGTTGAAGCACGCAAGGTGATTGTGAGGTGCTCCGAAGAAGAGATTATGAGAGGTTTTGTACTCACCTCGCGGGGATCGCAAGGAGTAGCTCTAGTGGATTGCTCGTGTCATTTGCAACTTCTCACCATTTGGTAGGTTCTTGTGGCACCCTTGTTGAGGCTCGGTGTGATACCGATTAGCCACCAAACCACGTGGTGTAGAGGGACACAACAGGACGTAGCTCGGTGGCAATCAAATGAACCTGGTAAAAAATCACTGTGTCATCACAAGCTTTGTATTTATGTTTCATCTTATATATAGCTTGTGTAGTTGTTCTTGTGATTAGATAGCTTGTGTAAATCTCTAATTGTCTTCTTGGTGGTATAGCTAGAAGTTTATCCCTTGCTTTGCTTAGTTTGTGTAGCTAAGTATTTTGAGCTTTTGGGTTTGGCTTGTGTAGAATTGTCATTGAAGCATCTAGTGAGCTTAGGTTGGTTGTGTTCTTTTGCTCATTAGAATTGTTTAGGTGCTCCCCAGTGTGCTAAAGTACTAGCTGCTTAGGTTTGTGTGACCTTGCAAGTTAAAATTGTTTAGGAGAGCACTATCTAGAGAGGCACCTTAATTTCTTGTTTATTATCTTTTACAAGGTGCATCTAGTGTCATAGTTAGAGGGATGAAGTCTTGGCTAGACAATTTAGTTTAATTCCGCATTTGTTTAGGTTAGCCGGTGCGATAAAATTTTAGAAATAACTATTCACCCCCTCTAGTCCACCATCTCGACCTTTCAAGTGGTATCAGAGCTAGGTCTCTCATTTAGTGGTCTTAACTGACCTGAGAGGATGGCGACTTATGGGCTAGATGTTGAGTGTCCCTACACCTTTGATGGCACACACTTTGCACATTGGAGAAATTGGATGTCATGCAATTTTAAGTTTATTTCTCCTCAAATATGGTGGATTGTAGATGTGGGCTTTTCATGTTTAATTAATAGCATGGAGGAAACTCAAGCACAAGAGAATTGCCTAACTCTCAATTCCCAAGCTATTAACATTTTTCTATCAATTTATGGATGATAGCATATTTGAAAAGATCATGGATTTTGAGTCTGCTCATGACATTTGGGTGTATCTCAATGAGAAGTATGAGGCGGCCTCCGATGACATTGATGATGAGTCCATGATGGTGCATGAGGTTGTTGAGCATGACCACAACAAGGTTATTGTGGAGGATTGCTCCACCTCATCGTCAAGTGATTGTGATGATCATGCTAAAACAAGATCACTTGACAAGGTTGATATCGATGGTCCAAGCTCAAGTGATGCAATTGATGATTCTACTTCAAGCACACTTGATGATGATGATGATGATGAATCTACTACAAGCTCACCGACACCACTACATTGTCTCATGTCACGTGATGACACTAAGGTATCAATAGGCAATATGGTTATTGATTGTGATGGTCCAAATTTTGAACTTGTATGTAGATTGTCTAGAGCTTTAGAAAAGGAGGTTGCTAAAACAAGTAAATTACAAAAGGAAAACTCTTTTCTAAAGAACACATGGGAACAACAAAAGCATCTACTTTATGTTACTACTTGTTCACATGATGTGCTAAAATTGGCTCATGAGGAACTTAGTGTTGCTCATGATAATTTGATAAAAGATCATGGTTTTCTCACTAATAAGTTTTCCAATGAAGAAATTTAAACTAGTGAGAGCTCATCATTTGGGTCAAATGATCAATCACATGTTACTAACCCTTGTGATGTAGAGAAGAAGCATGTATCCACCTCCTGCGATGATTTTATCTATGCTATGTTCTTCGCAATTAGATACTTGTTCTACTTTCATGTCTTGTGAGACTAACCTTTTGAAGGAGAACAATGAGCTCAAAAAGAAAGTAATGAATATGAGCAACAAGCTAGAGAGGTGCTACAGCTCCAAGGTCCTCTTCGAACAAATGTTAAAAAATCCAAGAAGCCTCAATGACAAGAGTGGTTTTGGTTTTATCAAGAAAAAGTTGACCAAGGGAGGAAGAAAAGTGGTGAAGGAGCTAAAAAGGCAAGAGAAGGAGAAGCTATCTCATTTCATGTGCTATCAATGCCATGAAATGAGACATCGAGCGTATGCTTGCCTCAATCAAGAAAACCTCAAGTTGAAGAAAGAAGAAGAGAGGCTTAAGCATATCAAGTGCTTCAAGTGTCACATTCGGGGTCATCTCACCTCAACGTGCCCAACCTAGCAATTGGTAAATCCATAAGACAAGCCTCAACCAAAGCCTCTAGCTGAGAAAGAAAAGAAGCCCCAAGAACAAGTCAAGATCAGCCATGAAGCTAAAATTGATGACTTGAAGAAGAAGAAAACAAGAAAGGGTGCAAGAGCAAGGCATCAAACTCACATCCAAGATGCTAACATGATGATGAGCAAGATTCAAGAGAAGAAAAGTTCGGCTCACATCAAGTGCTTAAAATGTGGAGATATGGGACACTTGGCCTCAAAGTGTTCCAACAAGCTTGAGAAGAAGGCTCAAGCAACTCTTGAGAGGCAAGGAAATGAAGAGCATGAAATGAGCAATGAAGAGAAAGCTCAATCAAAGAGAAGATGTTATTCATGCCAAAAAAGGGGACACATGACTCATTCATGTCCCCTAGGTAACACTCCTAAGCCTATTTCAATTTATGCAAATGATATGCTTAGGAAGGTTGGAAATGGTACCTCTATGGTAGCTATTGCAACACATCCCGCTATCCATACTAAGGCTCTGCCTAAGTATGTTGCACCTAACTTGAGAGGACCCAAACTAGTTTGGGTACCATCAAAAAGCGGATGAATGTTTGTAGGTACCATTGGCATTGGAGGCTTGATTCAATAAGGTTCATATTATTCATCATTTGATTGAGTCAAGTAATGTTTGCATATCTTATCCCAATGCCAAGTCATGATAAGTGAAGTCAAATGTGCTACAACATACAAGTGCAAAAATCAAGTTGTGGTGGTACTTGGTTGCTTGCAAATATTTGAGTAGAAGGTTGCTATTGATGATCATGAACTATCAAGTTATATCTTTAGTTGATCTAATTCATTTGGATGCATATGAGTTGATTGAATTTGATATATGTGTATATGTTGCTTGCTATAAGATGATTGAATGGATTAATTGCCTAGTAATCAAAGTTGGATTGGTTTGGATGGATATGATCACAAGATGAATTTTAGTAAGTGTGTCTTGTGTTGGTATTCAAACAAGTTAATATCAAGTTTGATTCACTTATGATGAAGCATAGTTCAATTGCTTGAATCTGTCCAAAATCAGAAATCTGAGCTAGCTGTAAAGATAGCCATGATTGATGAACCAAATCTATTTGTATTGGCTTGAAATTTGGTATACATGCTCTATACTTATGATACAAGATGTTGTACAAATTTCATGAGATTTGGATGAGAATTGCTACTACTTTGGAATAGTTCTTGTCAGCTATAGTGCAATAGTTTTTAGCATGTAGCAATGTGGGAAGATGTGAAATCTGGTAGCAATCTAGAAGGCCAATGAAGCTCGCATTTTTAAAGCTGATACAAGACTTTGTGTCACATATATCCACCAAATTTGGTGGCATTTGAAGCTTTGCATTGAGAGATATAAATTTTTCTTTGAAGGGTACAGAATCTGCCAGATAAGTGACAAACATTGGATATATCAAAGAGTCACTCAAATTGAAAGGTCCTCAAATTGGATTCATAATTATAAGTGACAGAGTAACCTATGTTTGATTTTGAATTGATCTAGAAGCATAACAAGAAATGAGTACAAGGCCATTTGATGGTAGAGTGTATTTGTTACACCGTTTGGTACTCAAATTGAACATCAAGGTCAAACTCAAGATGAAGATGGAGCTCAAGTTCTAGTGATAATTGATGATCATTTGGGAGAAAGAAAAGAACTTAAACAAGAAATAGAAGGACTTAAAGAAGATTTCAAGATTATTCATCATATCAGGTCCAACATATGGATCAATCAAACAAAGGCAACTCAAGTAAGTGTCAAGGATAGTATTTGGAGAGAGGTCACTTCTCCCTAGTGAGGGGCTTGCCGCCCATGAGTGGGTAAACCAAGTGGGATACTTTGAAGGCTAACATGGAAGTGGTGATCTAAGGACTATTGGAGATGCTTAGTTGAAGCACATCAAAAGGGTTGACCTAGAAAAGCAAGCAACACCCAAAATAGAGAGCAATACATGGAAATTCAAGTGATACTACAAGTGATATTCTCTCATGCAAGCATCAAGATCAAAAGAAGAAGAAAACCAACCACAACAAAAAGAGTGCACTTGATCACTAGTGGTTCTCCCTTCATATGAATGAATCATGGAATTCTAATTGATATCTATTGGCTTCATCAAGCTTATAAATTAAACTTCACATTGCTATTGGAGTAATGAAATTGGAATCTAATGACTATCCTCTACTCCAACATAGCAAAGGTATCATTGTAATGTGCATGATCATTTCATTCCTTACTAGTATGCGGTTAGTGCATATAGTACATGCTTATTAGGATCATGCATAATAAATGAAATGTTTCAATTCATAGTCTACCACTATTGCTTGATTGGTTATTTGATCTAGTGGTATGGATATGGATTTTTTTTCATGAGCTAGTGAACAAGTACTTGATCCAATTTTGGATTGCACATAAGTGACAAGTACAACATTGGCAAGATAACCCTTCTAGTGAGGTGTGAAGAAGCTTGCCGTTGGCTCAAACTGGACTTGAAAGTTAGGCAAAACATGTTGGTTCAAGTCAAAGACAAAGAAGCTCATGGAAAGAATCAAGTTCAAGAATTGGTTATCATTGACAAATCCAACAAGTGGTGAACATAATGCTAGTTCTTACAAGATATGTCTAGAGTATCACTTTCCTATATATGGTATACAATGCATTCATATAAGTGATATCTAGTACATCAAAATGGTGGTTCCACAAGTGATCCTCAACTTTAAGTGATCAAATTCAAATTAAGAAAGCTATCCTCACTTACAAGTTGGTTGACCTATGCTTTGACATAGGGGGAGTTTCCCCAACTCATTAGAATGAAGGTCAAAGATTCTACAAGTAAACTACATGTGGTAATTCTAGGTGGTATTCATGCAACTACATGTGGAATTTACAAGTGGTGTCATTCCAACATATGGTGTTGTCCATTAAAAATGAAGTTCAAGACTCAACCATCTATCCAAGTCCAACCCTTTGCATCAAAAGATTCTTTTTACAAGTGGTATTCAAGTAGTACAAAAGGCTCATCTTCACGTGGTATCACACTTACATGGTATCAAGAGACACATTCATGTGATATCTCATGTGATATTTGGATGCATACCTTTTATGGTTATTGATGACAAAAGGGGAGAGAAATGTACAAAGATATGCTAGAAGCATATTCTAACGGAGAGAAATGTACAAAGATGGGAGAAAACAGGGACATGGACCAAGAAGGAGTAACATTGAAGAATGGAGGGGGATCAAAATTCTTGGACAAGATGGAAGCACACAAGTAGGGGGAGCAAGCTCATGAACGTGGTTGATAGCATTTGATATGTGCATATTCATGTGCTTGCTTGCATTTGCATAAGTTTTTAAATTCAACATGCAATGCTTGTGTGGTGTATGCTAGTCATATAACTTGATTGATGATTTGATAACTAGCATGCATAGGATGGTTTAGCTAGACATGTGGTACTAGAACCTTGCTTATAATGTTGATCTCAAGAGGTATCTAGTTTGTTTCATGTGGTATCTAGCTAACCATGATGCTAAGGATGAACTCAATGGTGCAACTCCGATTGGTATCATGTTTCAAAGGTTTATTTTATATACCTTAGCATCGCTAAGTAGTGCTAACTCTCCCAAAATTTCCATATTTATGCATGAGTGCAAGCTTGAATTCAAACTAATTAAGCACACATGTAGGGGGAGCTATCACTACCAAGTTGATTTTGTGGTACTTATTCAAACTATGACATTGAGCTTAAATGATGGATAAGTGACATAAAGTCCAAATATTCTTAATTTCCATATCTTTATAGAGTTGTCATCAATTACCAAAAAGGGAGAGATTAAAAGGTTCCTATGTAGTTTTGGTAATTGAGTGAAAACTTTAGGTTGGACTAATGTGGATTATGTGAGATACACAGGAAATTAGTACATTAGGTGAATGTGCAATGGAGGAGCTTAATTGCATATGTGACATGACATGGAGTCATGTGACCAAGATGGAGAAGATCGAGACGAGGCTTGGCTCGATGGACCGGTGCATGTGTGAAGGGCAAGTCAAGGCTTTGAAGCGATGGACCATGAGACGGTGAAGCTTGAGCAAGACTTGATGCCGATGGACCATGAGATGGTGAAGAGCAAGTGAGGTCAAGATTGATGGACCAAGAAGGTTGCATGATGATATGAAGTGGATCATATCATTTGGTGATCGTATCAGTGCATGTGTTGCATTGGCACATTGAAGGAAGACGGTGGAAATGGAAATGCGCAAGGCAAAGGTATAACCTAGGACATTTTATTTCACCGGTCATAAGGTGTGTAGAGAAGTTGATGTTCAGATTTAGGATTGATAGCCGTACTATCAAGAGTGGCAAACTTGTTTCATATCGGTCATCTAGTGCCACTTGAGCGATCTAACTTTGCGACATGCTATGATCGAGTGGCGTTGTGAGTGCAACTGAAAATCCTTTGAAAATAATTTTAAAAATGCTAACACACATGCATATGGTGATGTACACTTGGTTGTGTTAGCATATTTGCAAAGGAGAAGGAGTTGGAGATGTTTTCACGAACTCTTGTGTTAGAAAAGAGAGTTGATGATTCTTGAATTGGAAAACTGCTTTGATCCTTTGTGATATAGATCAAGAGGATATGTGGGTTGTGTAGTTCTCTGAGTAAGCTTTTCAACGAGTCGAAGAACATTGAAAACGGAGTTCGGAGCTAAGAGATATGCCCGTTTTAGTGCGGTAGTCTCCTACTCAGATGAGCTGCGGACGCTGGCTGCGGACGCGTCCGGAGAGGGCTGCTGACGCGTCCGAAGCTGACCGGACGCTACTCAGAGAAGGCTGCACGTGGGGGAAACCTCCGGACATTGAAGTTGAATGCTCGGAGCTCACCTACTGACGCGTCCAGAGCCTCCAACGGCTCTTTTCACGCATGGCGAGACTTGCACACTGTGGACGCTGAACAGTAACTTGCGCGCATCCGGAGGGTGGGTGCGGACGCATCCAGAGCTGTGATTTAAACTTTCCACGCATGGAATACACAGTGCGAACGCGTCTGGAGTGGCACTATGGATGCGTCCTGATAGGTCATTTTCAGCTGACCCGAGGCATAACGGTTAGATTTCGTGGGCAGCGGCTAGTTTTGCCCCTTGGGCTTATAAATAGCCCCTTGGCCGGTGTTTAGCACCTTGGGGACTTGGTGTCCACCTTGGAGAGTGCTTGGAGAGCCCTCTACTCACTCTAACTTGATAGTGTTCATCTGATCGAGTGAGAGAGCGATTCTAGTGTGTTGCATTGAGAGATTTGCATCGAGTGGCACTAGGTGATCGTGTTGCAAGATGGTGGGCTTATTACTCTTGGAGGTTGCCACCTCCTAGACGGTTTGGTGGCAAGAGACTCCATTGAAGCACACAAAGTGATTGTGTGGTGCTCCGAAGAAGAGATTGTGAGAGGTTTTGTACTCACCTCGCGGGGATCACAAAAAGTAGCTCTAGTGGATTACTCGTGTCATTGCAACTTCTCACTATTTGGTAGGTTCTTGTGAAGCCCTTGTTGAGGCTCGGTGTAATACCGATTAGCTACCGAACCACGTGGTGTAGACGGACACAATAGGACGTAGCTTGGTGATAACCAAGTGAACCTGGTGAAAAATCATCGTGTCATCTCGTTCGATTCTTCGTGAATGTTTGCAATCTTTCTCACAAGCTTTGTATTTATATTTCATCTTATATATAGCTTGTGTAGTTGCTCTTGTGATTAGATAGCTTGTGTAGCTCTCTAATTATCTTCTTGGTTGTGTAGCTAGAAGTTTATCCCTCGCTTTGCTTAGTTTGTGTAGCTAAGTATTTTGAGTTCTTGGGTTCGGCTTGTGTAGCTCTCTAATTGTCTTCTTGGTTGTGTGTTTTTGCTCATTAGAATTGTTTAGGTGCTCCCCGATGTGCTAAAGTACTAGCTGTTTGGGATTGTGTGACCTTACAAGTTAAAATTGTTTAGAAGAGTACTATCTAGAAAGGCACCTTGATTTCTTATTTAGGATCTTTTACAAGGTGCATCTAAAGTCATAGTTAGAGGGGTGGAGTCTTGGCTAGACCGTTTAGTTTAATTCCGCATTTGTTTTGGTTAGCCGGTGCGACAAAAATTTAGAAAGACTATTCATCCCTTCTAATCCACCATCTCGACCTTTCACTTCTTCCGTCCTAAAATAAATACATATCTCGCTTATTGAGAATTCTTTTTAATTTGACTAAAACTATAAAAAATAGTATCAACCTTTATATCTTTTAATTGGTTTGTCACGAAAGCATATTTCATGCTCAATCTAATTATACTTATTATACATTAAAAATATTTTTTTATTTTAACATATATCTTTGGCCAGCTTTTAAATGTTTGCTCCTTTGAAAACGAAATGTGTATTGATTTCGGAGCCAGTGAGTATGTGCTATTGGTTAGTGTTTCTGAAATTTCTTCATCCTAGAATTATCTATATATATACCTACTAATAAATTGGCAAAAATTTCAACTCATTTTCTGTCCGCCCTTTTTTTTTGGTCCACCCTCCATCTCCGTATCGTGTACGATGTGTGATTCACGGTAAAACTTACTTAATATGTGGAGATTAATAGAAGAGACTAGATAAAATTACAGGGTTCGTGATGCACAATGCAAAGCCTTTTTGTTTTCACTTGCAAAATTCAATAAAAATCAAAGAAAAAATAAAAAAAATACCAAGTTTTGTTGGCTTTATAAAAAATGCCACACATGCTATGATTTTTATTTACTTTTGCTTTGTCTATATGTGTATTAAATTATCATTACATATGTTGCATATATATAAGGTTCGATGATGATTGAGAACGTGCCAGAGGCAAACTCAGAATACACAAAGGTGGCTGAGGAGTACAAAGAGGAGTTCCTCGTCGATAGTGATATACCATCGTTGAGAGATGGAGTTTGCTCCTAGCTAAGTTTTACGACCCAAAAAGATAAACGCAAATAAACAAGATACTACCGACCTGGACGAGATCTATAGCTCTTTTATATTAAAATTGATTTAGCAGTTTATGATTGTATTTTGATTAAGTGGTTTATATGTTTTTATTTGCTTGTGCTTTGTCTACAGATGTGTTAAATCATCATTTCATATGTTGCATGTATATAGGTTTGACGATGATCGAGACCATGTTGGAGGCAAACTTAGAATGCACAAAGGTGGCTAAGGAGTACAAAGAGGATTTCCACGTCGTCGGTGATATACGGTTGTTGACAGATGGAGTCTGCTCCTAGCTAAGTTGTAGGACCCAAAAATATAAACACAAATAAACAAAATACTACTGACTTTAATGAGATCTATAGCTCTTTTATGTTAAAATTGATTTTAACAATTTATGATTGTATTTTAATTGAAGTGGTTTATATAATAATGGTTTTTTCTTCATCTGTTAGAATGCATGAACATATTTGCTATCATAGCCAAAGCACAAACAACATGAAAAATTATGTGCATGTATTATTATTATGGTTACTACTACTATTCTCACTAAACCCAAATAAATAATATCAAAATTTAAAATTATCTTAAGCCAAACTATTTTGAATTTGACCATATTTATAAAAAAATATAAATATTATGACGCCAAATTAACAATGTTATGACTTGTAGTTAGGTTGGGAGAGAAACACGTTCTTCGGATTTGAGCTGCAGTGATCAATGGTGGAGGGTGAAGTCATCGTTTAAACAGAATCAAATCTATTACCCTAGATAATGTTTTTTTATCATGTTGCAATATACGGACATCTTAGCTAATTAGTTAATAATGTTAAGAAATACATAGATAATTAGGCCAATTTTAATAATGGTTTTATGGATTAGTTTTCAATACACTCATACAGCGATGAAACTATTTCTACTCTTATCAAATTTTCATCTTTGTCTTCGTCATATTAGCATACTTAATGCATATATATGAAACTCACACAGGCCTTTGGGATAAAATGCATGACCTTGTCTGCATGACAGAAGGGGCCCCACAAGTCATCGACTGTCCATCTATCCGCGTTTTAGATAACTTAGCGTCGAAGTCAACTGCGCCCTTATCTGCTTCCACAAAACCGGCCTGCCAAAAATTCAATTCACACGGGACGGCATCTTTCCTCCAAGAGTTTCCATAAAACACCCCATCTAGATTAACACCCACAGCTCTACCCTTTTCAGCGTTCTTGTTGCAGAAAAGTCCTTATCTGCGCTACAAATTAACTTCAAGGTTCCTTCTGCAATTTCTCCCACACATATAGGACCGAGAAGTCCAGAAGCTAGCGGGGACGCCACAGAGTACGCGAGGTCGCCATCACCATGGGGGGAGGAGTCATGCGCACCGCCGCGAAGATCGGCATCGCGGGGGGCGCCGCGGCGGCGTCGGCGGCGAAGGGCAGCCGGTTCCGCCACGCCGCGCCGGCCTTCGCTACCACCACCGCCGCCGCGGGTCCCGAGGCGGCACCGCTCGTCTCCGGATCGGGTGGCGAGGTGCCCCCCGCCGCGGCGCAGTGGGCGGCGTCATGGGAGCTGGACGACTGGGAGTTTGCGGACTGGAGGGACGACTCCGCGGCGGCGGTGGTGGCGGTGGCGGAGAGGGAGGCCACGGCGGCGGCCGCCAAGCCCAGGCTGGTCTTCGCGCCGCCGTCGAGGGAGGAGGCCGAGGAGGCCACGACTGAGCTCAGGGACGCCATAGAGAGGTGAAAGATTGCGTCTTTCGCACTTTCCCCTCTGTGGATTCGTCGAATTGACTGATTGTTGATTGGGATTTTGATTTTCGATAGCTGTACTGCTGGAGCTTTTCTTCACGATCTATTCATCCTGGCATGTTTGGGTGAGATAATCCTTTTTGACGGGATTTAGGAAGCATCTGAATATATGATTAGGCTTTTATAGGGTTATATATTGGGCGATGGGATTCGATTCCCCAATTGGTGATTAACAACCCTAGGCCTCACAACGCAATATATTTATTGGAAAGGAGAATTCGATGCTTGCTATTCAGTTCACCCAAATTGTCTAGTTGATGCAGCATCCATGTGCATCTTTACATAAATACTCAAGTATGGAAGTGTGATGCTTTGATGGCTTTATAATCTGTTGCATCTGCACTGGATATATTTTGCTTCGCAGTTGGTCCATGCGTATTCACGCTATCCTCACGAAATAATTTGTTACAGGGCTTATTTCAATGAATCGCCAGTCGAGGTTGTTAAGGAACAGGATAATAAGAAGGCAACTGATGCCATAATTCCTTCTATGCCTGGACATGTTTTCCAAGCTTTTACATTGCTGAAATCAAGCCCGGAGGCTCAGGTTTGTGCAATGGCCCCTGTAAACATACTGCACTACTCATTATGGGAAATCAATTATTTGTCACCCTATAGATGCCACTCCAAGGGGGAAATTGTTTGTCACATTCGTCACCTTCATACAATGCTACCTAGTATGTTTAATTTTGTTATTAGGATAATAATGTATTGTGTTGCCAATAGTTTGTTGTCTTACTCTATCTGCTATAATTATAAACTTAGAATAAAACCCTTTTGACATATGTTTGTGTGTTGCTCCTGTCTGGTCTGCAATAGTTAGTTTTGTGGGCAGTCTTTGCTTTTCAATTACACAGTTTAAATATGTAGGATAGCTCTGTATCACATAGTTTATACTAGTTGATTGTGTAGCCGTACTGCAATGGATCACTTAGATTAATTTGTTCTGATATCATCTGTTATGTTCCTCACTGAAACTGTTTGTTGACTCTTGATCTCCAGAGTGTTGTAGCCTCCCTTGCATCAGATAGAAATGTCTGGGATGCAGTATTGAAGAATGAGAAGGTTATGGAATTTTACAAGAATCACCAGACAAGTATGTGCCTCAGTTATTCTTTAGCCAAAGTTATATGTTCATCGTTTCTACCAACCTGTATGACCATTGATGTTGTTCTTTGCTTTGACACAGCTCTAGTTGAGACATTCCCTGAAGAAGCCGCCACAGTAGAGTCGCCGGGGAAGTTTGAAGACGCCACCTCTGAAAATGCATCCAACAGCGAACTCCCCACTGGCTCACCTTTCTCTGATTTTGTGGACAATGCGAAGAAGACAGTGATGGATGTGGTCCATAATATCACCAACTTTTTCAAGGACTTGTTTGGTGACTCGGCCAAGGCCCAGGACGGAGCAGGCCCTTCGGCAACAGAGATGGCTGTGGGTGGATCCTTCATGGCTCTGGCCATAGGGGTCATCCTAGTTGTTCTGTTCAAGAGGGCATGATAGCTCATCAGTACCTTTTGGGACCCATTGTGGTTTAAATCTGTCGAAAATTACTCGTCTATCGTATTGTCAAGTTCAAGAACTCCTAATGTAATGTACAGCTTGTGTCCTTGTCTTTGGAATGGAAACAGTACAATAAAGACTATCTATGCTATAGTATTTTGTGTGCATCTTTGTTTCTGAACCTCTGGTGCTGACACCACCACTCCAAAAGAGCAAAATGTTGTGCTTGATAATTACAATTGCAAATCTTTATAATATAGTAACATGAACAAGGTTATCGCCGTTTGTTGAATGGGTGATATGCTGAATGGGCAAATGAAAATAGAAGGTTATCGCCGTTTGTTTTGCTGAAACAAACATATGCAAGAGAAATGAACACAATGCAAAAAATGGCCTGTGAGGCAACCTAACAGGAACGATCCTCTACAGCCATCAGATGGCAGAGCATCCTGGCCGTTAATCACGCTCTGGCCCAGAGGTCCTGGCTCATCAACTAGACTGAAGTGCTTGCCTCCTTATTGGTAAAGGATGCAGTGGTACGAGCCTATAGAGCAGATCCTGTTCAAGCAAGGTCGTGCTGCATCATCCCAAGAACAAGCTTATATGTTGTGTTTACTCCTCGCAGACAATCAAGGCGGTACTGAAGCTCAACGCAAGCGCTCACACTCAGCTAACCAGCTGATGACCTCTCTCCAGCTGGAGAATGTAGCCACGGCCCAGTGATTCCGGTACAGGGAGAGCAGGCCCATGCCCATTAGCCCATTTGGAATGCAGCCGGCCATTGGCCATTCGCTCCTGCAGTTGCTCAGCCAGAGTTGACAAATTCCCCTGGACAGGATTCTTAATGGCCTCAGCTAAAGGCTACAGCCGTGCGCATCTAGCCATCAACCGCCTTACAATTGCGTCCAAACTCCATAACAAAAACATGCAGCGGGGCCGTTTCATAACCCAGCTGCAAAACTAATAAAATACGTGCACAAGCATATTTTTTGAATTCCCTAAAGAGAAGTATATTTTGTGAGAGCATTTTGAAGCTGACGAGCAACCGCTCCAGTTATTGTTCGTTCAATCCTCCAAACTTGCATGACGAGTCCCTTGGTTTGTACATTTAATTTTGTGAAGTTATACAACAGATACAGATTGGACAAATAAATAACTATTAACTGGTCAGCAGTGAGGCACTAAAGTTACAATTTTCTTTCACGCTATATGTGGAACATAGGATCGGCAAGCTGTTAGCAAGCTCTATAAGGGTAAATTCTGCTTATATCCCGAGGAATTCAGTATCGCCCTCGGTGAGGAACATCTTCCCTTTGTTTGAGCTGTTTGCTTTCCGTTGGGTATAAGGTTGCCCTCGCTACAAATGGATAAAGTGTTACCAAACCGTTTATGTCTATCTAAATGTTAACAGAACAAGAAATTGTGAATTGCACGGTACCTTCCGAAGGACAAATGCGAAATACAGATAGGACACATCCCACTCGTCTTGTAACAGTGTGCCTGCAATCTACGTTTTACTGTTATAAGATGGGGAGAAACTGACAGCATTCAAGGAGCCAATCTCCAGGATTCGGCGTGAAATTACTTTGGTCCTGCCTTCCATCACCAAGGGCACCCAGCCTCCGTAGCAGTTCAGTAAACTCTGGCTTTTGCAAATACTCATGCACAAATTCATGGAAGTTCTTCATCAAAACCAGCTCAAGATCATACTGCAAGGCATAAACAACAATGTGTAGCAAATAGTAACCTCTGTCTGTTGAGGAAAATGCAGAAATTGGTCACTGTCGAAGCAAGAGAAGAAATAAATACCTCCTCTGCGAGTAACTTGAAGAGATGGAATGGAACGACCCATTCTGGGCAATCAACAGCATCCTTCATGTTACAGAAGAAATTTATTACAGCACTTTTTTTCAAATTTATCAACAGAAAAGGAACTCTAAAGGAAGCTAGTCACAAACTCCAACCTGACTGTCAACACATAAATTCGAAAAAAACTAAGAGAAACTAGTCAAGATGACAAGATTAATTACCCTTTCAAAGCATATTCAAGTAAAAGGAATACTATGCATAAATTAAGGAATAACTGTCCCACTGTTACCTCTAAGTGAAACTTGTACCCGATACCAAAAGGTCTGGATGCAGGGAATTTCTAAGGCATCAAATCAAAACGATTGGATCAGCAGTAACTAACAAAAAGAAGGCAGAAGTGATAAAATAATGGTGCAGAACTTACCTTTTCAGCATACTCTTCACCAAAGCAAATCCAGTAAACACTGTTCCCAAATTCCAAACCTTCAGCTGAGCATAGCAAAAGAGTTTTATTATTTTCAGACAGCTTACAGCAAGAGCAAGTACAGTGTGACAAAGTTAGCCAACATAAGATCCAGATGGTCGCTTTCAGACATACATTCTCGAAGCCTTTTGATAATGACGTTTGCATCAGGCATCATCCCGATAAAAATTCCTCCAGGACGAAGCAATGCAGACACATTTGCCAAGGCTTGTCTAGCACGTGCTTCAGTTGACCACGAATAATGTAAAGCAAACTGAAATTGTTGAGCGGGAGTTTTTTTTGAAATTGTAGAGCGGGAGTTATTCAAAATAGAATTTGTATGATTGAAGAGAATTCCTTGTTCGAACAACAAGAGAGCTCTTTATAACCTTACTCAAATAGTCAACTACTCTTTATAAGCTTTATTACAAGATTTGCGATAAATGAGCAACTAAAAGAACATTTTAGTCATCAAAGTAAAATAGTAATGTTTCTTTATTGTGCAGAAACGATGATACTAAATGCTGAACCATCTTCTTATTGAAAAATATTTGCATGGTAGCTGTCTATCATGAATGCATTCATGGCCATGTAGATTTAGAGAAGCTTCGACAAATAAAAATGTGCACTGACAATTAGGAAAGGATAAAGTTGAACCCACACAACAAATGGAGAAATGTAAAATCAATGGCTAAAAGTAGAAAGCGAGATGCCTCACCTGACAGCTACATATGTCAAAAGAAGCATCCTCATGTAAATACTCATCCAGACGAGCCTATGGAAGAAAGAAAAGAAAAGAAATTGGTTTGTTTGTACCTCAATCTCTTTAAACATAATAAGCATAAGAAGAAAGTCACAGGCAACAAAAGCCTGTATCACATCTTCAGTTCTAAAAAAAAAGTATGAAAGTGTTCTATGCAATGGTGCATTGTTGCATATAATTTGACATAATTACAAAATATAATCAGCTGTTTTAAACAGCGTGTGGTTATATGCCTGGTAGCAAGTTCAGTCTATTAGTGGGTTTACAAGTGCAAATGTAAACCATCAAGTCAGTCATGGGTAACCAATTAGCATTTTTCTTTCTTTTACCTCATAACAATCAGTGCAAAGAAGTCGTGCAGGGAAACTGAACTTCTTCCTCCGTTGTTGATCTGTGTCACCATTGTAGCGGGTCATGCCATCTTTTATCTGAAAGTGTAAGGCTATTATATGCCCATGACCCAAACTGATGCAGATACACCAAGATGACATTACAACAGAAAGTGTTGAGTCTATTAATTTGTAATTTGAGATCTCTAAGAGGCATGAAACATAAACATGCAAGAGCACCTAGAGAGAAAAAATATATAAATGTTCAGAGGGCCAGCAAAATCTAGAGATTCCATCAGGTATCAAGGATAGCAACTCAAAAATGGTTAGCTGAATATAACGATAATACAAAACAGCTCCTGGTTTATTTGTAAACACAGAATAAATGTCTTGTGTGGTAGGAAACTAACCGAGCCTTCAGCAATATCAACTCCCACGTAGTAACCAACCTTGGCTTTATCCCACTTTATCAAATCACCTCCCTGCATTACCAAAACAGAGCAGCATAGGTCCAATGGTTAATACTAACTTCAAGCACGAGAGCCAGAGCCTTTTCTACATACAGTAACCGCAGCTGGCCACTTACCTTCCCGCAACCGCAAGCTAGATCAAGCACGCAGTGGCCCGGGCGCGCATACAGCTGGATCAGAACACTCTTTATCTGCTGACACACACATGACAGATTGAACGGATTACTCGGCTACCATGGGAATGGCAGGATGTAATGTGAAACAAACATCAGGCGTTCCGGGTTCCTCATTTTTCATCAAGGAATCAAACAGGGATGGAGTGCTGTAGTGGTAGGGCTGTTAAATTGAACTGAGAGTCTGAGGCCCACCCAATTGTTGAGCTTCTTGAGGTGGATGATGGGGCTGCTGCTCCCGCGCTCCTGGAGCGTCTGGTTGGACCGCGCGCTGTAGTGGTCTGCCACACTCGGTGCGCTGCTCCGCTTAACAACCCTAAAAATTACAAACACCGAAAAATACAATCAATAAAATTTTTTTTAAAACATATCATGATTGTTGCTTGTCATGTAGGAACCCAACCTACTTGCTTTTGACACACATGTTTTGTGCCACGCAAATTAAGTAACACCATCACATATGACTTAATATATATTTATAAGCCACATGTGATAAACACCTCTTGCCTAGCATCTAATGTTTCATGAGTTAATCACCCTTGTACTCATGTTACACAAGGTTAGACTCTAAAGCTTCTTCTTACCTAAATCACCCATCATGTTTCTCTAACTCCCCTCATCTTGCTCAAGCTCTCATATTAGAGTCTTGTATCCGATGTACCTCTTGTTTACCTCCTTATTTCATAAGTCTTGTATCAATGTTGCACATGTCACCCGTGTTACACTCATGTACTTATGATACATGAGATGAGGCTCTAGAGTCTCCTTCTCTCTCCATCACCTACCTTGCTCCACTAAATCCCTTCATCTTGTTCATGCCCTTTTACATTGGAATCATGTATCCAATGCACTCCATGCTCACCTCTATGTTTCACTTGTTATATCTTTATGCAACGCTAGCTTTACACAAATATTGCACTAGTAGCATCTTCCATATGGCATTGCTAATTAACATGTGATTTGGCTCTTTTTGGATTTATTATGTGTTGTTTAATTAAAAATGCCAACAATATTTATTTATCAAATAAATAAATATCTATTATGTGAATAATACCCTAACATGGCCTATGACTTTATATTTACCATGGAACTATTTGCAAAACCCACACCTCATAGATATATTACATACATATATGCACATGCGAGAAATATGTCAAAACATAAATTGAAAAGGAGATGAAATAAGAGAATAAAGGAAAATCCATATCTAGCCCGTGACCGCGAGTCGGCCCAGCTTCGGCCTGCTACCCCTTTTTCATTCCTCGCCAGCACACCGGCCCACCTGGCCCAGCATACGCTAGACCGTGAAGCCACTGCCTGCCTCGCGTCACAATAGGAGCTGGACCAGCCGCTGACGAACGGGTCCCGCACCGGACCCCACCTATCATAAGTCCGATCCCCGCCTCATCCTCTGCTTTTTCCCGAGCGATAGAGCAACCGTGCGCGCCAAGGAATCCCAGGCCGGTTCCCGTTCATCCTCGACGTCCGTGCCAGCCACCTACCACGTCAACGGATGGATGGACTCCACCTGGCCGACCAACGCCCGACAGGGTCATGCAATCGCATGACCCTCTCGCGCGCGCTCTCACTCCGTTTTACCGCGCGCGCTGCCGCCAGGACGAAGCCGTGAGCTTGTCCCCTCCCTGTCCCCTCTCTCCCTTGGCCGCCAAGCCGCATCGCCTCACCTCGCTGACAACTGAGCCCCACCAAGCCGCGATAGCGACCCGTGGAACTCCCTGAGACTGTTCTGCCCCGCGTCCCGATCACGCCACCGCAGTGGCCCGATCGCTGCTCTCCTATATAAGCCCGGCACCGAAGCCCTAGGGTTCCCTGCCCACCGCCACCGCCTTGGTGGTTTGCGATTCCACTCACCAGCCACAGCAATTCGAAGAAGAAGGGGGAGGAAGGAGAAGAAGGGAGGCGGGGAAGAAAAGCCGGAGCTACTGCCGGACTTGGAGAAGATGGAGCCGTGAAGCCGGAGAGGCCGCGCGGTATCATGAGCTCGACAATGATGACGTCCTGCTACCTCACCCTGTCAGAGCTACCATGTCACGAAGATGTACCGCACCTCCTTTCCTCTTCAACGCTGGTGAGTGCCGCCAAGAGCCCCTCTGCCAAACCCCGACCTATGCTCTGGCCATGGCGCTCCGCCTCGAGAGCGTGTAGGCCGAGGCCTCTACTGGCCCTCTTGGACACCTGCACACGCACCCACATGACCAGCCAAGCCACAAGGACCACGGCGTCAGGAGGATGCCGCAGTGGACACCGCCATGCCTGTCGACGTGGCCGTGCGCCGCCGTGGTGAAGCCCACGTGCTGCCTCGTGGTTGAGCCTCGAGCCGTATCTTCACTGGATCTGAACCCGCTTCATCGAGAAGCACCCCATGTGCACGTTAGCTTCTGGACTCGCTGCAACGGAAGCCATCTACCTGAGGTCATGCCGCTGCTACGCCGCTATGGAGCGCCGCCGTGTCGTGCCGTTCCCCGATGTTTCCGACTGCCTCGAAGGACAAGACGAACGATGAGCTCCGCCATGAGGTGCTGCACCGAGCCGTGAAGAATACAAGGACCGCAAGGCAGCTCTGGTGCCCGTGCCGTGCACCATGGCCACGCTAGAGCTCCGTCGTGGGAGTTGCTGCCCGCACGGACTCCGCCGTGGAGAATTGTCGCCGCCAACCAGCCAAGCGCTTGCGAAGGGACCCTAGTTGACCGGCCAAGCGCTCAATTGGGACTCTTAGACGTCGCTGCTGTACTGCCACCGTACGCCGTCGTCGTTGCTCCACCGATCTCCATGGATGGACCTCACCGACGACCAACTGCTGCCTTGAAGGCCACCGCCGTATTCGCCGTATTTTTGGGGAGACGAATGGTAGGTTAATGGAGGACAAAAGACCGCCGTGTCGCCGATTGGACAACCTCGCCGTCGACGGCCAAGTCCTTTGCGGTGGAGGCAAGGTTGGGAAAACGTTGGACTCGGCAAGACAGAGAAAATGGACGCGGTTCATATGAACCAAAGGCGCTGCGGATTGACCCCGCTGCAGCCGGTGCACCGTGGATCAGAGACCTGTGAATGACGCAACTGTGTGCATCTTGGTGGACATGGTCCATGTGGACCAGAGGCTGAACGATGGAATCCAAGAGCACCTGTACACCGTGGACCAGTCACCATGAACTCGACCCGGTTGGAGCCCTGTCCAGATCCACTTGATGACGTGGCGCAACTACAGCACGCCATGTGGCGAGCCAAGCCCGGCCTAGTCCGGCCCGTCGAGCCCATATCCGGCCCTGTTCACGCCTGCTTGGCCCGTTCCTGGCCCGTTTGACCGTTGACCAAGTCAACGCTAACGTCAGCAGTGACGTCAGCCTGGCCCCACCAGTCAGTGATGACGTGAGCAGTGACGTCATGTGGTCCCTACCTGTCTATGCTGACGTCAGCATGACATCACTGCCATGTCAGCACCCTATGCCACATCACCTGGACCCACTGTTACACGTGGACGAATGACAGAGCGACATGTGTCACGCTCTGGTTTATTCTAGCCTTTTATCTTTTTTAGAATACATTTAAATCTTTAGAAATTCATATCTAATTCATACGAACTCAAAAAATATGTAACAAGTGTTCGAATTTTCTATAAATCGAGCTCTACGTCTTGAGCTAATGTTTGAGTGCATTTGGATCTTTTTGATATTTATTCGTTGTTTGTGCTACTCTATAGGAGTTGCTAAAGCGACTCATACGTCTCGATTTCAGAGTTGAACGTGGAGCGATCCGAGGGAGGAGGCTACGAGCACCAAGGAGGAGGTTCCGCTGAAGGACTACGTTGACAAGAGAAGACTCGTACCACTACTACCTCGGCAGCGCAGGTGTCATGGGAGCACCTTCTCTTAGAAATCCTATTAAACATGGCTAATATTTAGAATTGCTAGTGCTTTACTTTTATGCAATGCTTACACGCGAGATAGGTTTGCATGATAGAATATTACTTGATAGCCCCTACCTTGTCATAACCTTTCACCTGCTTACCCCCTGTTATGATAGCCATATGCTTATATGTTATGCTTATATATATATATATACACACTTCACTCGTTTACATTTTGATGCGACTTGATGAACCCCTGGGAGGGTCTGGCGGGGATGCCAGGCTTGATGGATGGATGTATGTGAGTTGGTGATGATGTATCTGGGTTTGGGTGGAACTTATGGCAGGGTGTAGGGTGAGGGTTGAGTCGATCGAACTGGGATCTATGACGCGCTTTTGGAGAAAGTCTTGCCTGGGAATGGATCTGGACATTCCCATGAAGAGGAGTCTGTGGAGGACTAACTTGGATGCGATTGTGGTCTTCGGGTGTGAGCCTCTGAGGGGTGGAACCCAAGACGAAGGTGCCGTGGTAGCACATTCAAGAACAACCCTGATGAAGATATCCTGGCTTGGTTACACCTAGGAACTGTTGCGCTGGTAACCGAAACATAGGAATCTCTTACTATCCACTCGCTTCCCATGGGAGAGACGGCCAAACCATTGGATAGATCGATGAAATTACTATCAGGCGAGCGTTTGATAGGGAGGTAGAAGCATGTGTCTCACACCCTTTCGAGATGGTCATGATGCTCTGCAGGAATGGGCTCATGGGTCCCCTCACAGTATCAGCCACTCTAAGAGTGTTCCAGGGCTGAGAGGTAGGATGGCATCGTTTTATGGTAGTAGGCGCCCGGAATCTGCCCAGGTGATCTAGAGCATCTATGATGGCTATCTGGTGGATTAGTGAAACCTCTGCAGAGTGTATGGTTGATCGATCGATACATATGCCGACTCATCGGCTATGGACCTTTCCTATGTTCTGCTTGCACCGGACTAGTGAGTGGAGTGTTCTACCTCCCCCGAGAGATACTTCCGGTCGTGAGTCAGTTGAGGGCTGTGGGCCGCTGAGACAGGTCGAGCGGGAGTTGGCCTGGTCAACCTGAGAGTGAGTCTTGAAGGTGATGGTGGTGGTGATGGATCTGGGATGGATGGGATGGTGGATGGAGGGGTGTGTGTGGGATGGGAATGAGTTAAAACTTGACTTATTGTCATAAACTTGATTACTACTTGCATGCATAGGAAAGCCATAGCCAAAGTATAGTATCGCCAGATCCCTTGTTTCTTTTCCACTAAAGCTCATCGGTGCTAACCATGGCCTGCACACATCTAGCGGTGTGCAGATTTACCTGCTTCACAGTGACATTGGAAATGTAAGGATTAGAAGGTCTCGTGCCTGCGCTCAAGATGGTTGATGAAGATTCTTTCGCGAATGTTCTCTACTTTTGTAGCTATTCTAGATGATTGTACTCTGATAATTCGCCATGTGGCGATGTAATAAATATTGTAAGCCCCATTATTGTACTCCTTTATCTAGTTTTGATGTATGGATTTGATCGTCAACTGTTGTATAATAATGTGAAAGCTTATATTTTCACATTATTATCCGTTCTGTGAGTTTTCCCTTCATGGAAAATTTGAGGATATTTCAGTTGGTATCGGAGCCATGCTTGACCCTAGGATGAGACCCATAGGTTTGGACGATAGAACAGGATGAACCAGTCCTTCTTTCGGGTATATACCGACGTTGCACAATTTTGTGCGTGGCTTATCTCTCATAATTGACTTGCTATCCCTTTCTGGACCAAACGAAGATGGTTACCTTCAGGAGTGTATCCTTTTTCTTCATCAAGCACTGAAGTGGGTACGCCCAAGTCCTACACGAAGAAATGAAGAAGCTTGGTGGTTTTGAAGAAAAGTTACAATAGACGTGCCGCAACAAGGAAGAGCCTAGAGGAACTGAGATCTGCTTCAAGGTGACCCCGCAAATTCTCCCTGGTGAAGTGATTCCCGCATCAATTGTGTTGTGGAGAAAACCACCCCTACACTCATACAACTTGCCACAACCGCTACACTTTGGCTTGAGATGCAAAGTATGCACAAATTCCTCGAGTATGGCCCCTGCCGTCTATTGCCCTACACCCTCGATGCCTCAAAAGTGCCATAGGGCAATGGGATATATGTTGGATGGCATTTCAGCTCATACTGGATGATCTCTTTACCTGAGCTAGAACATAACAAAGACCCTATGAATACAGACTTATCTCTGCATACTCTTTCAAGCAAGACATGTCTGCATACCTGATAATCTGACTTCGCTTCCTGGATGTGAATGCAGATGAAGAAATATGTGCCAGTTTCCTTCTCCAAAAAATTCTAGGATGGCTACGCCGATGCCCTACGTGAGACTCTTGAGCTGCTTGGCGTCCCAAAGGAGAACTGCATCTGGACTTGCCACAAAGAGAATGGGCTCGACGGACCGATGGACTGCTACTTTGTGACTATCCAGATCCTTGCCTACGAGGAAGTTCCTGAACTGAAGCCCCTGACCATTGGTGAGATGGACAATACTATCACCTATGCCGCACAGCTTGCAGCACGCTCTGCCCTCCAGCTTGTGATGCATGACACCTTTAAGCTCCTCGAGACTGGACCATACTGCCTGCTGCCCCGCGCCATCGATCCCTCTAAGAGCAGGATGGAACAATGGATCAAGGCCAGAGACACCTGGGCCAAAGAGTACAACGAAATGCTCAGGGTCGCATTAAGGCATTTACTTTTCCAAGATATGCTCATCCAAGTGTTGGAACATGACAAGTGCCACTACAGACGACACGTCTCTGTGCTAGAGGAGCAAGTGAAGGCTCAAGAAGAAGAGATTGCCAAGCTAAAGGAAAGAAGTTGGTCCAACATAGCTCACCTGACAACGTACATGAAGGTTTCCCTGTACCTGCATGAGCTAGTGGAGAAGCTTTACAAGAAATGGAAGAAATCTGATGCCTGTTGTTTTTAGGAATACCAGGAGATGCAATCTCAGCTACCTGACTGTAACACTCTGGTGTTAAGCAAGCATAATCATTTGCATTCTTAAGCATAAGCATCATTATGCATAGCATTGATGAAAAGAGTGATTGTCATTTCATGTATCATGTGTGATTATTCAAATTTTGCTTGCCTTTCACATGAAGTGCATATGTGGTATGAGTGTTTGGTGTTAGATGACCTCTAGGGTAACCTAGACATGTTTAGGACACCAAATGAACCTAGGTTTATGTTCATGGTTTTGGCTAATTAAGTTTTGTTGTCATGGTTGACCAAGGTGGACCATTAGAGTAGTTTTGTTTGACTGAATTAGAAATGATAGCTAGAGTGCTTGCATGTGTGTGCACCCTAAATGAAGTTTGTAGAGAATTTTATAAGGAATAAAAGTTGTTTTTACCACTTTTCATGAAAATGCTTGGAAGGTGTTCAAAAATGTTGAAAAAGGGCAAAATTGGGGGCTGATTTTCTATTTTGGGAAATTTTAAAAGGTATTTTAATTGGATTTTTGTATTTCAAAATCTAGGCAGAATCTGGCAAAATTTCTTTAAGATGAAATGTTCTACTCTTCAAAAGCTACATTTCATCTATTTTGAGTTTTTGCTAATTCGGCTTAGTTTAAGAGTTATTAAGCAGCAAAGTTTGTTCTGAGTTCATGGAAATAGTATTTTGGTGACGGCTGTACCCTGGCCGTCAGGAAAATGTTCGGCCACCGCCCATGTCGCCCAGCCCGCGCGCTCCGCATGGCGCGCGTCGACCAGCCGTCCGGGGCAGCAGCGGCCTTTCGGACAGGTTAAAACGAGGCGCCCGCTCTCCCTCTCGCGGTCCCCTCCTTCATTTTCCCCTCCCTACTCCTTCCCGCAGCGCTGCAAGCTCTCGGCCGCCGCCGCGCAGCACCGAGGTCGCCTCGCCGCCGTTCAAAATTCGCCGCCTTCGGCCACGCATTGACCCGCTGAGCCCCACAATCGGACGCGCCCGAGCCCGCTACACTGTCCTCCGCCCTCGCCTCGGCCCGTTGCTCCAAGGTATACTCGAATCGGCGAGTTTTCTCCCCGGCCGCCATGGCCGCACCTCGGCTCCGCCGTGGACTCGCCGCTCTGCCCATCATTTTCTTGCCATTTTGTGCAAATAGGATGCGCTGTGCCCCGTAGCCGCTAGAGCCCTAGTTAACCGAGCCGATTAGGGTCGGCCCTCGCCGGAATTTTGGATGCGCCGCCGGCGGAAGGTCGCCGTCCGCCTGCGCACGTGGCCCGAGTGGCCTCGGCTTCGCTCCGACCTCGATTCTCCCTGCAATCGACTCGCGCTGTCCCCCTCGTGCTATCCCTAGGGTCGGAGTGGCCGGAGAACCTCGGTAGCCGCCGGCGAGCCCGAGCCGTCGCCGTCGTCCTCTCCCGTCACTGTGCAGGGACGTCGGGTCAGAATTCAAGAAACCCTAAGGGTCTTTGTGCTAAGTTGCCAGACACAGCAATTTACCGGATAGGGCTTGGGTAGTTTCTGGAAATGCTAGGGTCCCCGGTGTAAAGTGGTTTTCCTTTTTCTTTTTCAGAATAGATTTCAGATTTCAGTTTAAACTTTAAAAATTCATAACTTGCTCATTTTTCATCCAAATGAGTTGGTTTAACTTGCAGTATTTTTCTTATGAGATGATCTATGCATGAAAAATATGAAATGTGGAATTTGTGAAACTTTTCTGTATAGCTTTATTTATCTCTATTAATTGTATTTATCTTAGGAAATGCATAACTAATTCTCTGTTGCTCAGAAAAATGTGAGACCAAGTTTGTTGGTTTTCTTATGTCATGCTCTATCTGTGAAAAATGTTGTTAGGCTATGCCATATGTAAATTTTTCTATGTCTAGTTATGGTGCCTATTTTCATGTGAGGATAAATAATTCATAATAAATAATGTATAAGGAATTTGTGCATGAAACTTTTTGGAGGGTGTTTATATGTCAATCTAGAGCTAATTATGTTCTGAGATCTGTTGTTTGATATACTTTTATGTACAAAGTATTTTATGCCCCTGAAATTGTGCTGCCTTGTCATTTTTGTGCAGGATAAAGTACTTACTGTTTTGACTTGAAATTTTTATGGTAGTCTTTAATTGGTATGATTAAGCTTCTGTAATTTTTACAGAATTTTCTGAGTAGTCTAAAGTCATGTTGTAGTTATACCCTGAATTCTTTCATTTATAAATAATGCTTTAGAGTTATCATTTCATGTGTGTAAAAATGCTTTTTATGCTATTCATGATATGTATGATCTTCTATTGGTTTTGGTTCAGTAGAGTGTAGTGTGCAAAACAATGGTTGTTTATAATTCTTTATAGTGTGCGAGTAAAGTTTTAATGCGAGGCTTATTTGGAGATTTATCGGTAGAAGAGAATGCAGATGACATGTGCTTATCATACATGTTTTCAAATATCATATCATATCATTCATTTTAGCTGAGCATTCATTTACCATCATCATCAGCATTGTATTTATATGTATGCACGGTATTCATACGCACTATGCATCATACAGGATCGTCAGAGCTCGCGACGGTAGTTCCCGGAGCACCAGGAGAGGAAGACCAACAGGAAGCTTTGGTGCGGGAAGCAGCAGCCGAAGAGGATCCCGAAGCTAATCTTCTGGAGTGTCCCGACCATCAGCCAAGTGCTTTCCTGAAAGGCAAGCCCCGGAGCATTCTCCCTGTGGTTTGCAAAATATCTAACTTGAGTCCCTTACTTGTTTGTTGCATTAAGTTATAGGCGTTGTTTTATACCGTTGCTGCATTACTTATATTCCTTGCCACTGTTTATACTTCAACTCTGTTAGGTTCAGGTACGATTATATGCTTAGCCCTGCTTAACTAGATCGGTAGAAGTCGGGTGATTTCCTGTCATCCGCGAGTTATAGGTGGTAATTCGGATGGTTGAATACATTGTTATCTTGGATAACCATGTGGAGATAATAAATCGAGACCGGGCGGGATTGGAGTTGAGAATGAACTGGAGGTTCAATGTGGTTTATCCCGTCTGTGTCGAACTAGGACCCCGTCCGTTGTACGTCCTCAAGTCATATTGAATTTATGCCTCACATTTAGCTGGAAGGATAAGTCGTTCCGACCGCGAAGCCTAATTTTGATTTGGGCCGGGAGTCGACCTGCTGTACGCATCGCATTGGTGAAGATGGGGGACCACGGGTTACGCGGTTGTAAGGCCTGAATATAGCATGGTGCGCCCTGCTGGCAGCCGGACGGTGCCCGGATGTGATGGTACCTGTTGATCTCGCGTTTTTCCTGAATTGGATGTCGGTGACCTGTAGCTCACCGTGGCTGGTGAGTGTGGTTTGTGTGAGGAGTACCCGCCAGCTGGTCAGTAATCGATTATAATCGCCATCGTTCCTGGACAGTGAACACTTGACTTGAGCAGCGGCATCGTAGTAAGAACTTGAACAAGAGGTGAGATGGTCGAGCTGTTGAGACTGGAAGATACTCAACCGGAAATGGTTACTTGCTGTTGAATAATTATTACCATGCTTGTTTAGTACAGGTGCTAATGTAGCATGATAGAGATAATCAGATTAAAATACATTGCTAGAAGGTCCTTATTAATTTTCCTTAATGCAAGCTTTTCCGCAATTTTTAAATGAGTCAGCTATCCTACTTATACAGCCTTGCATACTCCTTGGAGTCTTTTATTTTAGTTTATGACGGGTAAGTCTAGCTGAGTACATCCTCGTACTCAGGGTTTTATTTCCCATGTTTTTGCAGATGGTGAGATGCTTTATGGTTATTGTCAGAACTGTTTCTATCCCGCCTTGGGCGATGACTAGACCTTGGGCATGGTCACTCTTCTCTACTTGATGCTTTTGCTGGATGTGGACCAAGGACCTGGCACTGTATTTCAAATGTGTGTGTGGTATTTGAACTAAATCGCTTCCGTTTTTATTTGAATTTGAACTGGTTTGTAATAACTCTATTTCGTACTCCGATGATGTTTTAAACTTGGTGCTTGTGAATGAGTACGCTAAACTATTACGATCTTGGTCATGCCGAAAAAGTTTGAAATCCTTCGAGATTTCACGGACTACCGGGTTTATTAGGTCTCAATCATATGATTTGCTGAATTAATGGCGGATTATGTGCTTGTGCTCTAATAAATTGGTCGGTTCTGTTACACTGACCATCTCCACAAGGCACCCCGCACTGAGATATTCTTAGTGAAGTCTCCCAATCTCAACATGGATGCCTTCATCGTGCCAGACGTAGAACCTACTCCAGAATGGGAATGGCCCAAGAACATGTAAAGAAGTTGTTCACAACAGACACTCAGCTGCAAGAGATGAACGGTTATCCCTTTTACCCCATCGTGAAGCCTGGATTGACTCCCCAGAGGTGATCTACAGATGATGCAATTACCACCCAGCTAAAGAAGAGCCTGCATGGCCTACATGACGTGACTCACCTGCATAGTAGAGTAGATCATCCCCTTCTGTAGCCTACCTGCGTGTAGTGCGGAAAGTTCTCGAGAGCCTTTTGGCGTAGCAACTGAAGACATCACCATGTAATAACTTAATGTAATGAATGCTTGGATCTTATCGCATTTTATGGATCTTTATGCTTCTTTGTTTGAGTGTTGGATAGATTAAATTTTTAAACTAAGTATACTACCCAAGCAATTGTATCAAGTTGTAAATAATATAAATCACATGCACTCAGTCTTTGACCCTTATGAATCCTGCAACAGGGTGTCCGACCCACCTTCTCACCTAGAGCTGCTATGAACAGTGATCAAGGAAAGCACATGACAACCAAGGGACTCGACCATGTGAAGGAAGAGACTCACACTCCAATATACGATGGAATCCCTGCTGAAGAAAGTCTTACCCCACCCCCACATCTCCTAGCCAAGATTTTGGCTCAACAGTCTCAACTTCTGGAGGCCCTGGCAAAAGAACTGCAACAATGCTACAAGGAAGGGCCACTCAAGGACTTGCCGCAAGTGCTAGGAATATGCCCTAGAGGTAATCATAGAGATGATGATATTCTGATTGTATCTATGACATGCATTAAGTGTTTAGTGAATATCCATTATAGACAACTTGTGTTGATTGGCAATTATGTGAATTGTTTGTGGAACTCAATTACTTGAATGGTTATTCTAAAGTTGTCCCTGGTCGGCGTTCTTGTGAGAACACACTTGAATATTAGACCAGCACATGTATTAGTTGATGGCTATGTTTCACAAGTCATGGACATGGAAATGTCGAACTAATAATGTGGGCACATGTGAGACATGTAGGCTGGACTGACCCGACATGAGATTGTCTCTATTCATATCATGTACGTTATGTCCTTAGACCTGAGATTATGGTATGTACTTAAGATGTGAAATGGCCTACTTAGGGATTATCAAACACTGCTCTATAACTGGGTAGTTATAAAGGTGGTCTTCGGGTGGTCAGGAAGCATGCTATGATACATAGACAGTCAAGATAGAATTTGCCCCTCTCTGCATGAGAGAGATATCACTGGATCGCTCAAATGATTGGATCAACAAATGCATGGTCGTTCTTGGGTTAAGTGTTAACCCACGAGTTGAACCATATATCAGTGACAAAGTGAATAACTTGTACGTGGATGTAGTGGTTTGTCTGATATGATCTTTGCGTATGCTAGGAGTTATCATGCCTTGCTAGAGGTCATTGTCAACTATTGGGCAAGTAGGAGTACTTGGTCCATGTCTATGTGTGCGTGAACCCATAGGGTCGCAAGCTTAAGGGTTGAAAGCCTAATTCGGGTTAGACTCGAATTAGACAAGCTTTAGGGTTCCTGATGGGCCTCCAAGTTGGGGTCGCATAGGGACGCCTATAGAAGCAAGGGGTAGGGGTGAGGAAAATTAGAGTTGATTGATTCGATTGATCGATCGAGCCGGCATCGCCCACCCCACACTCACGCTTTTGCTCCGCGCGGACCTAGCAGTCTGGTTGCGCATTGCTTCTTCCTGCACGTGCATGATACCTTGGAGGTGCTGCATTTGCGGCACAAGGATGGACCTGGTCGATCACAGTGGTTGGAAACTGGTCGGCGGCTAGTTGGACTGGTCGGGAACGTGCTCGGATGATCCGCAAGCGAATGGTGTACTTGACGGATGACCATGCAACTGCACGGCACTGCTACAACACATTCGACTACATCAAGTCTTCCGCTACACCTGCATGTCTAGTGGTAATCCTGTGACCTATATCTAGCAGTAGATCCTGGTTTATGAGGTAGAAAAGTTTTATTTTCTGGCTAGCGTAGCACTCTCATAACCCTATAGCAAGTGCAAGAGAACTACTTTCTGTTGAGGCTTCCTACCTTTGATGGATCCGATGGGAACCCTATCACCGCCGCAGACTGGCAACATGACATAGCAGAAGAGCTAGACTCAACTACCTACAGTGAAGGAGAGTATGTCAAGATCGCAACTCACCACCTCACAGGCACCGCACGTGCATGGTGGAACAGTTTTCGCAACCCTCACCAAGACCCTGTCCACATATCCTGGAAGGAATTCACTGAGATTTTCCACAAGCACTATGTCCCAGAAGGCGCGTTAGACGATTCAACAGAAGAACTCCACAACATAAAGCAAGGACCTGAGACCGTTCACGAGTACATCCTTCGTTTCTGTCACATGTTGCGTTACGCCCCCAACATACATGACTCTGAGGAAGAG
Source organism: Bothriochloa decipiens (assembly GCA_023333625.1). Classification (NCBI taxonomy): domain Eukaryota; kingdom Viridiplantae; phylum Streptophyta; class Magnoliopsida; order Poales; family Poaceae; genus Bothriochloa; species Bothriochloa decipiens. Next base: position 30,622,526 of record CM041635.1, on the reverse strand, counting down.
ATGAAGTACTACTTCCAAAAAGGCTTGGACATTCCAATTCAGCTTGCTCTGATTGGAAGTACCTAGCACAACATCGAAGAAGTGTTCAGCAAGGCTAAAGAGGCAAAAAGAGACCTCCTGGAGTATGAAGAAATCTATAGAAACAAGAAGAAGCGCCAACGCGAGGAATCAATCCTCAGTTCGACACCTCTGAAGTCATGTGTGGAAGCCTCTACACCTCCCCACCCAAGTCATACAGTTGCACCAATTCAAGGCCAAGATGTAGGTATCAACACCACCAAGTACCCCCACCTTGAGACAAAAAGATCCCTACAGAATTGCTATGATAAGGAATGAGACCTGCAGGACACCACCATATCTGCTACTACAGGAGGAACATCCCACAACTGCTACTATTGTTGTCAGCCGGGCCACAAGGCTGTCAAATGCCCCAAAAGGATGACTATCCCAGCTCCAGTCCCCAGACAGGCTCTGAAGGATAAAAGTGGTGAAGTAAAGGAACTCAAGCCAACCCCAAGTGGTGAAAGGAGCACCTGTTTTGGATATGGCCAAACAGGACACAAGGCTATCAACTACCTAAGGAGCTGCAGCACTACACCAGGTGAGATTCGAATCAAACCAAATCAAGGTTCAGCTAAGGAGACCACCCACCGAGTTTAGTACACCAAGGACCATCGTGATGGTGAATGTGCTCGTAGAACCGCCCGCAGGCATCTCAGACAAATGTCTATCGAGTATAACCTTAGCATGAAGAAGCCTACTACGGTCCAAAGCAATGCACAGACCATCTATTTTAGATGCTATAAAGAAGTCCACAGGCTTATCGAATGCCCTTACCTGATGGGCGCATCAAACGAGGACATTATCAAGCTAACTGAAGGAATAGAAGATCACAGCATTCGTAGATCTATCCACCGAGGACTATCAAACAGGAATACCCCCAATGTGGCGAAAGGTACGTAATGTACATACATGAAGAATTTGACACAAGTTTGCCTAATGCATCATGTTTGTACATGTCCACCTAGTTTGCATAAGGACTTAAGCTTTTAATTAAATACACTTGTTGGAACAACTTGCTCTTGGATAACTCCTAAGATCTTTGGAATATAAAAGTAAAGAATCTAACATTGGAGTAAATCCTTATTTGACATTTCAACCTGTTACAACCTAAAAATATGGGGAATCCCCAGGTCTACACCAGATTGGATAATACAAGACTAGTATTCTAATAATTCCTAAGAAGTCACATACCCGATGCGACCATTTGGATCTAGTACCCCAAACTGTGGGATAGCCGACCTGCTAGAATAACTACGTCACACCAAATACTTCTCCGAGGACTTAAGAAACAGAGGTTAAATGATGTTGAAGTATTGACGGGACAGTCCTAGCCAAGTTCAGGAAGCTGGCTTGAGTAGGTCACTTTTCCCCATGGATTTGACAATTCCTTACTATAGGAAATGGCCGTAGATCTGACCAAGATCTAAGCTGCAAAGTTGGGAATTCTTACTTCTATGAAGTATAAGCTACTGATCACGAATGCAAGATGCTACCTCTAACACAACATGGAAGCTTCCAAGACGTCACTCGATTAAAAAGGCAAATTGATGACTATGCTTATCAGAGTAGCGCAGCGGAAGCATGGTGGACCCATAACCCTTAGGTCCCAGGATTGAAACCTAGCTCCTAATGCACGCTTTCCCAAACAAGAAGACCTGATCTACATCTTTCCTACATGTTAGTCATATGTTGGAAACTATCTGCAACCACAACCACTCAGCTAACGTCGAAAAGTCTTCTGATGGACATCTCAAGATCTACTTGGAACAACCACACTAACATCAAATCAAATCATATTCAATCAAGGATCGAAACAGGGAGAACAAGGAATCACTACTCACCCCTACAACTTAGTGGAGCAACTACGTCAAGGAACGAAGCACAAGAAGCCAGATATTGAGTAGACATCACTTCACCACTTCGATGAGTACTACTCTCCTTAAATCTTGGGGTCGAGATTCTGATAAGGGGGTAGGACTGTAACAACCCTAAAAATTACAAACACTGAAAAATGCAACCAACAAATTTTTTTTTAAAACATGCCATGATTGTTGCTTGTCATGTAGGAACCCAACCTACTTGCTTTTGGCACACATGTTTTGTGCCACTCAAATCAAGTAGCACCATCACATATGACTTAATATATATTTATAAGCCACATGTGATAAACACCTCTTGCCTAGCATCTAATGTTTCATGAGTCAATCACCCTTGTACTCATGTTACACAAGGTTAGACTCTAAAGCTCCTTCTTACCTAAATCACCCATCATGTTTCTCTAACTCCCCTCATCTTGCTCAAGCTCTCACATTGGAGTCTTGTATCCGATGTACCTCTTGTTTACCTCCTTGTTTCATAAGTCTTGTATCAATGTTGCACATGTGTCACCCGTGTTACACTCCTGTACTTATGATACATGAGATGAGGCTCTAGAGTCTCCTTCTCTCTCCATCACCTACCTTGCTCCACTAAATCCCTTCATCTTGTTCATGCCCTTTTACATTGGAATCATGTATCCAATGCACTCCATGCTCACCTCTATGTTTCACTTGTTATATCTTTATGCAACGCTAGCTTTACACAAATATTGCACTAGTAGCATCTTCCATATGGCATTGCTAATTAACATGTGATTTGGCTCTTTTTGGATTTATTATGTGTTGTTTAATTAAAAATGCCAACAATATTTATTTATCAAATAAATAAATATCTATTATGGGAATAATACCCTAACATGGCCTATGACTTTATATTTACTATGGAACTATTTGCAAAACCCACACCTCATAGATATATTACATACATATATGCACATGCGAGAAATATGTCAAAACATAAATTGAAAAGGAGATGAAATAAGAGAATAAAGGGAAAAGCCATATCTGGCCCGTGACCGCGAGTCGGCCCAGCTTCGGCCTGCTACCCGTTTTTCATTCCTCGCCAGCACACCAGCCCACCGGCCCAGCAAGCGCTGGCCCGTGAAGCCGCTGCATGCCTCGCGTCACGACAGGAGCTGGACCAGCCGCTGACGAACGGGTCCCGCACCGGACCCCACCTGTCATAAGTCCGGTCCCCGCCTCGTCCTCTGCTTTTCCCCGAGTGACAAAGCAACCGCGCACGCCAAGGAATCCCAGGCCGGTTCCCATTCATCCTCGATGTCCGTGCCAGCCACCTACCACGCCAACGGATGGATGGACGCCACCTGGCCGACCAACGCCCGACAGGGTCATGCAATGTAACACCTCTGGTGTTATATTAACTAAAACATGCCATGTCATCATATGAATTACAAAGCATTCATGTTTAAGTCAATCTTAATGTGCATCAACTAAAATAAGTTTACATTTCATAGGTTGATTGTGTTTCTGGAATGTTTTGTCACATGAATAATAAAATCCTACTTTCGAATGTCATCTCAAATACTTAGTTTATATTCTATGTACTTGAGGTGTAAACCGTGTTTACACTAGTGTCAGGCATAGTATATAAATCTAAGTCCAACCCTTAAAAGTGATTTCCATATTTGAAGTTGAATATGGACTTCAAAGCTTATTCCCAAGTTTTGCAATTCAAATTTAAATTTAAATTGGAAAGTTATAAAATGTTTTCAAAAGTCAACTTGGTCAACCAATGGTGTCATTGGGTCATTGACCTAAAAATGTACTTGAATGACGTTTGTGATCACTAATGACCAACCAATTAATTTAGAAACCAAATCGAATCTGAGTTAGGTTTCAAAAACAATTTATTTCAAAACCTGGTTTTATTGCCTTTTCTATAATTCAAAATCTATACGGAATTTGGAGATACTCTAAAAAGATAGTTTACAGATCTTGACAAGAGCTACAAATTTGGTATTTAAAGTTTTTTAAGTTTCTAAAAGGAATTTCAAATGAATTTGAAAATACAGTTTTTTCGCAATTGTCCCCTTTTGATTTTCAAACTATAATTCAAAAATTATGTATAATTTGAGAAAACTTTGTATAGGAAAAATGTTTGGTTTAAAAATTTGAGCATTTCATAATTTTGGATATTTTCAAGTTTTATTGAAAAATCAAAAGTAATTTTAAATATTTTTTTAGGGTTTTATTCCCCTTTTGAATTTGAATTTATATTTCAAAAACTATGCAGAATTCAAAAATATTTTTAAAGGAAAGATGTAGCTCTTGAAAAGTTATGCAAATGATATTTTGAATATTTTCAAGTTCCTATGTAATTTCTGAAGTAATTGCAAATTTTCAAAAATAACCTAATCTGCTACAGTATCGGGACCTATGAGCAGCTGCCATCGCCGGCTTCTCAAGCCGCGCCGCTGCCCACCGCTGCACATGCCACCCTGCCGCGGCCGCCAGCTTGCCCCGAACGCTCGAACCTTCACCGTCGTCGTGTCGCCCGTCCATGCTTCGCCCCTGCCGTATAAATACCGGTCGGCCGTCGTCGATTCTCTTCTTTTTCTTCCTTCTGCTCACCGCCGACGACCTCGCTCTGCCACCCAAATTCACCACTGTCACTCCATCTCTGCCCACCTCGTCTTGCCTGAAGCCTTGCCTTGACCTTGCACTTCTTCTGAGCCAGCTTGTGCCCGCCCTCATCGCCCGTAGCGCCCGCACGCCGTCATCTTCCTCGCGGCCGGTCGCCGAGCCGCCGCGAGCTTTCTTGCCGTCCACCGCCACCAAGGTTGAAAACATATTTCCTTTAACCCTCTCATCATGTTCTCCGTCTTCTCCTACCCTTTATGCATAGCTTGGTCGACTTGATGGTGCACAGGAACCGCCGGAACGCCATCCGTGCCGCCGGAGCACCGCCGCCGCCGTCACCGCCGCCGTCCGTAGCTCGACTCAGCCACTCCGAGCCTTCATCAACATGCCCTTTAACACGGTGAGCTCCTTCATCTGTCCATGCTCTCAATTTCACCTCCGTCACGCCGTAGTGTCCGGCCGCCGTGGCTCGTCGCCGGCATGTTCATGCTGCTCCGCCGCGCGCGTGGGCGTTGCGGCGGGGGTTCAAATTGGGTCTCATTTTGTTGAGGATTGTGTTCGCAAGAGTGTGTAGACCATGTCCGTGCACTCACCGTCGTCGGAAATCACTCCGATGAGCTTTGCCGCCGCGCCCGAGCTCCGTCGTGCCGCCATGGCCGCCGGCGAGCCTGCTGCCCCTACTCCACCTCTTCATTAGTTAGATAATCATGTTCGTCGTGTCGAGCTGAGCACGTAGGACCAAGTCTCATGGCTAGAAACCTCATCACCGGCGAGCTAGCCGCCGGTCAAGCGCCGTCGCCGTCGAGTCAACGTGGGGAGAGAAAAAGGATTTTTTCTTTTTCGAGAAAATGCTTTAAATGTTGTTTTTTTAGAAAATCATAATAATTCATGTATAGCTCCAAAAATTCTAAAAATTTTTGTGTATGCTCTTTATGATGTCATCTACCTAGGAAAAATATGAAATTCCAAATTTGAGTAATTTTGCATAGGTTAAAATTAGCTCTTTTAATTGAAAAATACACCTTCAATGATTTTTAATAAATAAAATAATTGTTTTTTATTTCTAAAATTTGTTTTACCATCTATTTAGACCAAGAGCTTTTTAAAATAAAATTTTGAGCTCAATTAGACAACTTTAATTTTATGCCTTTATTTTAATGCTTTTAATTAATTAATTAACCCCTTTAATCATGTTTAATCATTATACGGTTGTTTGACTTTGGGATTGCTTGATGAGCTTGGGTCATTAACCCTAATGACCTTTGGTACTTTAATTAATTGTTTGCGCTTATCTTAATCATGTCATTAGGGCTTAATCAACATTATTTTATGTGGTTAATGAACTTCGCTAATGAAGTAGTTAATCTTAATGAACTTAGAAGGTAGTTTTGTTGGCTTGCAACTTTATCGTGAAGGAAAGTTGTACTCAAGCCTTTAATTTGGTCATTCATCCATCAAGCATCATGTTTACTTTTCCATCATGTCGAATCATATCATGTTATCGTGTAGTCTCCGTTAACGAAGAGTTTAACGTTGTCGAACCAGATTCCAAGGAAGAGCAGAACCAGGAGTTGAGTGTTGATCCAGAGTCAGAAATCGTCTACTCCGAGCATGAAGGCAAGCCCCAGATGCATTCAAACCCTACCCTTATTTTATAAGAGTTTATCGCTTCAGTTATGTTATGTTGCATTAAGTTATATGAGTTGAGTGATAACCCACCAATTGCATTACCTGTCTTATTTCCATATTCCTTGATACCTGATGTTGGAATGCGTAGTTATGCTTAGCCCTGCTTAGTTAGTAGGTTTTCAAAAAGAAAAGAATGAAAAAGATGAGGATGGCTTTACTTGTTAGAATCAAGATGATAGTTCGGACGGGTAACTTGCATTGGGAAAGGAGTCCCTCTGTAGTGTTTTCGTCTATTGATGCCCTAGGTCCCGTGTCGATGGTGAACCGGTGATATCGAGAAACTAGAAATCCACATGCATGAAGTGACATATTAAGGGTTGGAGCCCAGTATGTCATGGAGTGATATATAGTGGGGCCAGAGTTTCCACATATTTCATAGTGTGTTCTACTGTGGGTTTAAGTTCCCATGTATATTGGTACACTAGGTTGTAGTGCTCATGTGTATCATGTGGTGATATATGGCTGTGGTTGTTATCCCGGTATATCTTTGGTCTGGTATGTATTTTGGTTGGAGCCTCATGCATATCAAGATCTAGGTCCCAGCTGGGTATGAGAATGGATTCGAATCGCCGTTGCTTCTCGGAGAAGAAGACTCGATCGGTGTTCATCATCGTAGTAACAACTTGAATAATATTTAGAGTTTAAGAATGAAGTTTGGTTGGTAATCGTGATCTAGAGCAATACAACTTTATTTTCTGTCAAGCTTTTCTGCAAAAATTCTTGTCTCTTTTAAGCCTTACCTTGTCCCTCTAGTCTGCATTTCTGAATCTCCACCCCTCTCTTTCGTTGGGTCAGTCTTGTTGAGTACTTTTGTACTTAGGGTTTGTTAAACCCTTGTTGCAGGTGAGACTCATGCACGGGAATGTTTTGCACCCTGCTGCATGACAGTCGTTGCGGAGAGTGACGACGAGTAGGATGTTTGGCTCTTGGGCAGAGCTTATCACCTGGTATTGTAATAAAGTTTTCTATTGCTACTCCACTACTACTATGGTTTGTAATAATCCAACTTATGATTTGTAAGCTTTGAACTAAATGGTTTGTAAATTTATGTTATTATAATCCTTCTGCTATTTTACTCTGATATATCTTACTTGTATAAAACTGTTGTAATACTACAATGTCTCTTTGTAATGATTGATCCTGCTTAGAGAATCGTGGATGATTCAGGATTTACCCGACAGACCTTTTAAGTCTCATGGCACACATTCATTGTTATTAGGAGTTTGTTTAGACAATAGTGATGCATGTGGGCCATATGATTTAGGAGGATCTGCCACACGCAAATCGCATGACCCTCTAGCGCGCGCTCTCGCTCCGTTTTACCGCGCGTGCTGCCGCCAGGACGAAGCCGTGAGCTTGTCCCCTCCCTGTCCCCTCTCTCCCTTGGCCGCCAAGCCGCATCGCCTCACCTTGCTGACAGCTGAGCCCCACCAAGCTGCTGCGAGACTTGGAGAAGATGGAGCCGCTAAGCCGGAGAGGACGCGCGGTACCGCGAGCTTGACGACGATGACGTCCTGCTACCTCACCTCGCCGGAGCTACCGTGTCATGAAGACATACTGCACCTCCTTTCCTCTTCAACGCTGGTGAGCGCTGCCGAGAGCCCCTCTTTCAAACCCCAACCTATGCTATGGCCACGGCGCTCCGCCTCGAGAGCGCGTAGGCCGAGGCCTCTACTGGCCCTGTTGGACACCTACACACGCACCCGCACGACCAGCCAAGCCACAAGGACCACGGCGTCAGGAGGATGCTGGAGCGGATGCCGCCATGCTCGTTGCCGTGGTCGTGCGCCGCCGCAGCGAAGCCCACGTGCTGCCTCTTGGTTGAGCCCTGAGCCGCATCTTCGCCGGATCTAAACCTGCCTCGTCGAGAAGCACTCCATGTGCACGTTAGCTGCTGGACTCGCTGCACTGGAAGCTGTCTACCTAAGGTCATGTCGCTGCTACGCCGCTATGGAGCGCCATCGTGTCGTGTCGTTCCCCAACGTTTTCGACCGCCTCGAAGGAAAAGACGACGACGAGCTCCGTCGTGAGGTGCTGCATCGTGGATCGGAGACATGTGAACCATGCGACTGTGTGCATCTCGGTGGACATGGTCCATGTGGACCAGAGGCTGAACGATGGAATCCAAGACCACCGGTGCACCGTGGACCAGTCACCGTGAACTCGACCCGATTGGGGCCCAGTCCAGATCCACTTGATGACATGGCACAACTACAGCACGCCACATGACGGGCCAAGCTCGACCCAGTCTGGCCCACCGAGCCCATATCTGGCCTTGTTCAGGCCTGCTTCGGCCCGTTCCTAGCCTATTTGACCGTTGACCAAGTCAACGCTAACGTCATCAGTGACGTCAGCCTAGCCCCACCAGTCAGTAATTACGTCAGCAGTGACGTCATGTGGTCCCCACCTGTCTGTGCTGACGTCAGCATGACGTCATTACCACGTCAACACCCTATGCCACGTCACCTGGACCCACTGTTACACGTGGACGAATGACAGAGCGACACGTGTCACGCTCTGGTTTATTCCAGCCTTTTATCTTTTTTAGAATACATTTAAATCTTCAGAAATTCATATCTAATTCATACAAACTCAAAAAAATATGAAACAAGCATTTGAATTTTCTATAAATCGAGCTCTATGTTTTGAGCTAATGTTTGAGTGCATTTGGATCTATTTGATATTTATTCATTCTTTTTGCTATTCTATAGGAGTCGCTAAAACGACTCATACGTCTTGATTTCAGAGTCGAACGAGGAGCGATCCGAGGGAGGAGGCTATGAGCACCAAGGAGGAGGTTTCGCTGAACGACTACGTTGACAAGAGAAGACTCGTACCGCTACTACCTCGACAGCGCAGGTGTCATGACAGCACCTTCTCTTAGAAATCTTATTAGACATAGCTAATATTTAGAATTGCTAGTGCTTTACTTTTATGCAATGCTTACACCTGAGATAAGTTTGCATAATAGAATATTACTTGATAGCCCCTACCTTGTCGTAACCTTTCACCTGCTTACCCGCTGTTATGTTAGCCACATGCTTATATATTATGTTTATATATATATACTTCACTCGCTTACATTTTGATGCGACGTGATGAACCCCTGGGAGGGTCTGGCGGGGATGCCAGGCTTGATGGATGGATAGATCAGATGGGTATGTGAGCTGGTGATGATGTATCTGGGTTTGGGTGGAACTTACTGCAGGGTGTAGGGTGAGGGTTGAGTTGATCAAGTTGGGATCTACGATGAGCTTTTGGAGCAAGTCTTGCCCGGGAATGGATCTGGACATTCCCATGAAGAGGAGTCTGTGGCGGACTAACTTGGATGCGATGGTGGTCTTCGGGTGTGAGCCTCTGAGGGGTGGAACCTTGGACAAAGGTGCCATGGTAGCACGTTAAAGAACAACCATAATAAAGATATCCTGACTTAGTCACACCTAGGAAATGTTGCGCTGGTAACCGGATCATAGGAATCTCTTGCTATCCACTCGCTTCCCATGGGGGGAGACGGCCGAACCGCTGGATAGATCGATGCCATTACTATCAGGCGAGCGTGTGATAGGGAGGTAAGAGCATGCATCTCACACCCTTTCGAGACGGTCATGATGCTGTGCGGGAATGGGATCATGGGTCCCCTCACAGTATCATCCACTCTAAGGGTGTTCCAGGGCTGAGAGGTAGGATGGCATCGTTCTATGACAGTATGTGTCTGGAATCTACCTAGGTGATCTAGAGCACCTATGATGGCTATCTGATGGATTAGTGAAACCTCTGTAGAGTGTATGGTTGATCGATCGATACATATGCCGACTCATCGGCTATGGACCTTTCCCGTGTTCTGCTTGCACCAGACTAGTGAGTGGAATGTTCTACCTCCCCCAAGAGATACTTCCGGCCGTGAGCCAGGTTGAGGGCTACGGGCCGCTGAGACAGGCGGAGCGGGAGTTGGCCTGGTCGACCTGAGAGTGAGTCTTGAAGGTGATGGTGGTGGTGATGTGGTGATGGATCTAGGATGGATGTGATGGCGGATGGAGGTGTGTGTGTGGGATAGAAATGAGTTAAAACTTGACTTATTGTTATAAACTTAATTACTACTTGCATGCATAGGAAAGCCACAGCAAAACTATAGGATCGTCAGATTCCTTGTTTCTTTTTCACTAAAACTCATCGGTGCTGATTATGGCCTGCACACATCTGGCGGTGTGCAGATTTACTTGCTTCACAGTGACGTTGGAAATGTAAGGATTAGAAGGTCTCGTACCTGCGCTCAAGATGGTTGATGAAGATCCCTCCGCGAATGTTCTCTGCTTCCGCAGCTGTTCTAGATGATTACACTCTGATAATTCATCATGTGGCAATGTAATAAATAATGTAAGCCCTATTATTGTACTCCTTTATCTAGTTTCGATGTATGGATTTGATCATCAACTGTTGTATAATAATATGAAAGCTTATATTTTTACATTATTATCCGTTCTGTGAGTTTTCTCTTCGTGGAAAATTTGAGGATGTTTTACCTCCGAGCACCCATGCTCCTACTGCTGCTTCCCGCCATGCCCGCCGCCTGCCACGCAAAACTCCAACCTCTAGTTAGCCGGCCGGGGCGAGTGGGGAGAGGAAGTGGGACGAGGCGAGGCGAGGCGACGGGAGGAGTACCTGCGTCGTACTGGCGCTTGGGCGCGGAGGCGGAGGAGGAGGGATCGGCACGGGGCCACTTGCTCGTGCCGCCGCCGCCGACGATGACACGAATTGGGTAGAGCCGTACTCGTAGCGGGTTCGGGTCGGGCTGCGAACTGCCGATCCAGCCGAGTTCGATTCAATTGGGTTTGGGTGCGTATGCGTCTCAGGCCGCGCCAGGCTTTTGGGTCGGTCGGTGACGTCACGAGTAAAGATCTGTGGTGAGTGGACTGGTGACGACCGGTGGGTGAGCACGGGTTGTCGCTCGCGATCACAAGTGTGTACGGTATGGTACGGTGATGAACTCTGGTCCGGCCGAATGTGGCAAGAGCCGCATGAATGAAGTCCAAATGCTCCGGGCTATATTTGGTCCGAACGTAATAGAGCATTTGCAATAATTGTAACTCAGTAACTATATGCAATCGGGGACAAGAAAACTCAATTGTCCAAATTCCATGGTGTATAGAATTCATACAGGGTAAAGTGCATGTGCATTACAAAGTGCCTGTGCATTATAAGAGCTAGGCCTTGTTTAGATGCCATTAAAATTGTAAGTTTTTTCACTCTCTCTCCATCACATCAATCTTTATATGCATGCATGAAGTATTAAATATAGGTAAAAAATATAACTAATCGCACATTTTGGTTATAAATCATGAGACGAATCTTTTGAGCCTAGTTAGTCCGTGATTGGATAATATTTGTCAAATACAAATAAAAATGCTACAGTAGCAAAGTTAAAAAAATTTCGCAATCTAAACAAGGCCCTACTGACCCTACTGAGAAAACTGTTATTCACTCCGTCTGAGGGGAGTGATTTTCTTTTTTTTTATTTTTGAAGATGCGTGTGGAGTGAATGACAGTTTTTTTCTGTCTCTCGCTCTCTCCATTCATCTGTCCCACAGCACTTTCTCCTTTTGTCACTAATAAGTTCGTCATCTCTTATCCTAATCCTTCTTTTTAGTTTAAACTGCAAAATCTTCATTTGTGTCACACCATTCATGTCATTGTATGGCCTCCTAAGCATATGTGTGTTGCAAGTGGCATGGAATCGTGTGGTTCACCCTTCAGGTGTCTATAATAGCTACTCATTAAAGTTGAGTTTAACCTCTGTCAATTTTCTATGCTGGTTTAGTCCTTTATTGCAACAGTATTTATAATGCACCTTGAAAATTATTTGATTTAAGAGTACACCAATCCCAACTCTATTATATTCTGCTTGATCTTGTTCGAGGGGCCTGCTGGAGTATCGAGAATGGTGGCAAAATTTGCCTCTAATTTATGTCTGCTTTGTACACTCACTCATTTTCTACAGCCCTACTCCCCGTCCTCCAACTTGATGCGCTAGCGTCGACAAGGGACATGAAGGATATGACTACGATGAAATTTTGGCTCTTTAATATTAATATAAAATATTAGGTATAAAACATACACCTATATTAGGTGTCTCAATTTCAAACTCCATGACCTACACGTGTTGCTTAAAAAGTGATTCATTCATAAATTGTAGTGAATTTGGTTTGGACTAGTTGAATTGTAAATGTGATCACGCGTATTAAAAAGCAAACTTGCTGATTGAAAAAAAAACTAAGAATAGAAAACAAAGTGGAAAAACATAAAGTTGTGCTTCCAAGAACAATTGAAAATAAAAAAGAAACAGAAAACCATGAAGCCACGAAAAAACGGCTTTGTTGGAAAATTTGGAGAACCAAAGAAACGAGAACCACCGACTAGAACACATAAAACTAATCCGAAGCTATCATATCTGATATTCAATCTTACATCCAAAAGAGTGGTTAGATGATAAAATCCTGGGGAAAATTTTTGCTTCTCTAATATTATCAAAAAGATGTCAAGAGCCTCTAGCCCAACTGGCTAGAGCTCCTCTGTGGCACTTCACAGGTTCTGGGTTTATATTATCAAAAAGATTATACTATTATAGTATAGTTATATAGGTAATGAATAGATAATAATAGATATTGTTATAGATTATATTATAGAGACGTAGACATAGATATGATATAGATATGGATATAGGTATAGATAGATATGACATCGTACCATTTAATATATATTTATATTTTAGTTGATAGCTTATTAGTTTAATACGATGGAACCCACACTGGCCTAATCGTTATTAATCGTAACTCAAGGTTGGATGGAAACAAGTGCGAATCCAGGACGCAATCTACGGGATTGTCAGTTGGGAGCGGAAAGGGCAGCGACGGATCGGATCATCGGAACGTCACGGCCCGGGCCCACGGAGGGAGGAGTCGATCTATATCATCTGCCATTCTGCCTTGCCGAACCCTACCACACCACCACCGAGCAATCATCAGCAAGACAGCCATGTCGGACACCAAGGGTCCCGACATCCCTGCGCCGCCGCCGCCGGCTAGCTACCACGACGACGAACCGTTGGAGCGCCCGACCGCCCTGGCGCAGGGCCCGGCAGCGAACGGCGGGCTGGTCCTCACCACGCAATGCGAGTTCCCAGCCATCGGGAGGTTCACGTCCTGTGACAGATTCGCGGTGCTCGTGCATGCCAAGGCGCCGTCCGACATGGCGCGCGCGCCGCTCGACCTCGTCACCGTGCTCGACGTGAGCGGCAGCATGAAGGGCGAGAAGCTGGCGCTGCTGATCCAGGCCATGTGCTTCGTCATCGACCAGCTCGGCCCCGCCGATCGCCTCTCCGTCGTCACCTTCTCCACCGACGCCAGCCGCCTGACCCGCCTCGCACGCATGTCGGACGAGGGGAAGGCCTCGGCGAAGATGGCCTTGGAGTCGCTTGCTGCCGAGGGGTGGACCAACATCAGGCAGGGCCTACGTGTGGGCGCCGACGTACTCGCCGGCCGCCGGGAGAAGAACGTCGTCGCCGGCATGATCCTTCTCTCTGACGGGCAGGACACCAACGGCGGGACAGTCTTCCACATCAATCCCAATGGCACAAAGACCTACGCCAACCTCGTGCCGTCCTCCTTCACGGGCGCGCCGATCCACACGTTCGGCTTCGGCACCAACCACGACGCCGGCGCGATGCACGCCATCGCGGTTGCCACGGGCGGCACCTTCTCGTTCGTCGGAACCAGGCGGCGATACAGGACTCGTTCGCGCGCTGCGTCGGCGGTCTCCTCTCGGTGGCTGTGCAGGAGGCGCGCGTCGCCGTCACGTGCCTGCACCGCGGCGTCCACGTCCAGGAAGTCAAGTTGGGCGCCTACGTCAGCCACGTGGGCGCGGACGGCGGCTCCGCCTCCATCGATGTCGGCGAGCTCTACGACGGTGAGGCGAGGCGGTTCCTGGTGCTCGTGCACGTGCCGCGAGCACGGTCGATGGAGGAGGTGACCCGCCTTGTCAAGGCGAGCTGTACCTACCGAGAGGCCGCCGCGTCGAGCCAGAAGCTGCGCAAGGTCGCCGCGCCGGCCGCCGTGATCCAGAGGCCGCTCAACCTGCCGACGCTGCCCGCCCCGAACTTGGACGTGGAGCGGGAGCGCGTCCGCCACGCGGCGGCCGAGGACATCGCGGCGGCGCGGGTGGCCGCGGACGGCAGGCAGAACGCCGGCGCCGCGCGGATCCTCGAGTCGCGGCTCAAGGCCGTGGAGCAGTCCGCGCCGGGCGCGTCCGGCACCGACCCCACGTACGAGGCGATCAAGGAGGAGCTGCGCGACCTCGGCGCCTGCGTCGGCAACCGGGCGGAGTACCAGCAGACGGGGCGCGCGTGCCTGCTGGCCGGCATGAGCTCGCACGCGCAGCAGCGCGCGTCGGGGACAGACGTGCCGCGGTCGTCGTCGGCGAGCAAGGGTAGTAGCGCTAGCGCGTACCTGACTCCGAAGATGGAGGAGATGGTGGAGATCTCGCGTGAGAGCAGCAGGAAGCGTGGCGGCGGCAGCATGTCGGGGCAGGTGAAACAGGCCAAGATCGAAGAGGTGTAAGGGACGATCGACTTCGTTCAGCAACCTCAGCATGGGTACGGTAGGACTGCAAATCTGCAACAACACTGCTGATAGTGTTGCTATAAACTTGGCATGTCATGTTATCTTATTATTATCAATCATTATCTTATTATTATCTATCAAGAGAAGGGAGGTTTGGCCATGGACTCGTTGTTGAAAGTAATGAAGTTTTCTCGTCATTTGCATCTTTTTCTACGATTTTTTCATTATCCAGCATTATGCGCAAAGTGGTAAGTGACGTTCCTATCAACAATGAGGCGCCAATGGTGGCATCAGGAATCTCCAGATTTGCCGGTTGTTCAGTTATTCAGAGATGCTTATAGGGGAAGAGGTAGGTTTGCGTACGTGTAAGTGTATTTATAGTGTGAGTTTACATGCGTGTTGTGAGCGTCTGCGTAGTATTACTGTGTAATTCTAAAAAACGCTAATAAGTAATTTAAGCGCGTACGTGATATATCTTTTGTGGTTCTCCATTCGGCAAATGGGCAGGAGTGAATATTTTTTTCTCGAATCAAAAGAAATTGTGTAACACTATATTAGGTAGAAGAGTTTAGACTAACATATAACGCATTTCAAACGAGCACATGATCGATAAAGAGACTTAAAACCCCAATATTAGGTGGTGGCACATTAATTTGGTTTTTGCCATATTGATCAGTTGGCAATTATCTAATCCTGAGGTCGAACCGTACCTTAGAACGAAATTTTTTGTTAGCATCGTAAGCCCATGCCATCACTCAACTCGTTGTTAATTTCCCCAATCCGATCTACAGATCGAAGCTACATACCTTATCCCGTGGAAAACTAACTGATGACCTGCATGCATGTGGAGTTAGCTGCTGAACCAAACATGCTGATATAATAGGTCGATATGATCATAACATGTTACAGGAGAAACTAAATTATTCTCAATACGTAAACATAGATAGGCCATTGTTCATGACAAGATAGCACGTGCGCAAAAGAGTTGATAAGGTAGCACGTGCACACACACAAAAAATATCTGAATGCAAACCCAAAAGGCTTGTTCAACAACGTGCAATATATGTTAGATAATTGTAGGTAGTTCATGAGTCTTGTAAACCAAGTTCTTTGTGCTTGCGACCAATCACACATACGCCACCATTGTTCTCGGAAGATGATTCCATACAGTACATTTAAAGATGTTAGTTTCGAGTAGATGCACTAGCAAAAGACCACAACATCTCAAAAAACCTCTAGAGGCAATGCTAGTCCCTCTAGAAGAGGCAAAAGGCTCAACACAACTAGCTAAAGTAGCATTAAAATCCAAATCACTCTCAAATGAAACTTTCCCATATTGGCAACTCTCTGTGTAACCATTCTCCCCCCTTATAGACACCTGGAGGTAGATGAGAGAGGATTAGGAGTAGATCATCAAGAATGAGAAGATACTCAAAGTGATACTATATACCATGTGTGAGTAGAACAAAAAAAATCCATATGCTAGCAAATGCTCAAAATGATCACACGAAAAGGTTCACCACTAAAATAGAACCAAGAATGTATAGAACAAGACTAACAACAAGTGTTAAACATGGTCAAACAAGGTGAACTAGCTTATAACAAACACCGACATATTAATCCAAGCCTTTGTTTTTTATCCTCAAGTCAACTTCTTATAACCAAGTGTTCATTTATCTTTAGCAAACACATGAAGCAAGCCAGTAATTGCAGCGATATAATATGAAGCACAAATTCTTAACAATTCTTGGATTTTTCATATTTGTCATTCAAACTTACCAGATCTTCATCAATCTAAGGCACAAGTTGTTTCTTTGCGACACAAAAAGAACTTAAGTTTTCCCGATAGTTTATCATGGGCTAAACATTTGCAATGAAATTTGGCCTTTGGCCCAAAGTATAGTCTCTAGCACATAGCAATAAGCATGCCAACACAAGTGTTGAAAACAAGCCTACACATACATGGGAACACGAGTCCAGTTTTCGTACGGCGGCTCCACTATGTATTGCAAGGTCAAAGAACGCGTATCCGAATAATGTGGTTGGCTCTCAAATTATTTAGTATCATCAACGTGTCTTTGCAATTTGCAATGTTGTAGTATTTTCACCCAGAGCCCAAGAAGTGCCAAATCTAATCACGAAAAACTAACCACCTCATTGATTATTTTAGATAGATAATGGTGAAATAACTTTCTACCTTCAAATCTCATTACCCATGTACAACATAATACCAAATCCACTGATACCAAAATTGGCTAGTCGGTGGTGGTTAAATATAAAAATGATATCATATTAACTTAGGCTAGCTGGGAGTCAAGTTCTAAGATTCAATTCCAAGCCATCCAAACACGTGGTAATGAAGATACCATTTCCATTCCTCAATTCCATGTTGAATGCCAACGTCCAAATGAGGTGTAAATGACATCGATGGGTTTTTTTTCACAATGCACGACGACTCACCCACCGTGAGAATGAAACAAGGAGTCCGATTTCTCGTACTGCGGCTCCACTACGGTACAACATTGTCGAAGACTATGCATATACAAATAGATTTGGTGGCTCTCAAATTATTTACTATTAATGCGTTTTGCAATTTCCAATATTGTCGTATCTTGAGCCTAGAGCCTACAAACCGCCAAATCAAATCCTATAAATTTAACCACCTAATTGATTATTTAGATAAAATAACGCCAAAATAACTTTCTACCTTAAAATCTCATCGCCCTTGTACAACATACTACCAAATCTACCGATAGCATATTAGGCTAGTAGTCGGTGGTTAATTTTATAGATGATACCACAATAATTTAGGCCCTTTTCAAAAAAAAAACAACCATTTTAGAAACACTAGAACTCAAGCTGAGTAAAATACACTATCGGTCCTCTTGTTTGCTCCAAATTTCTTACATAGCTCGGGCCTTCCTCAATTTCACACGTACTACAAAACATGTTTAGCAACATGGACACACACCAGGGACTAACCTGAAAATACGGTGCGAATCAATGGTGCAATCTGGAAAAACCGTTAGGCCGGTAAAGGGCCCGATAAAAGACACCTCCCCTATCCCTGACTGCGTCCCGTCTTCGTTCCTTCCCCCCGTCCCGTCCCTCCTCCCTTCATAAGGGCCGAGACTCGAGAGCCGCGGCCGCGGAGGAGGCTTTACGAACAAACCAGCCATTAGTCCCCAAAAGCCAACACACACAAACCCAGGCGATAGCGAGCGCGCCAAGGCCACGACGACGCGCGAGGTGTGGGAGCGGCCCCCAATCCCGGAAGCTTCCGGGGCCGAGAGCGCGCAGGTGGAGCTCGCTCGCCGCCGGTGACCAAGCCCTTGGCCGCGGGCGGATCTCCCGATCTGAGGGCGCCGCGCGTCAATTCGCCCGCAGGTACGCGCCTCCGATCCGCGGCCGCTTCGATCCGGCCCGGTTCCCCTGCGCCAATTCGCGCCCCTCCCATTGCTGCTGCCTCCTGATTCCGACCTCGGCTGAAACACTTGCTGCCTCTGTGATTAGGGTTTTGCGGTGCCGGGCGACGGAGATGAGCGTGGAGAGCCCCGGGGAGCAGCTAGGGTTCTGAAGCGCACCGTGGGGCACAGCGTGGCGGGCGACGACGGCGGGCCGTCTCCTAGGTTTTCCATGGGAGATGGGGGAGTCGCGTGCGCCGTCCGTGCTGTCGAGGGCTTCCGTGCCGGCGCCCTCGTGAGGAGAGGAGGAGGAGCGGGAGAAGCGATGCCGGACAAGGGGGAGAGGGCGGCTCATGGCCACCACCAGCACCAGCACCACCAGCAGCAGCAGCACCGGAAGAGCCAGCAGCAGTCGGCGACAGCTGCTGACCTGGAGGAGGGGGAGCTGCTCAATGGGGAGGCTGACACCAATGGGTTTCCTGAGAGGAGCATGCCGCCTAAGAAGTGGAGGAAGGTGCTGGCGGCCTCTGCGGCAGCTGCTGCTGCGGAGGTGGAGCCTGGTGAGATTGTGAGTACGAAGCAAGCAGTGCCACTGAAGAAGGCGAGGAGGAACGGGGAGGCTGAGAAGGTGGAGCTGCCACCGGAGAGACAGAGGAATGAAAAGTCTTCTGGGAAGAGCACCAGGAAGCCTGTCAAGGATGACGTGGAGCCAGGGGAGATTGCACTGCCAGAGAAAAGACGGGGGGATGCCAAGTCCCAACAGGCCAGTGATAACGGCAGGAGGCCAAGTTCATCTTCCCAGAAAAGCTCCTTGCGGGATTCTGATGAAGAGCCTGGTGAAATTAAGCCAGAGAGCAGCATCAGTGGCAGCGCAAGGAAGAACCGGCCAACAGAGCCTCAGAGCATTAACCACAAGCACCACGTCGACAACTCTGACCAGTCATCGTCAGGATCAAAAAATCGCAGGAAGGGAGAAGGGAAGAGTTTTTCATCTGCTGCCAGGCCTTTGTCTGGAAGAAATCGCGAGGTCTCGCCACCGACGCGGGACCGGCGTGATAGGCACGAGAGGAGCCCGGGCATCTTGGGCCGTTTTCCTCATGATCGCTTTCGTCATGACAGGTATGACAGGAGCCCGAGCCGCTTGGAGCGTTCCCCACATCGAGAGCGTGCTCGACACTATGATGGCAGAGACCGCAGTCCATATATTTCGCCTCCACATAGAGCTCGTCCGCCCTACTTCAGGGATAACACCCCAACTCGTGGGAGGGTCCAGCATGAGGATGTCAGAGACCGAAGCCCATTTCGTCATGACAGATCGCCTTCTGAACGTTCTCGGCCTACTGACACTCACGAAGCAAGCAAGAAGACCAGAAGTGGCAACAGCTCAGAAAAGTCACAGCACAAAAGCAAATCAGCGAAGCAATCTTCAAAGACCAGGAGTGGTAGCAATGGGAAGAGTGAGGAGAAAATCTCCAAAGAAAAACCCACTGAAAGCAGTCAGTACACTGAATTGCCACCACCACCCCCACTACCACCGCCACCTCCTCCGCCTCCGCCACCTCCACCTCTGCCACCTGCTGTGCCGCCTCCCCTGCCTCCATCACCAGAACCTGAGCCAACTGGAGTTCTAGCCGAAGATATGATAGAAGACATGGATATCTGTGACACCCCACCCCATACCACCCCACCTCACACTAGTGCAGAACCTGAACCCACCGAACCAATTTGTGATATAGGGAGGTGGTTTTACCTTGATCACTTCGGTATCGAGCAAGGACCTTCCAAGCTTGCTGAGTTGAAGAAGCTGGTGGAAGATGGATATCTTCTTTCTGACCATCTGATAAAACATGCTGATAGCAACAGATGGGTGACTGTAGAGAATGCAGCTTCACCACTGGTGCCATCTGATTTCCCCTCTTTATATCCGGACACTTCAACACAGATGGTTAACCCACCAGAAGCCCCAGGAAATTTGCTCGATGAAGCTCTAGAGGAGGCTTCTAACTTGGCATCAGTTGCTGAGGATAAACAAAAGGAGGAAGCTTCTGCAGAAGATACTGAAGAATTCTACATTGATGATAGGGTGGAAGCACTGATGGATGGATCAATTTTGGTGCATGGCCAGGAGCTCGAGATCATTGGAGGTAAAACAGAACTTCTCTTTGCTATATTTGAAGATTTATGTGTTTTTGCTGTGGGCTGGGCTGGGATTTGGTTCTCCGTTTTTTTGGTTATATCATTTTGGAGTTGGCTGCGAAGCCCTTGGTCATTGTTTCTTCTGGAGTGTGGTTGTGGAGGCAATAAACACGCATCCCATCACGATTTCAGTTTGCACCTGAAAGAGCCGATGAGGTGTTATATGATCTCTATTTGCTTGGGTTTGGGCCGTTTGGGCCCATAAGCATGCATTATTGGTCTTGTTTGGATACAGTTTCTGTTGCAAAAATCTTATGGCCCTGACCTTGGTTTTTCTAGGAATTTTAGTTGTTCCAACTGTTTTGCATCTGCACCCCCGGGAACATTTTTTTGATCTGACGATCATAAAAAGTTGCACTCTTTTTACATATATATCCTTGTAAAGCTCTGTATTTGGAATGTGTAACTGTATCAGATCTATCCATACCATGTTTGAAAGTAGATCTCTAATCTTCCTTCTAAAAATCAGGATGTTAATCTGAATTTAATTGGACATTTAATATTTTTTTGGGGGGGGTGTAAATGCAAATACAGAACTTCCCATGTCAAATATCTGCTGTTTTTTTGTTCTTTGATTTGTTTTGAATAAATTGCACCATACCTTTGTGAACTTGCACTGTACTTCATCCTTTATTTTACTTTCCCACTTACACAAATTTATGGAGCTAAAGCTCATCGGACTAATGTTGTAGCATTTTGCCATTTGGAAATTGCAGAGATTTTAGGTGCAGATTTTCAGCCAGCTGATTGGCAAAGATGGAGTCTCCCTGAAGGTACTGTATCAGTTCAAATTTTATTTGGCCTTAGAATTTTCACTGTTCCTTATCCAATTTTTGGGAATGGATGTACACTTTTCTTCGTTTTAGATGGTATCCAACTTTAAGATGCTCATTCTGCGTTCTGCTTTTCATATTTTATCATCTGCTTTTGAGCCTAATGTTTCTTCAGAAAACATATTGAAATTTGTTTCATCAAACACTACAGAAGTTCTTCTCTTCTTTCATGATGTCACCATATAATTCTTTGGTTGCCTTTATTTCCTTGGCATTTGTGATTTATATATTTTTATTATTATGTCAGATTTTGCTAGGTTCCATGTGCACACCGAAGGAGACGGTGGAATCAATGGAGGCACAGAATTCTTAGAAAATAGAGCAATGGATGCTTATGGCCTTGTGTCTGTGGAGAAAAACAACTTTCATCATTATGTTGAATCTAGCGAATGGTTTTCTGGGAGATGGTCCTGCAAAGGTGGTGACTGGAGGAGAAATGACGAATTGAGCCAAGATACTCCATTCAGGAAAAAACTTGTTCTCAATGAAGGGTATCCTCTGTGTCAAATGCCAAAAGGTAGCTATGAGGATCCACGCCGACCCTGCAAGGATGAGTTGTACTACCCTGTACGTGCTAAAAAGCATGACCTGCCATTGTGGGCATTCTCATCGACAGAAGATGACACTGACAGTGCTAATGACACTAATAAAAGCGGTGTTGTGCCTGGGAGGCCAGGTCAAGCCAGACAGCCTCCTAGGGGAGTGAAGGGCATGATGCTTCCAGTGGTTGGGATAAATTCTCGTGTTGTTAAAGACCAATCATCTGTTGAACCCCGTACAAAACCCAGAGGAACTGATCGACCACTTTCGAGATCTTCACGCTCCCAATCAATTGGGGCTGAGAGAAGTTCTGTCCATGAAGGTTCGTCGCATTTCAGGAAGCACCATGACCAGGATTCACAAAGTTTGCACAAGTCCAAGTCTGTTCCAAACATTCCAAAGGACCATGTATGCACTGTTGATGAGCTGTCAGTTAATCGGGGTGACTGGTACTACCTTGATGGCACTGGGCATGAGCATGGTCCATTTTCTTATTCTGAATTGCAAGTATTAGTTAAAAAGGGTACTATCATTGAACAAAGTAGTGTATTCCGTAAGATTGATAACACTTGGTTTCCAGTTCTTAAGGATTTTAAACCAGGAAGCTCTGTTCCCAGTGCAGCACGAAGCTCAAATTCTACTGCTGCTCTTGTGCACCCAGACCAATGTAATTTTGGTGTGAACCAAGGGTCAGGTAGCTTCCATGAGTTGCACCCCCAGTTTGTGGGTTATACACGTGGTAAATTACATGAACTAGTCATGAAATATTTCAAGAGCAGGGAACTTACTTTAGCTATAAATGAGGTCTTGGATCCATGGATTTCAGCAAAGCAACCAAAAAAAGAGTTTGAAGCATACTTTTCTCACAATTCAGCATCTAGGAATTTCGTGCCAGGTATTGTGGTCTTGTCTTGCATTACATCTTGTTTACTTACTTTCACCTCTTAAATTTTACTTTTAGATAATCTTAATGTATTCGAAATCTTGAACTATCAAATTTGTTTCACTCACGTATTCCTTCTAGCTAAACACTGAACGAAATTTGTGGACATTTGTAACATTTCCTTTTTCTTTTGTGAGCCTTACAGAAGATGGTGGGTCTGCTAAAAGGGCGAAGTTGCTACCTGACCAGAGTGATGAAGATATTCATTTGTCAGAAGACATTCTTGCCAGTCGGAAGGAGGACATGTGTTTTGAAGAGTTATGTGTTGGAGCACCTTCTGTTGATAATGATTCTGTGAATCCCAGAGCAGGAAATGAAAGCTGGGGTCTACTAAATGGCCATGTGTTAGCAAGAATCTTCCATTTTATGAGGGCAGATGTGAAATCACTTATTTCTTGTGCAGCTACCTGTAGGAGCTGGAATGCTGCCTCAAAGTATTACAGGAACATGTGTAGATTCATTGATCTGTCATCTGTTGGCCCTCTTTGCACTGATTCTGTGTTTTGTGATATTATGGTGTGTGTCTTGCCCTATCTGTTTGAACTTTTGAGAAATTATTACTTCTGTCGTCTCCTAACTTTGGACTCAAAACCATTCATCTTCCTTTCAGGCTGGTTATGAGAAGCAAAATATTAGGACTCTTATTTTAGCTGGTTGTTCGAATCTTAGTTCACATGCCCTTGGCAGAGTACTTGAGCAGCTTCCGCAAATATCCTATGTCCACATTCAAGGTTGCAGTCATCTAGGGGATCTGAAAAATAAATTTCAGCATGTAAAATGGATCAGGAGCTCATTGAATCCAGAGGAGTCATATCGGAAAATGAAAACGTTGAAGCAGATAGGTGATGGGAACAACTACGCATCCAAAGTTGCAAGGAACTTTACTAATCAGCTGGATGGTTCTGATGAGCTTGATGGTTATTTTGCTGATATTTCAAATAGAGAGAATGCTAATCTTTCATTCGGACAAGGTTTCTATAAACGATCAAAATTGCTTGATGCTAGAAAGTCCTCTGCAGTTTTGTCGAGGGATGCAGAAATGAGGCGTTTGATGCAGAGACAGGCAGAGAACAGTTACAGGAAGATGGAAGAGTTTGTCATAAACAGACTGAGAGAAATTATGAGAAGTAACAGATTTGATTTTTTCATTCCAAAGGTACATCACTATTTGATAATTTTTTGGATGAAGTCCTCTTGATAGTCTACTTCACACCCATATCTGTTCCATTTTACAGGTTTCCAAGATCGAAGGTAGGTTAAAAACTGGGTATTATGCTCGGCATGGCTTTCGTACCATCAAGCATGACATCCGTACCATGTGCCAAGATGCATTGAGGTAAAAATGACCTAGTCTAACCTAGTTGAAGATTTCTAGAAGTGTGATTGTTGTATTTCTAACATTTCCTATTCTATCTCAGATATAAAGATGGCAATGATTCCGGAGACATAAAGCAAATTGTTATCTCCTTCATACAGCTAGCAAAGAGACTAGGGAACCCAAGGTACATTTCTGAGAGAAATGGAGCAGCAGGCCAGGACAACCTGGACATTAGTCAATATTCATTTGGCACTAAACTCAAAAAGAAGCAAAATAAAACAAGAGGAACAAATTCGGTGGCTGCTGGAGTAGATAATTCATCTCGTGCATTTGACCTTGAAATCAAAAGAAGCCTGTCTAAATTAAAGAAAAAGGATGTTTACTCTGGTAGTGAAACATCAGATGATGATGATGGCTACTCTGAAGGTGATGAAACTGAGAGTGAAACTACTGTTTCTGATACTGAGAGTGACCTTGATGTAAATTCTGGAGCTTGGGATTTAAAAGGAAACGGTCTAAAGTTAATCGAACCTGGGGAATCTGTGACTGACGATCGTATATTGGGTGCCCGCATGACAAAGGCCAGCCTAGTTCCTCCAGTTACTAGGAAGTATGAAGTTATTGAGGAGTACCTTATTGTATCAGATGTGGAGGAAGTACAACGAAAAATGAGAGTTGCTTTACCTGATGACTATTCTGAGAAGTTGCTGTCACAGAAGAATGGCACTGAAAACTTGGAGCTTCCAGAGGTTAAGGATTATCAACCCCGAAAAGTAGCAGGAGATGAAATTCTTGAGCAGGAAGTATATGGCATAGATCCATACACACACAATCTACTGAGTGACATTATGCCTGCTGATCTTGAGTTGTCACCTACCGACAAACATATCTTTATTGAGGAGGTAATTGGTGCTAGGTTGCACTCCCCTCTCTCTCTTTCAGTTGAAGCTTTTAACTAACTTACCCAAAATATTGTCAATGCAGTTGCTTCTAAATACATTGAATAAGCAAGTTAGGCATTTCACTGGTTCGGGAAATACCCCTATGACTTACAGCCTTAGGCCTGTCATTGAAGAAATTCAAAGGTCTGCAGAGGATAGCGGTGACAGGAGAACATCAAAGATGTGCTTGGGAATGCTAAAGAGCATGAGAAATCGCTCTGATCAGAACTTTGTTGCCTATAGAAAGGTATGCCTTCAGCAACCTATCAACTCAGGGTCATTTCATGTGTCTTTTTGACACGTTTGGTACATCTTTTCCAGGGTCTTGGTGTTGTTTGCAACAAAAAAGGTGGATTTGGTGTAGATGACTTTGTTGTCGAGTTCTTTGGGGAGGTATGCCTTAGTTTTAAGTATTCATCCATTATACCTAGAATGAGGGGCAGTAGTATAGCCATGAATATTTCAATTTGTTAACACTGCAGGTTTACCCTTCTTGGAGATGGTATGAAAAGCAAGATGGTATTAGACATATACAAAACAACAGCGAAGATCAAGCTCCTGAGTTTTACAACATTATGTTAGAAAGGCCAAAGGTTGTGTCCAGTCTCTGGTTTTAATGAGATCTAACCTGTAACTGGCATCATTTCAATTCATGGTCTTTTTCATCCTGTTAACCTTTTACCTCTGTCATGATGGAAGGGAGACCGAGATGGATATGACTTGGTTTTTGTTGATGCGATGCACAAAGCCAACTATGCGAGTAGAATCTGCCACTCCTGCAACCCTAACTGTGAAGCAAAGTAAGCTCCTTTTGAGCTTCAGATTTCTACCTTGTGAATATGAACTGTTTCATTGCTTCTGTGGTTACATAATATTGTATAATATTATTCTTTGATTATTGGTCAGAATTTATATGCATGATGTGTATGAGGTATTTTTTTTGGAGGGAGTATACCCCCCTCCTATCTTCTTAATGAAATGGCACACAGCTCTCCTGCGTTGTTTGAGAAAAAAAGGAATTTATTTGCATGATGATGCAAAAATTGACATGAAAGCTATGCAAAGTGTGTCTGTTAACAATTGTCGATAGATTCAGCTTTACTTCCTAAATTGGCACTGCTCTGTTGTTACTCTTTCAAGATACTTGGCATTCCATAAATA
Organism: Bothriochloa decipiens; assembly: GCA_023333625.1. Classification (NCBI taxonomy): domain Eukaryota; kingdom Viridiplantae; phylum Streptophyta; class Magnoliopsida; order Poales; family Poaceae; genus Bothriochloa; species Bothriochloa decipiens. Next base: position 30,596,348 of record CM041635.1, on the reverse strand, counting down.
ATGTTTATTTATTTCGCGGGTCTGGAAACCAGTATGAGTGTATGACTGAGCATTGAGTAATATAAATTAGCTGTTCTCGCATATTCAGCTTCATTCTATTTGATGAAACACGGTGCTATTCTGAGTTGGGATTTATGTATCAAGTTGCTTTAACAAACTTCAGTACGTGTTTGCTTGGTTATGCTTATGGATTTATATGCTAATTAAATTGATACTCAACCATTGATAATTTGAATACATGTATGTGCTACCATGTTTGCATGCTTCAAAGTGCTTGGACTTCTTTTTCTCACCCTAAGGCTAATGCCCACTAATTTATGCTTTTTTTTTAAAAAAAATAGAGTGACAGCAGTGGATGGTAAATACCAAATTGGAGTTTACACACTTCGACCAATTGCAGAAGGCGAGGAAATCACTTTTGATTACAATTCAGTAACTGAGGTGAGCACATTGCTGGTTCCTTTATGAATATGTATAATGTATTACATTGCAATGTTTGATGCCTACATACTTGTTTTGGTAGAGCAAAGAAGAACATGAAGCATCAGTCTGTCTCTGTGGAAGTCAAGTGTGCCGGGGCAGCTATTTGAATTTTTCTGGTGAAGGGGCCTTTGAGAAGGTGAGCTTTTGGAAGGGTGCTGGTGGATAGTTTAGAAGGAATGCCTGTAGTGCCAATATTTATTGGTTATTTGCATGATTCTGACATGCTCACATCTACTGATGTCGTTGTGAATCAGGTATTGATGGAATTCCATGGTGTGCTTGATAGGCATAGCCTACTGCTACAGGCTTGTGAAACAAACTCTGTCTCTCAACAAGACTTAATTGACTTGGGTAGAGCTGGTCTTGGTACCTGTTTGCTTGCTGGTTTGCCTGGATGGCTTGTTGCTTACACGGCTCACCTGGTAATTCTAATAGCTGTCTTTTGTTCAGTTTCTGTTCTGATGTTGTAACCAATTTAGCTTGTTCCTTATACCAACTTTTGTTGTAAAAGGTGCGGTTTATATACCTTGAGAGACAAAAACTCCCTGATGAGATCTTAAGGCACAATGTGGATGAGAAGCGCCAGTTCCTTATAGAAATAAACATGGATTCTGAGAAGAATGATGCTGAGGTTCAGGTAAACTAGCTGATGGCTTGGTCAGGCCTCCTAGTTCTTTCCCCCTCTTTCTTATTTGTCTGAGTGTGACCTAATTATGTCGCTACTCTCAGGCAGAGGGAGTATTAAATTCAAGATTACAGCAAATAGTGCATACACTTGACAAGGTGAGTATTTATTTATGTTCAATCTTGGGCTTGTTTGATACCTAGCTACCATACATATTGTATCATTTCTTATCCTTATTGGCTTACCTACCAACTCTTCAGGTGAGATATGTTATGAGATGCGTATTTGGAGATCCAAAGAATGCTCCTCCTCCTCTGGCAAGGTTGTCTGGGAAAAGTCTGGTATCTGCCATTTGGAAAGGGGACAGTTCGATAGTTGCTGAACTCCTTCAGTCGATGGAACCTCATGTTGAAGAAGAGGTACTTAGTGATCTGAAGGCCAAAATCCGTGCTCATGATCCATCAGACTCAGAAGATATTGAGGGAGGCATCCGGAATTCTCTCATGTGGTAAGTTTGGGAACTGATCAGTATTTCCTGTATGTGCAATGACTTCTCCCCAACAATTACTTGTCATTGGAATCTAATCCTCGTTTTCTGCAGGTTGCGTGATGAATTGCGAACTCTTCCATGCACTTATAAGTGCCGTCATGATGCTGCTGCAGATTTGATTCATTTGTATGCTTATACAAAGTGCTTCTTCCGAGTCCGGGTAAGTGAAAGCTTAGTACTTACTGAGAAAATAATGTTGTGGTTTTGCCATCTGTTCTTTAGAGCTGACTCAAGTATGGGCCTGTGTGCAGGATTATAAGACAGTAAAATCACCACCAGTTCATATCAGTCCGCTTGACTTAGGCCCCAAATATGCTGATAAACTGGGACCAGGCTTTCAGGAGTACTGCAAGACATACCCAGAAAATTATTGCTTAGCCCAGCTTATCTATTGGTATAGCCAGAATTCAGAACCTGAATCTAGATTGACAAGAGCTAGAAAAGGTTGCATGTCATTGCCAGATGTCTCGTCCTTCTATGTGAAGTCTGCAAAGCCATCACAAGAGCGAGTTTATGGGAACAGAACTGTGAGATTCATGTTATCGCGCATGGTAAGTGCTATTTTGTGATTGCTTGGTGTTACCAGATTGCAAAAGTCATGTGCTCGAACTCATTTTGGAATGGGAGGTGAAGCAAAATTCGAAAAGAATAATTAATGACAGTTTAACTGTTTTGCACTCATTATTTTGTTCTAGAAAAGTTGGATGACGAAACAATTTATTGCTGTAGACCCCATATATCAGACACCATCACCATTACCCCTATCAGAAAAAAGGACACCATTACCTACCGCTACCATTATTTTTCTGAATGATTTTTTGCTACTTCTCATAACTTTATGCACATGGAATGCTTTTATGTGGATAAAATTAAATTGTCCTTTATCTTCTAGAAGAAAATATTAAGTTTTCTTGCCGGCTATTTTTTTTTCTCAATTTCTTCCCAAACTGTTTATCTTAGTGTATCTTGGCATATTGTCAGTACTCAGCATGCGTGCTTCTTTTTCATTGAATCCCAGTAATCACTGTCTTCACACCATCACCGTCACCCCTATCAAAAAAAAGTTGGAAATTGGAAGACTAGCATCATCTTACGAATTGTTTTCCCTTGACTTTTTGGTTCCGTTTCATCTTAGGTAATGATGCTTTGGTGATTGATTATACAGGAAAACCAGGCACAAAGGCCATGGCCAAAGGATAGGATATGGGTGTTCAAGAGTGATCCGAGATTCTTTGGTAGTCCAATGATGGACGCCGTGTTGAATAATTGCTCGCTTGACAAGGAGATGTTGCATTGGCTCAAGACGAGACCAAATGTTTTCCTAGGATAGTAAAGAAAGGATTGTAGGCAGATAAGATGGTATTTGGTTGTTTCTCCCTTTTGGAGATTTTAGTCTACAGGATTCTTTTTCCGACTCACACCTTGGCTACCGATAATGGGGAGTTTAGCTTTTAGAAAGCAGGGTAACAGTCTCACCACCCCCATATGTACATTCCCCTCTTCCTAGCTTCCTTGTAGAAATGTATCTAGTTAATAAGATTTGTCATTGATTTAATGTAGTGAATTTTCCCCATAGGAGTGCTCCCTGTTTTGTTTCATGTAAATGCAGAACAATTTCAATCTTGAATTCAGTAATGCGTTACAGGCAAGTTGCGTTTCTACAGTTCAGTTGGGCTGTTTCAGTCAATAAAGGCTTATGGTTCCATTCACAGGAAATGATCTGAGCTTGAGATTTGATGATTTGAACTGTACATGAGTTGTGAGTTGTGTTGCGGATGCCAATTTGAAGCATGATGCTATATTTTTGTTTCACAGGTGGTGATGGAATTTGCGCCCACTTTGTGTTGTGTGTTGAGTGAACTTGCAAACTGAAAGCTGCAAGGTGTAAAACAAAACTGTAAAGACGGCCTTCTCATTTGCTCTCATGCCTATTTTTCTGTCTATATTGGCTAATTGCAATCGAGCTTGTAGGAAACTGTCGCAAAGTCAGACTTGGTCCGGTCGTGTTTGTCTTTTTGTCACTGCAATGTGCAATCTATGTAACTTGCATGATGTGTGCTGTTTTTCGTGTTGCATGATCTGTGCTGATGTTTTTTTTTTTCCTTTGGACAAATGCGTTGATGGCTTGTTGTGTGTTTGTAAGGGTTTTTGTTCCTTTTCTTTTTAATTAATGCAAATAAATACAGCTCTTCGGTGTTACCGAGAAAAAAGAAAGAGAAAGATGGTACGCTGATGTATCTTGAATGAATAAAGTCTACCATATTATTCAAAAAACACTACTTATCCGTTATAAGTCTTTTAATTTTTTTAGGTGCATAATGCTTTTTTTGTTATATATGTGGTACTATTTTCATATAGGTAGATTGTGTGAAAATTGACATCTTTAATTCTACTTTTATTTTTTTATAACCAATTAATTCTACTTTTATAGCGATCCGAAACGGTACAATCTGATACTGGAACATTCTGTCGTAGTGATGGAGGAAAGCATTTGTTTTATTCCACTGCCCACATGCCCTGCGTGAATATTATCTTGGACGATTGGGGAATTTTTCTTCCTGACAAAAAGGATGGGGAAATAGATTTGCCCAAGGCGCACCGCGCAGCGCGCACGGACCCGACGCCGCGAGGCAGGCCTGACACTGGGCCTGCCCCTGCTGCCTGCCACTGCCTCGGCCTCCTCCGTCTCCGCCAGTTGCCAAGTCCAAACCTAGCCTGAATATCCCCCGACCGCAACGCAGCCGGTCTCCTCCCCGCGCTCCATCCATCCCTCCCTCCCTCTCGGCTCGCGCTCTCCCCTCCGGATCCTCCGCCGCGCCGCCGCTCCTCTCTCTCCCTGGGGCCGGCCATCCAGCTTAGCGGAGATCCGTCCGTCCGTCGGGAGCGCGGATTCGGTTCCTTCCCTTTTCGGTGGTGAGTCCGCTTGTGTTCCGTTCCCTCGTGGTTCCAGGGGTCGGTTTTGTGCTCGATTTTCAGAACCGAAAAAGCTTTTGGAAACGCGCCGCTTTCACGTGCGCGGATTGTTGCGCTGCTTGGCACCCTGCCTCCCGGTCCAATCCTGTCGATTCGTCCAGTACATCGGTTGATTCGACGAGATTCTCCTCCTTTTTGCCCCTGCAGCGTGCCGTGCAAGGTCGCCATTGCTTGCCATCGTAGAGCCTCTTAGTTGCCGATTGAGTGATGGCAATGGGTTCAATCTATTTTTGAGAGTAGTTTGCGGGATTCCGTGCAAGTGAGCGCTCGTGCCCCACGCCGTGTCTCCGCCTCTGTGCTGCGGCGGGTTGGGGATTTTTTTTCAAAATAATACGCGCCTGGGAGCGTGCCTGCTATGCTAGATTGGCTGATCCCGTCGGGAACACAGGGGTCTCCGCCATGTAAGATTTGCTCTGGTTGCTTGTCTGTGGGTGGGATCTATGATCGTTGAATGGGCCCGTTCGATCCGATCTGATCCAGGTTTTGATCTAGGATTGCTCTCCCAGTGCATGCAGCATTAGCCGGAAACAATAGATGCTGTAACACCAGTTTTTTTCAAAAAAAAACTTGGGCTGGGGCTGTATATATAATGGTTATGTCCAACATATTCGGGAGCTGTTCGGTTAATATCACTGATTGGAAGAGATCTTGTTCCTTCATAATTGTCTATTTTGTGTTCCATATAGCTTCCCCACTGTTATAGACTTATTGCTGTTCCGTTTTGTGACTATTTGTTATTTAGTCAACTTTAACGTGTTTGACCTTCCTGCAGGTTACTCAGGCAGTGAGGATAACTCCTGCGAGTGCTACTTTGAGTGTGGTGTGCTCTCTCTTCAGCTCGGTGATCATTTGAAAAAAAAGGGAGTTTATCAAGATAAGATTGAAATCGAACCGTTGGTTCATGAATGGTCTTGTCATGCTAAGAAAAACAAAGTCCTGATAACACATATACGGTGCACATGCTAGCTGGCAATATGAATGAAAACAGTGGCATTATTGACCTGAGTTCGGATAGTGATGATGACTCACTTTTCGATGATAACCAACCGCCAACATCTGCAATCACAAGGTCTGATCAAAATGCTGAAGGACGTATAATTAATTTTGAGGATGAAGATTGGCAGAGGAGCGCTCCTGCTCCGTCGTTGGCTAGGCCTACTGAGAACAACAATGGTCAATACAGGATTCTTCCAGCATCCCTTACAAATGGTAGAAATGCTGAGGTTCGTCGTTATACATTTGGTTCAGGCGACAGGATTCATCCCCATCCAAGCAGACAGGGCCTTTCTACTAACAGTAGAATTGATAGCAGTTCTACAGCAGATGCAAATGACAATAACAGGAGGGTCCTTCCACCATCCTTTTCAAATGGCAACACATCGAAATCTATGCATCCAATTGCTGCTAGTGAGACACGCAAGCTCCCACCACATTTTTCCACTAAAAGGCCTCCAAATGTCAGTGAAAACAGAATGGGGACAAATATTGCCAATGGAAATTTACAGCCTTCCTCTTCAATAATGGCAAGAGGAAGTTCTAATACACTTAATACCCAGAAAGTGGATGATGATGGTGCGTACGCTAGCATCACATGATATAATTTTATCGATTATACAAACATTGGAAATGGTTCAGATTTTCTGTAGTAACATTAATCTTTATCCCTTTTTATATGGGCAGATGATGTTATTGTATATGGAGGTTCTACCTCCCATAGGGTACTACCTCCAATGTTTGGAGCAACCAGTTCTAATAACGGTGAAGTTGCTAATGGCTTGGAGACACGCAGTCGCCTTAATCCTGAAAATAGGGTCTTAGATTATGATGAGAGAGCAGTATATCAAGAAGCCCTGCAGGTATATTTGATCATTTATGCGTACATGTTGCTTGCTTCCTGCCCAGCTAATACTGTGGTGTGCTGAATCCAGTGGCAATCTGAATGCATTTGGATTAATTGATAATAATCTCCTCTTCCCTTGAACTTACATCGATGGCGTTTTCTATACAATGTATTGTTCTCAGTGCTGGCTTGACCTGACGAATCAGTGGGTGTGGGTGGTAGTGGTAGGCAATATTTTAATTTAGGGAAATTTTGCTCAGGGACATCACAAAAACATGTAATATGCTGCTGGACACCGCCAACTCCGAAATATGCTCAGTACCATGATGAAATCGTGATTCTTTGCTGCTGGACACTGCACTCATTAAAATATTCATTTTCATGATTTGGGACAGAGAAAGGGCTGTGAATAGACAAAATTGTCCCTGCAGCTCATCTTCCACCTCATTTCGTGCAACTCATCCTCCACCTCTGTTCGCCAGCCATGGCTGAGTGCTGTGCACGTTTGGGGATGGGGGAGGGAGGGCTCTTGGCGGGCGCTTGCTGGCCCGTGGAGGTGCAAGCCACCGCACGCACCCGCTCCTCCATTCCTGCTGTACCACACATGGCCTACCCTCTGCTCCTGCTGCACTGCCCGTGGCCTGCTCCCTCTGTCATGTCGAAGGCAGGTAGGGACTCACCAAGGGCAGGCACGACCTCGGTGAGGGCTCAGCTGTGGAAGATGGCGGCGGGGACAGGGCCAGGGCCTCACCGGGGACGGGGTGCGGCCGGGGGACGGTGACATGGCCGGGGACACGCAGCCTCATCGCGGACGGGGGGTGCTTCTCATGGCGAACGACAGTCGGCGGGGACAGGGGCGCAGGGGCGCAGCTGGTGAACGGGGACCTAGCTGGGGGCACGTGACCTCACCGACGGCGTGTGGCCATGGTGGCGGCGGCGCACAGTCAGACTGGGGACGGGGACGGCACAGTAAAGAGCTCAGGGAAGGACGTGACCAAGGTTGAAGAAGAGGGCAGTTTAGACATTTTTTCATGTTCTCTCTCTTCAAAACTGAAAAATGAATAAAATAATTGATGCAATGTCTCTGGGCAAAGAATCAGAAATTTGCAATGTCCGTTAGCAAATTTCGTCATTGGCGGTGTCCAACAGCATATTAGATGTTTTCGCAATGTCCCAAAGCAAAATTTCCCTTTAATTTATCTAATTGGTGGTTTCCCACTTCATCAGAAGGATACTCTAGGGGAGGATACTCTAGGGGATAGAGAGGATCACATTAAGTTTATTATGTCGACATGTGTGATTGCTGTATGAATGCTTTTAAAGAAAATAAATTGCATCTTCCAACCTGTTGAATTTGAAATCATTCATACAAATACTTACCTTTCATTTTACTTTATGGTTGCTTTTTATGTTGTGGCACTGTTAAAATGATTTAATGGGCTTTTTGCAGTCTTCATTTATTCTTTCTTGTGTGTGGAGCACTTTTTTAGTAGAAAAGCAGTTCTGAAAAATCTAGCATGTCATTTAGAAATTCTGATTATTGGTTAACAAATTAGATTGTCTGGTCTCTGGTTGATTGTCCCCTTTCTTTATCTTGTTTGGGTTATTTGAAATGTAACAATATATCCATGTGCAACATGCTTTACAAAACATAGTTGACTGAATGCCTAGATATTTGAAAGCGGTTCTAGCAAAGAGGAGACTATCCATTTATCATAATCTTCAGGAATACCATGTGCAGCCTTGCAATACTTATATTTGAGTTTCTCATTTTGCTCCTAAGATTATATCCTGATCCATACTTTACCAAAAAAAAAAGAAGGTTTCGTCTCCATTCACTAGATCTTTCAGAAAATAAATTAAGTGTACTTCAATCAAGGAAGCCAGAGATTGATGGTGTATTTTACATATTTTTGATCTGATGTTTCAGTATATTTGTTTAGCAACTGCCATAGCTATTAACAAATCGTCCTTTTCCAAAGGGGTCCATTTTGTCTTGTGAACATGTGTCTGTTTTGACTTTTAAGTGAGGCATGCAGATTTGCTTTTCTTAATTTTTGTTATCTGATCTGAGTTTTTTTTTTATTTTTCTCGCTCAACTAGGATTTATTTTCCCTGTAGAATTGTATAATTAAATACCTTGTTTAGTTATTGTTTGTTATATTTCATTGTACTCTTGAGTGGCATCATTCTACTTCATGATTGTCATTGCTTTTAAAAATATGTTACTCAGCATATTAGTCGTGAAAAAAGGGAAGATGATCTGCCTGAGGGTGTGCTAGCAGTACCTCTGCTTAAGCATCAGGTAAATGGAACCTTGTATGACTCTTGGTTATGTGTCAATTCCTTCCATGCTATTATGTTCCTTATGTAGCTTTAATGCTTGAAAGAAAATGGCGTTGGCTTGGATGGTTTCAAAGGAGAATAGCTCACATTGCACAGGCGGAATTCTTGCTGATGATCAGGTTATTTCTGATTTCCTCCTTCTTCGTAAGCGATTAGATCTTTCATATTTGTATTCTAACAGCCAAGCAGTTGTGTTGTAACAGGGCCTTGGGAAGACAGTGTCTACTATTGCCGTTATACTAAAACAGAGGACTGAACAGTCAAAATTTATGTCTGTTGATTCAAATCGTTTGAAATCAGAAGCACTAAACCTTGATGAAGATGACGAGGGAGAACAAACTGTTAGCAATGAACCTAACAAGGACCAAGGTGCTAGTTCATCGTCAACAGCTGCTGGTAGTAGCACTGAACTTTGTGTTAATCAACTGAATAATGTTCTGAATAAAATGGTTGAAACCAAAGTGGAACGCAAGAAAAAGGCTAAAGCTTCCACATCATCTGCATCCAGCTCACGTTCCATGACAAGGCCAGCTGCAGGCACTCTAGTAGTGTGCCCTGCTAGTGTTCTTAAGCAGTGGGCTAACGAATTAACTGACAAGATTAGTGAAAGTGCTAAATTATCTATTTTAGTCTACCATGGTGGTGCAAGGACCAAAGATCCAAGTGAGCTGGCAAAATACGATGTAGTTGTCACTACATATACAATTGTGGCCAATGAAGTACCTAAACAGATGGCTGACAATGATGCAGATCAGAAGAATGGTGAAGAACCTTCTGCTGGCAGTAAAAGAAAACCACCAGCAAATATGCAAAGCAAGGCTAAGAAAAAGAAGAAACTTAAGGACTCAAACTTTGAGCTTGACAGTGGCCCAATTGCAAGAGTGCGGTGGTTTAGGGTTGTACTCGATGAAGCTCAGACAATAAAAAACTTCCGAACTGTAGTGGCCAGAGCCTGTTGTGGGCTAAGAGCAAAACGGAGATGGTGTTTATCAGGAACACCTATACAAAATGCAATTGACGAGCTGTACAGCTATTTCCGTTTCTTGAAATATGATCCGTATTCCACATATAACTCATTTTGCACAATGATAAAGCACCCAATTGCTAGAGACCCAATTCATGGATACAAGAAACTTCAGGCTGTGCTGAGGGTAGTTCTCCTGCGTCGTACGAAAGGTGATAAAAAAGGACTTTTACTCAATGTGTCTTCCTGCAGTTCCATTTTTTTAATGTATGCTACTAAGTCTATGTGTGGCACTTAAATTTTATTTCCACTAGTATTGTTTATTGCTACTGGACATGTGAAGGGGTTTGTTGAAATTTAATTCTTTATTTAACCCTACATGATGTTCGGGCTTAACATTCCATATCAGCATGCTGATTTCAGTTTTAGATAGTGCTCCCTCCATTCCAAATTATAAGTCACTTTGATTTTTTTGGTACATGTATTTTGCTACTATTATATAGAGCTGTAGCCTATAAGTTATTGCTATTCTATTGGGCATTGTTGTCTTTTCTTTTCTACTTGTCTCCGTTTTGTCATGTTATAGTTCCTTTTCATTGTGCATGTGGACTTGGCTGAGTTGATTCTATCTTCCATTTGGTTAATCCCTATTAATGATTGGATGATACCTTTTCATGTAGAAACTCTGATTAATGGAAAACCAATAATAAATTTACCTCCGAAGACAATTAATTTGAATAAAGTAGATTTCACACAAGAGGAGCGGTCCTTTTATTTGACGCTGGAAGAACGCTCTCGGCAACAGTTCAAGGTTGGTTATGTCTTCAAGTTGCACTTGCTTTATCTTGCTCTTTTTTCTGGACAGTGCCTTGGTGTTGCTATTTTATTTTAAATTTGTTAGTTACATGTTGCCATGTAGTATACTCTATACATATGCTCAACATCAACGCCCATATTGCTAGCTTTTCCCTCATTTTTTCTATTTAATTGCCTTATGAGTTCATGCTTCTATATTTATTTAATCTATACTTGATCCAATCCATTTTTGTATGTCTAAAGATTCATAGTAGTTTTGTTCAGCAGTTACATATTTGCATCTCATGTTTGCAATGGGAAATCTTGAAATTGAAATGTCTGGAAGCTGATGTGTTGCCTGCCCATTTCAGGCATTTGCTGCGGCTGGGACACTCAAACAAAACTATGCCAACATCCTTTTAATGTTGCTGCGACTCCGGCAAGCCTGTGATCATCCTATTCTTGTGAAGGGCAATCAGTCAGAATATGGAGGTGATGGTTCTATAGAAATGGCAAAGAAACTTCCTAAGGAAGTGGTGATAGATTTGCTTGCAAAACTGGAAGTGGGGTCAGCCTGTAGCTTATGCGATGTAAGCAATCTAATTTCTCGCCGCAATTTTGATGTTCACCTTCTATCAACTTTTCCCTTTTTGAATGTAATCATTTGAGCCTCATGTGTACTGCTGGATGTGTGATTAGTTGGATTCATTTAGTTGGATTCATTGGGTCGTTAGGGATGGGCTCCCTTGTAGATTAATTACAAAGGGTGAGTTGTTTAGAAGTTTTGTCCATGTGGCCCCAAATGCAGATTTTCTGCACTAGCTCCACCAGAATTTGGGTATGTATACACCTTAAAAACTTTTAAAAAAATCCAGACATTTATGTTAAAACATGTACTATGTAAAGTTGTTCAAAAAAAATGTTGACATGTGCACTGCAAAAGGTAGTTATGTTTAACAAAGGATGCTTATCTGTTATCTCTTTGCACAGCACACATTTTTTTTTGCAGAAATATTTGGCGTAAATTTTTTAATATGATTTTTTTAAAGTATGCACATTTGGAAAATCTAATTTAGGTGTGTTCCTTCATTTAAGGTGCAGCCTTTCAGGTGATCCCACTTTGTTATGAATCTACTCCATCAAATTTCATTTTTCAGAAGTTTTTGTCATTGGACATGAACACTTAATAAATGACAGCTTGAACTGGTGAAAACGTATTTTTATTCTGGGCCATGCTTAAATCTGGTGTCATGGATGCCTAACACTACCAAGTAGCTGGGCCAAGTTTGCACACTTTAGGAAAGTTTTTTTTCATTTTTCTTTCATTTTTTTTCTATTTCCTGGCGTGCAGTATGTAAGTGTGTTATTTACAGTAGCTGGCTTTCAAATTTTCATTCTACTGCATGCACTTTAAAATGCTTTGCTTTCAGCTTATGTTATATTATATGTATGTATTGTACCTTTTGCAGGACACACCTGAGGATGCTATTGTGACAATTTGTGGTCATGTTTTCTGCTATCAGTGTATACATGAACGAATAACGAATGATGAGAATATGTGCCCTGCTCCTAATTGCAGTAGAACATTAGGTTTTGAGATGTTATTTTCGTCAGGAGCTTTAAAGATTTGCATCTCTGGTGAATCCAGTTCTGCAGGAGCTAGTTCATCTGCAGATAACGAGTCATCTTCAATCAGTCAAATCAGCTTTGTCTCATCCAAGATACAAGCAGCCATTGATATCCTGAATTCAATCATTAACATGAATGCCCTTACTGAAAGTGATACAATGGAATCAAACCGAAATGGAGTAGCCCCTGTGAAAGCCATTGTATTTTCCCAGTGGACTGGAATGCTGGATTTGCTGGAGCATTCACTAAATAACAATCTTATACAGTACAGGAGACTAGATGGAACGATGTCTCTCAATTTAAGAGATAAAGCCGTGAAGGATTTTAACACTGACCCAGAGGTCATTTGTTATGTTTGTTTTTTCATGCCTTTTTTTCTTTTACAATTTGCAGACATACTAAGCAGAAGTTTTATCTTTCTTCAGGTTAGAGTTATGATCATGTCACTGAAAGCTGGTAATCTTGGTCTCAACATGGTTGCTGCTTGCCATGTAATTCTCCTTGATCTCTGGTGGAACCCTTACGCTGAGGACCAGGCAGTTGATAGGGCACACAGGATTGGGCAGACTAGGCCTGTTACTGTATCTCGCTTGACCGTTAAAGATACTGTGGAAGATCGTATTTTAGCTTTGCAGGTAATAATTCTGGTTAAAGTTTTGCTGCTGATAGCCTGATACATCTTTTCTCCTGCTTATAGGCCGTTTGCCTGACTATTATTATTATTTTGGAGCATGAGTGCTATGCATTAACATTGTTGTACAGAAATGTTATTTAACCACATATATTTTTTAAGACGACTGCAATCATTAGATGTTTAATTGGGGAATTGTTGCTAGATCCCATTGGGCCTTGGGATTAACATGTACTGTGTCCTTTGAATTCTCTTACTCAGTTATTAATTGAAAGGCAGAGCTCCTGCCTTTGTCGTTAAAAAAAAATGTTTCGTTGGTTGCATAAGCTGGCCCACAAGAGAATTGCATGATAGCCTGCTAGGTGCTTGAATCATGTATCACATGTCACATTACGCAACTGAGGTCAGCATAAAGAGAGCCAAGCAAGTGTAACCTAGTTTACTACAGAGCACTAACCTTACCATGGGAAGGGATCTTGGTTCTGATGTAGCCATCCTTTCATAGGAGTACATCAACTCTAACAGTAACTGCTGTTCTTATTAGTAAAATTCTGCTACTTGGCTCAGCTGACCCTGATACTTGCTTGTTCAACAGGAGGAGAAGAGAACCATGGTGAATTCTGCTTTCGGTGAGAACAAATCTGGTGGCCATCAGGCCCGTCTCACCGTGGAAGACCTACGGTACCTATTTAAGATATGATTGTGAGGAAAACCTCAATGCCTTGGTCAACTTGTCAGGGCATGATGCGTTGTACTACCTACCTTGTATAATCTTATAATCCGGCAAAAGCCGTTTACCGTTGCGATGCGAGGCCCATGGGTCCATCTCGCACGCATTGCTGCAGCCCCAGTTTTGTGGTGCTCAGATTGCTAGATGTGTAATCTAGGGCTAGATAGCATGTGTAATATAACCCCCCACCCCTGCCCCCCCCAGGGCATGGAGGACAGTTTCGCGGTGCCTCTGCTATATGCTTTTCTCCATGCGAAGAGTCAGCCTGATGTATATATATTCACCATGTAATGCTTCTAACTTGCAATGAGTTGTTTAGCCAGAGATGTGAAACTCAGATGTTCGCGTGCTCTGTGGGTTATGTCTACTGTGGTTTCTGTCTGGCATCAGGGGCGAAGCCAAGAGAAGTGGCTGCCAGGGTTGGTACTCATTTCAAATTGCTTATTTATAGGGTCTGATAATACCATGCATGACATCAGATTGATAAAATAACAACTGCATATTGTGTCAAAATAAGGTTTAACAAGAGTTATCTCTCAGTTTTCCTCTACAACTATGATCCTTTATGAAAGCGAGCTATCACATCTTTAATTGGAGAAATCCTGGCTCCATGAAAGCATATGGTACAATCATTCATAAATCTATCTCCTATCTCATTATTGTCTTCACAATTTTCATTGTTGAAAAGCACCTCTCCACTGGCGATATGAAGAATCAGTTCTAGCTTGAGAAGCCGATAGACCAAAGGAAAAGCCAAATATTCTTGTTCTTGAAGTGTCTCCATGTTTATTGTCATCATCATCGGCTAGGGTTAATTTCCTTTATTCAGCAGGTTTGCTCCAAATCATTGCCCTGTTTTCAAATCTGACTGTTTGTGCAATGTTCATGCTTATTGTGATGCAATGGTAATCAGTTCTTAGCTGAAGCAAGTAGTTAGAAAACAACAACATCCCTTGGAAAAATAATACCCTATATTCCAGAGGTTTTCTTGTGCACAAGAAAATACTGGTGTAATGCAATTACATTTGAAAAGACTTCGAAGACTTCCTACCAGGGCCTAAAGAATCCTTCCAATATGCTTTGATTGCCTATCAAATTACTGAATTAGTCACATAATTAAAAAAAAACTAAAGCAGATAGCAGCTGGGCGTATATTGTTGAAGTCACTGCTAGATCGACACTCGCATCTTGCTGGATGCATGGAATGAAAGAGAATCTTCTTCACTTCTTTGCTGGAACCCAAGTTACAGAATGCTTTCTGAGAATCTGAGTTGGGATTGTATAGCTGGAAAAAAAAAACATTAAAAATCCTAAGACGACCTCATGTTCTGACGATCGTCAATTTAATTGCAAATTGCATGACTGGGTATTTGCTGTTTGGGGTACCTGTACGGCTCTACCTCATCTACATTGAGAATAGACAGCAGAAGAACACGAGATTGTCAGTCAGATTGAGGACGAACCAAGCCAATGAGCAGCAGCCGCTGCTGAGCGCCGGCCGCCGGGCAGGTGGCGACGGCTAAACGCTGTACATTTGACGTGACGCCGTTAAAGTTGGGCTGGGCTGGCGCGAGGATGTCATTCACTCACCCGTGGGCCCCACGAGATCTCAGCCCACTCGTTGTTGCGTTCATAAAGCATGCTCTGCTCCCCTCACAGTTCAAATTTCAAGTTTCTTCCACACGCTTCAGCCCGAGCCGGCCATGGCGAGGCCGAGAGCTACCACCACCAGCGCAGCCCCGTCCAAGCCGAAGCCGAAGCCCAGGTCCAGGGCCAGGGCCAAGCCTAAGGCGGCGACGCCGAGCCCCGTCTCGCTGCTCTCCTCCGGCGTCTCCTCGCCTTCCTCCGCGTGCCGCACGCCGTCCCCCGCCGCCGCCGCCGACGACGACCTCAGCTTCCGCCTCTCGCCGTCGTCCCCGCCGTCGGCGAAACCCGGCTGGGACAGGAACTCCACGCCCCACGCCTCCCCCGCCGCCGCCATGTCCACCGTCGGAGAGCTGAGGAGCCTCGCCGCGTCCCACCTCGACTCCCTCAAGCGCCGCTTCGACGCGCTCCACGGCGACTGCGTCCGCGACCTCGAGGCCTCCCACTCCCGCATCTCCAAGCGCGTCAAGGTTGGCTGCCTGGTCTCTCCGTTCCCTGCATCTGCATACCTCGCTCTCGCTCTCGCTCTCGCTCTCTGCTTTGCTTGCTTCGTCCAGTTCATCATGTGCGAATTGTGATGATTCGTGCCAATGTCATGTGCCCTGCGCTCAGATGCAGTCCCACGGCTGCCTGCAGCTGGCGGAGGAAGCGGACAAGGAGCAGAAGAAGATGGCCGACAAGATCACCGAGCATTCCGAGTTGGTGAAGGTACCCCCTGATCTCGTTCCTTGCGTGCGTTTGCTATCGCTGTTCGTCACAGACGTTACTAACTCTGTTACTGATTGGTCGCTTGTTGACCTGAATTCTGAAATTTCTGGTGGTTTCCGTGAATCGCAGACCTCGTACAAGAAGTTCGTGGCTGAGGTGCAGGCATCCACATCTCGTGGTACTTTGCCGACGGAAACAACATATATTTCTCTGAATTTCAGTTCAGTTCCATGCATGTGTTTTTCTTCTTCATCATGTTGTGTTCTGACTTTGGTGGTGGCGGCCAGTGTGCAAGGTGACCGTCCCTGAGATGGCGAAGTCCATGCAGAGGAGTATTGATGGCTTGCGCAGTCGCTACAACATCTCCGCTACACCATCAGCTTAGCCGGTGATTCGGGCTGTGTTCATACGAAGTGAGTAGGTAAAAATCATTGATCCATATGCTGTTCACTGCCGTATATCTGATATTTCTAGTGATTGTTGACTGTTGAGTGTCGAAAGGAGCAGTACCATAGTATGTACTTGGGATTGATAATGGTTACTGCTCTAGTGCTCTGGCCATGCCTGGAGCTAGATCGTCATGCTGGGTTGGTTTGGGGGGGGGGGGGGGGGGGGGGGGGGGGGGGGTGTGGGGTAGTAGTGTTGTGATGTCCTGGTACTATATTGGTGTTGTTTGTATGCTTGATTGGCGAGCCAATATGGGTTACCACACTCCTGTACTTGTAGCTGGTTATGCTACTGGTTGACAAATGACAATGGCATGCGCTCTGAGTTTGTACGTTCAAAAAGAAACTTGGATACTGTATTTGCTTGGCTGTCTACAGTTGAATTCGAGAACACTACTGAGAATTTTGATTTGGAAATAACAACTAGCTAGTTTGTCAAATAAGAGTTTCTGACTTCATCAGTGGGAATTTGGTCGAACGAGTGTGAGGGCCTTATGCCCTTACCCATGTCGAGAGATAGAATCTTCTAGACTTTGGCTTTTTTAGGCATGGCCATCTTCATTCTAAATCTGAATTCCTACTGTTTAATTTCAATAAATAAGGACCATGTCATTTACTGGATGTAGCAATTGCGTTTTCAGCAATTTCAGCATGATAGCACTATAGGCAAATAACATATACGAAGGATCTGTTTTTTTAAAAAAAGCATAAATCAAGGTCCTTAGTCCTTAAATTGCTTGGAAGTGTCATTATTAGTTTTGCTTGGAGGTGTGATGTTGGGACTTTTATGTTTAGGATAGGATGTTCTGTTGGGCAGATCAAAGTTTCTAACGAATGGGTTTGCGCGATGTTCTTCGTTTTCTAGAAAATATCCAACCTGTTCCTCCTTCCTGCCAATTTTTATCAGAACTGAATAATTAAATTAAATGTTATAATGGCATGCATTGTTATGATTCCTTAGAACATTGATTGCCAGCTTTTCGTTTGATGCTTTTTGTTACACATGCATTAGTCGATCCCACCTTGCTGATTCTTGTTTGTTTATTCTCGATCAGGTGCTGTTGTCCACATCAATTGAGGTCACCTGTTGAGATCTTCGATCGGCTTCGCAGAATGGACATGCACATTTGTACATAACTGTTGCACCAGTACATGAGACAGTTCCTTGCTACATCTCCAGTTTCAGATACTCCGAACCCGGCAAAAAAAAAAAAAAAAAAAAAAAAAAAAAGTTACTCCGATCCCTGGAACCTGTTTTTGCTTCGTTGCATTTCTTGTGCATACCGTAAGATACCACTGTTGATGTACCTTCCAGGATCAGAACATCTCACATTTGAATTGAATCATGTTTGTTCTAGTGGTACATTAGCTATCGCCCGAAGCCTGAATGAGTGAGTTGTTGTATGACAATTCACAACCAAAGCTTCAGCTCTTAGTTTGTTCTCCGCAGGCGTAATTTCAGTTCGTACCTCTCAGTTGATTTTCACTCAGCAGGCCTACACACACTTGTGCGGTTGTGCCCTAAATGTAAAACTCTGTAGGGCGCACTATGACAATGCAAGCTTACGCTTGCTGCTTCTGCTTGCATCCGGTCCACAACTAAACGAATGAACCTTCAGATTTCTTGTGATTAAGACGCTTGCTCCGCTCTCAATCTCGCCGCTACTGACGGGTTCTCGAGTAATTTGCCTTCTTTTAGCCACTAAGATGTTTTGGTTGCTAAGTTTGTTTGAACGAAAAAAGGTCTAAAAGCACAGATTATCCACGCAGCTTGGGTTGGGTGCGTCCGTCAGGTGTGCTGCTGCTGCGGACTGCGACGCAGTGAACACTGAACAGAGTCACAATGCATTTTTTTTTTTTTCTGAGGGGAGGAGTCACAGACTCACAATGCATGGGTGTGGGCTGGGACGCTGGGTCACTGGGTGGAAATGGGTTTCAATAGCTAGCGGGCCGGGCCGGGTTGGGTTCACTGCAAATGCGGGTTGGGGCGGGTCGGACCGGACTGGGTAACCCTGGGCACGTCGGGTCGCGCTGCTGTCCGCTCCCGGCTCCCGCAGAGACGGAAAGGCGACGCCGCCGGCCCGCCGCCGCCGTTCAGGCGCGACCTCCTCCAACGACGTCCGCTGATCCAGGTGCGCCACCTCTAGCTCCCCTCCCTCCCCATCTTATCCTCCGCATCATCCCCGTCCCTGCCGAAGTACTGCGCGCGCCCAGCTCGTATTTCGCCGCCGCCGCGGCCGCCACCCTGGCCGCCGGGACCCGTGCTGCGGTCGCCAGCCCCACCTTCTTATTGGCGCCGCATACCTTGTATTTTTGTTCCGTAGTTAGGTGAGGATTTTTGGGGCATCGATTTTTCGTTTTGCTCGATCTGTTTTACAATTGAAGCCTCGGTGCTGGTAGTCTCGCTTAATCTTTTACGCTAGGTAAATGCCCGTGCGTTGCAACGGGTGTTATACCCTCACTTGTAACTTTTCTTCAATATATTTCATGACTTTGCAACACTCCAAACTTCTTTCTCGTCAAGCATGCTTTCAAATTTTTTGATATTCTCATCGGGTAGCTCTGTGAGAAAGGAAAAAGAAAATAGTACGTTACAATTAGAGGCCATGGATTTCATATTTCCTATGAACTTATAATGAATTGAAAATTTTCAATGCTACCTTTGGTTCAAACCGGTTAACATCATTATAATTGGAAGGAGGAATGCTATCTCCGGAACATGAATTCCTCCAATCCTGGTAATGCTCGACCCTAAAATAGATGCTTTGTACCACAGAAAAAATGGCATGAGAGCATGTGCTGCAGATAAATGCTTTATGCAAGCAACCCGTGGGAATAGGGATATCTCAAGGTACAGAACCACTCGTGTAAAAATATGAATATGATCCATTGCCTGTTTTTCAAGAGTTGAGTTACCGTAGCCAATAAAGTGAGAAAATATCCATGGATGGAGCTTATCAGAAGGTTCCGCACAAACAAAAATATTCAGGAGAAAAAGACCTCTCATATTCATTCATCACCGAGTGTGGAATTCTACTCTCTGGATGCCAGTGTAATGGCACATCCTATCTGTGGCCTCAGTAAAGGGCTGAATTTAGTATCTTAAGGAATGGTCTATTATTCATTCATCACCGAGTGTCGAATTCTACTCTCTCAATGCCAGTGTAATGGCACATCCTATCTGTGGCCTCAGTAAAGGGCTGAATTTCTCGGAATCACAGAACCCCAGGAGAAGTGTTGAATACTAAGATTCCATGCCAGGGTAACAATTAACAAGCCTTAGAACATCAGAGAATTAAATATCACACCTTTGTGTTCTACTACACTGGTGTGGTTGTTATGACACATTCCTCATCTAGCACCATGAACTACTGAGGCAATACAATATTTTTTTTCTACATAACAAATAGAACCCCAAAAGAAGAAATGTCTTCATGCTGGATAGTCGAAACTTTTTATCAATCTATTAATTTTACCTTGCAGAGTCACATCCAATTAGTAACAAATAAAGTTGACCAAATATCATAAGGGTATTGATACATTCTAAAAGAACAGCTGCTCTTAAATATTTTCCCTTGTTTAAAAGCACACAATGAGGTTTTTCCTCACTTGCAGATTTTGAATCAACCTTATTATTCTATTGTCCCTAATTAAACTGTGATCACCGCTGTGTGCATCTATGTCTGTCACTGGGTGGGCAAGGTCAAAGAGTGATTTCAGAGTTTCAGGTTGTGCAATGGAGCTATGTGTGGTCAGCTCATGGATGAAAATGCAAGCAAGTGGTGAGTGCATTAGAGTCTAATCTGTGTGTAGCTAATGTACCCATCGTTAGCCAGGAAACAATGAACTCAGTATAATCTGTGCTCCCACAAAGTAGCTAAACGAAACAACCATACAAGCATGGTCAGGTAAGTTCAGGGCTACAAAAAGGGTTAAAAGGCAAAACAAGAAGCATACTTTTGGTTGACGAAAAATTCCTTTTCCACCTCCTGACTTTGCCTGAACCTTGCTGGGATGCAGTCCAAGCTGCTGAATAAATTAGAACCTGACAATTCACAAGGATAAGCCGACTTGTTGTGAAGAAAAAACTTAAATATTTCCATTGGCTGGGATGCATAATAAATTACAAGAACGAAAACCAGAACATATCAGCAGTATGGGTATATAGCTACTTTGAACTAACAATACGACCAATGAAATGGGAACAAAAACATTCAGTTATCTCTTATATCAATAAAGTTCCTCTGGACAAAAGACTAATGAAATGGAAATTGACAATAGGTCTGCAGTGATGTTAGTATCTAGCACTGATCATGGTTTTGAAAGGGGCAATATTTTTAATCACATTTTATGAGCTGCAACATTATGAAAGTCCTAATTAGAGTCTTCACCGGATATCTTCTTGAGTAGGCCTACCGACAGAGCGTGGCTGTGCAGCAGGGTTGGAAAGGATGGCTGTTTTGCAGGTCTGTAGATGGACACTAACAGCACCAGCGAGCACGATGGCCATAGCAACGATGGTGGCTTGAGTTAGGATGTGGATCGACATTTCCAATAGTCAGGAAAATGAGGTGAAGTGATGGTAATGGAAAAACTGCTATCCCATGCTTACAAAGCCTAAGGGTGCTCAAGGGAAGGACACTGTTGTTTGAAAAAAAAAAAACATAGCTTTTGAGCACCACAGCCACAAACTAAACAGATCAAAATGCAATGTCTGACCATATGAACTACTATATGATCTAACTATCAAAGCATCAGAAATGTTCTATGCCTAGGCACTTCATCTACGTCTGTCAGTTATCAGTTATCTGACAATTTAGCACTTCATCTATTGCTGGTTCACCAATTACCATATAAATCAGTGAGCTATTTCAAGCCTGACGAATAGATTATGTTTTCAAGCCATAAATGTACATTCAGTTAACATGTTCTGAAAACAACGTTTAGCATGGTTCACTTATCTAAAAAAGAAAAAACAGAGCATCTAGGTTCAGCTCTGAACTGATTGTGCTACCCACAACACCAAGACTCAATAGTCTACATCAATTAGGTACGGAACATGGCTATCATGGAGACTGATTTGTCTGAAATGAAAGAACGATAACAATATGACTAATGAGCTGAATGTCAATGTATTGCACATCTCAATATCTCAACTAAAAGCATATGCAGGTTCAGACTTCCCAAAGAAATGACCTTGCAGCCAGTTTTCAAACAAAAGCATGAACTTCGACGATAGCAGACCAATTGTGCTGCCTGATTTGTCTGCAGCACCGCACGGTGAACTACAGTACCTCGCAAGTCACAGTTGCTTGTCGCTGCGGCAGTGAATGAGGATGGCGTCCTGGAGGGCCTGCTCGGAGGCAAATCACATGAGCTTGTTATAAAGGTTGTATTCACATGAATCAGACAGTTCTCTGCTCCACAAAATTATCAATTGTATCTCTGCTTTTAAATCTATCTTAAGTACTCAGTCCCAAATAGATGGCTTTGGTATTTGTTGTGTTAGTTCTGAATTACGACTGCATGTTCTGAAGCCTGCAAAAACCTGCTCGTTAGCACAGAGTTACAGATTCCAAACTGCAGCAGCGAACCATGTAATCTGAGAAGGATCCATTTGAGACTGTAATGAAGTAATTCGACATCAAGGTGTGCAGGGTCATTGGCAAAACGAATTGGAGTAATCCATGATGTCAATCACCAAATAGCAAGGGATGAGTTCATCAGTGAAGATAGAACACTAAGTAGGCAATATGAATTGGTACAGACAATTTATCAAACAACATGAGAGCGTCCCTCAAGCAGTTGCAGCGGGTATGAAAATGAAACAGGCAGGAGTCGAGGAGGGGCCAAACCTTGATGCCGAGTTGCTACAACTCCGGCACGACGCTGCAGCTAACCATGGAAAATGAAACCCAAGAACCTTTTAACAAAGATATTAACAAAAAACAATCATTTACCATGGAGCCTACTGATTTTCTAATTCTCAATTTCTCATCATCAAAGCATAACAGAACATCTATCCATCGTAATTGATCAGAGCAAGACCAATATGACTGAATTACAGTTGCAAAGGCAAAATTAATTAGAACACAACCTATCAGGCTAAATCGACACCCAAATCTCACGAATTATCTGGATTTGCCAAGAAGGTTGCAAGGGGAGCGTCGGCGAGGACGAAGCTAGCGGAACCACTGGCACCATCCTCGAGCTCCATCCTCAAGATCGCGCGGGAGGCCCTGTAGCGTGGCGCACAGGCGGCAGCGTAGGGAGTACAACTCCAGCACGGTGACAGGCCTCCTGCTCGCGAGCGCCACTGCCAGGGCCCGATGCTCCGTGTTCCAGCGGTCCGCCCCAACACCATGGCCCCCGTGCACTTGTGACGCCCTCATAATCCTCCGCCATCAGAAAAGGTAGGGGCGGGGGCTGCGGCGGCGGCGGCGGCTTTGGGGTCGGGCCGGCCAAGGAGGAGATGGGGTGCCAGGGAGCACCGGGTAACTTTCGCAGAGGCGAGGTTAGGTTGCCGTTGCCGGGGTGAACGATTCCCTTTGGTAATTTTTAGGGGTAGAGAATTGCGCATGAACATATCGGCTATGGGTGGATATAAACTGACCTGACAGACCAATACCAGCCTTTTCTGTGGCATTTTGTCCTCAGTGTATCCGGAAAAGACTTTCCAGTTGGTCACCCATCGCTTCAAGCCAAGCACGCTTAACTTTGGAGTTTTTAGAAGATGGGCTTTCGGAAAAAAGTTACAACTCGTTGATATGAGTATTCTTATTAATTCTATTAAGGCCTGGGTTAGGGTGTTACAGGATGCCTGCTGGTCTAGAGTACATATGATCCATTTCTTTACAAAAGTTAGTGATAAGTTACAAGTTCAAAAGGATCCTATCTCTAATATTTTGTTTTTGATAACTTAGCCAAGTTCAGTGAAGTTCTCTGAACTCTGAAGCACAAACTCCAGGAAGTTAAAAGGTAGCTTTCTTTCAGTCTCAGAGTGGTAGTGTGGCATCTGCATTTTCGTTTTTTCTCGATTAGGTTCTGCTGCATTGCTAAAATAAGCGCTGCAAACTTCAAATATCCCAAACAGCCGAATGGCTTAGCAATTTGGGGTATAATGCTTAGGTGCATGGACGGTGTTCTCTATGCCCTGAGGCCAAAAGCCTCTCCAGAGCTCACTTGAGCCCAGATTATGAACTGGGCGGGCTCCAGCAAGCTCCATCCAGCTCCAACCTAACCTTGCCTAGATCCCACCTTTGCTGCTGGCAGCACTGTTGGATTGTGCGCTTCAATCCTCAAATCTTCCCTGATTCAACGCCAGGTTGTGCGACTTCCCTTGACTTGTGTGGCGGTGTGCTTGCATTCCTTTCTTTACAGATCCTTTGGTGCTCAGTGGTGGATTGGTGCTGCTGCTTTGCAGATCTGACGGCAGTGTGATCACTGACTGAGAAAGCAGCAATTCGTTGGGAGCTGAAGTGAGTTTGTCCTGTTCTTCCCCTTTTCTTCTCATCCTGTGAACTGTGCGCTCCTGCTCTGTTAGTGGTGTTGCTGATTGCTACAAAACCTAGATGGCATGCCATGTTATGTTTTTTAAACAAAATTAAACTGTTTCCTCATATATATTTTTCCAAATGGCAGTTACTGATATGCATATCTGTATTGGTGGTACATAATAGTTGAATGGACCTTTTGGGAAATAAATATTATTATCGATACTGAATTGCACAACAAGATACCTGATGCTTGACCGAGAGATCATTTCTATATGGGGCTGTTTGGATCCCTGTAATTGAATCTCATTCCATGAATGTTATAGCATTTTTTTTTAACAAAGATGATTATAGCAATTAGATTCCACCAGAAACGAGTTACCTAGAATTTGATTCAATTCACCTTTTTTGTTTGGTTGGACGTGGAAACGTTTTCTTAAAATTAAACAATTTTTGTTTGGCTGATTCTTAGAATTTTGTTAATTGGTAGTGGCTAGCCAAAAGCTCCAGGAAGTGTGAACCGAGCGTAGCATCTCGATACAACCACAGTTTCCCACTACTGATTTTAAGTAACAGCACTAACCAAGTGATGGTTTCTGCAGATGATTTAACCAACTAGTGGTGAAGTCATACTAAGTTGTCAGATGAAAGAGTGCAGACATGGAATTAACCGGAACGGGATAAGTATTTTCAAGAACAAGTGAAACTTTTCATATCTCAGGGGAAATAAAATGGTAAGTCTTGGGGGAGCAATAGCTGAAAGAGGGGAGAGTGGGAGACTCTATGAGCTGCTGTCTCTAGAATGAATAACATTGCAAGGCCTTTTGCATTTCTCTGATGCTGGTTGAGTAACTGGAGAACAGATGCTGGTGTATTAGATGAACCCAGACCATTGGACGAAGAGGAGGGAGGGGCAGCGAGGTGAGATTTAATCTGGTCGGGTGAGCAAATCTCAGGGACTCCCCCAACCTCTCAATGGGCAGCCTCTGTGTCGCCAGCTGGGCATGGGCTGCTGTTGCCGTGCTGGATGGGACGTGCACCACTGCCACTGCAACTGCCACGGGGCATGCTGGCCTGCCCCTGCACGGCAGCGTCCTTCCTCAGCGCAGGGCAGCTCCTGGTCTAGGATGGAATGCTCTGGAATCTTACTTTTCTAATTCCTGTGGGGAGCCAAACAGACTGGTGTGGAAACTGACTCTAATTCGGATCAATTCTGACAATCCAAACAGGCCCTAATGTGTTTATACTTCGATTTTAAACCTACTTTGTGGTCTATACTATTGACTTCGCCGTACCTTGAATTTATTCTGACATCTGCCATTAATTGGGCACTTGGAGACTTGAAGTTGCTTAGAGAATACTCTGTGTTAGCTGTTGTAGCTATCTGTGTGCATGAAGTGGTGATGATTGCAAGTATGTCCTTGTTAATACATAGTAAGGATGGGTGGGAGACTGGGAGTTAATAGCTATCTGCTTTGTGTTTGGCACCTTGTTGTCCATGTAGTAGTTAGCTTCTGTGCCTATTGTTTGTTTGTGCAGAATGCTTCTGGCATTATGCTGAGAGGTTTTCTGTGGAGTTCAGCTTTCATTGGAACCTCTTGACATTTACTCATGGTGATTAAGGATTTTTATTATGGTGTTTGTCATTCTGTTTAATTTAGATTAAATGCTGTTTGAGAAAGGTAATAATACTGGATTATCTGCAGATATGGATCAGTTGGACGAGCATGACAGTGATGACATGAAAGTAGGGTCCGCTTCTGATGGCCCCTCCAGACTCAGAAAGAAGAGGTCCAAGGTTTGGGACGAATACAAGCCCATCATTGTAGATGGAGCAATTCAGAGCGCAGAGTGTCGCTACTGCCATATGCTTATGAGTTGCAGAGGTGCTGATGGTCAATCCAATGGAACTAGCCATTTGTGGCGACACCAGAAAATTTGCCGAGCAAAAGATGGGTTTTGTCCAAGCCCACTTCAACAGGAGGCAGATTTGTCTTATGGTATGCTTTAGCTACTGACGACTTCTTAAGAGATATGCCAATTTTCATTTCAAGTAGCTAATACAACTGTAGACTCTGCATAATGATTTTCTGTGGTATTATGTATTTTGTAAGCTGCACTACATTGATCATCAGATGTTTTAATTTTTTTTTGTATAAGTTTCTAGTTCCTTAATTAGCATGGAAGCTTTTAGGCCTTTGCAATGGGAGTGTCATTTCATGATGATTACCATTTTAAAGATAAAATATTTTGTTACATTTTATTTTTACTTTTAGTTCTGCGCCCCGTACTTTAATGTTGTGAAGGATATTAAGTGGTTAGTGCGCGTTTAATCTGTCCGACTTAAAAAGAAACATGTTTTAGAATACTTAAAAAAGATGCATTGTTAAACAGAGGAGCTACAATAGACTATGTACAGTGCACTGGCCTCTTATTTTTCTTTATTTCATAAATTTCGTGGTTTGTTAGTGAGTTACTCTGTATGTTGTATGAAGCTAAAATCCTGCTTTCTTCATGGAAAATTTTGTCTTTCATTTTTTGTGCATACTATGACTGAACTATTCAAACTTTATATTTTATACATATGGTGGTGAATGAAGTCGAGCCGGTGGACCAAATTCTTCCAGATTCACTTGATGAGATAAAGTTGATGACTCATAGTGAGAATAGCAAATTCAGGTCAAAGGTCTGGAAGGATTTTATTCCATTCTATGTTCAAGGGAGAGTCCAGGGTGCTGACTGTGTCCATTGCCACAAGCGACTCAGTGCAGATAAAGGCAGAAGCCATTTGAACCGGCATACTCAGACTTGTCCAGCACGGAGTGGAAATAGCCTAAATCATCAGAAAGGTGTCTTGTTCCAGTCCAGTCTACCGAGTTCTAAAGCTAACCTTCAAGACGAGCTTTCACCTGCATTGACAAATGGCAAAGTTCAGATTGCAGAATATGCTAATAAGTTCGTCAAAGGCAGCTCAAGCGATGCAAGCCCTGTGGCACGTCATGTTCTAGCATTACCAGCAATAGATGATATGAATCCCTCAGAGCAAAATACCTCATCAGCTAAGAAACCTAACCAAGAAGCATCTTATCAAGAGTTAACTAGATTGATTATTTCACATGGCTATCCCTTGTCGATTGTCGAGCATGAAGAAATGAGAAGGTTTGCAAAGAGCCTAAACCCTACATTTAACATGGCTTCAAGTATTGATATAGAAGAGTATTCAACTCTTTTGTTTGAGAAAGAAAAGGCTGACCTTAAGGAAAGAATTGCACTCTTGTCCCATCGGGTTTCCTTGTCAGCAAGTGTTTGGGCTCCTCATGGAGCAGAGGCCTCAGTGAAGTATCTCTGTTTGGCAGTGCATTTTATTGATTCTGACTGGAAACTTCAAAGGAAAACCATCAAATTTGGCGTGTTTTGGTCCTCGCCTACTAGTTTGGAAAGGATGATACAGTTTAAGGAGGCCCGTGTGCTAGATTCTGATATTGGACCATTTAATGTCATAAAGGAAGCTATAAGAGATTGGAATCTTGAACAGAAGCATTTCAGCTTGACATCTGGCAGTGAAATTAGAAATGGCGAGGGAATCTCAAAACTAATGGACATGCTCATCCAAAGAAAATGCCTTCCTATTAGAGGTAAACTATACAATATCACTTGTGTGAATGATGTGCTTAACAGCATTGTCTCAAAAGGGCAACCAGTGCTTTATCATGTTGGTAACATACTAGAGAAATTTATTCAGGCACATATGTCCACATCTCTGACTCGACAGCAACTTTTAGAAGTTGTTGCACATATGGGATTGAAGTGCCCACAGGAAGATGCTAAATGGTGGCACAAAATTTACTTTAGGCTTGAACTTCTTCTGAATTTCAAGAAGGCATTTCCCTCCGAAGAATTGTTATCTGCAGAAGATAACAAAACTGTTGAGTCTGTTTGCAGGATACTCAGGGCTTTTTATCGTGCTGTTGAAGTGATTTGTGGTCCTCTTTGCACTACAGCAAATATTTACTTCAATGAACTGTGGAAAGTTAGAACAGCTTTGCAAGAAGAAGCATCAACTGATGGCACTGAACTTGCTAACATGGTTTGGAAGATGCAGGAAGCATTCAATGAGTATTGGAAAAATTCATACGTGTGGTTGTCGATACCTGTTGTTCTTGACCCCAGATTCAAAATTACTTTTATCGAGTTCCGATTAAAGCGAGCTTTTGGTACCGATGCAGAAAAGTATCTATCTGCCATTCGTGATACAATAAGGGAGCTGTTCCATGAATATTGTGGTCTTGCATATAACTTGGGTGCTGACACATCAGCTCATGAAGCTCGTGATGTTGAGTTGCATGGATTTGACAGTGATTCGTTGGAAGATTGGGATGAGCATCTTAATGCACAAACAAGGAACCAACAGTTGACAGAACTTGACAACTATCTTGAAGATGGTCTTGTCCCAAGGAAGGATGATTTTGATATTCTGAACTGGTGGATGAGTAATTCTACAAAGTATCCAACCCTTTCAGTTATGGCACGTGATGTCCTGGCAGTTCCAGCTTCTGCTGTTAATTTTGAGGCCGCGTCAAGCGGTGAGGTGAATTTGATACATAAGCAATGGAGCACATTAAGTATCAAAACAATTGAGGCTCTTGTATGTACCCAAGATTGGGTTAAATAGAATGGTAAGCTCTTCACTTTCGTGGATTTCCTTGTTTCAGTTTTATAAGGAAGCATTGCTTTATTGGTTTGTCTTATTTAGCATCATATAATTGTTAATTCTTGATAAAATTTGACAGTGCACAGTTGAAACATTTCCACTTGCACCTGCACTAATATATCTTATTAGCTAGACAATCACCGTATCCATTTTTCTTATTAGATAGTTACTGAAAAATAGGCATCAATAGGATCTGTAGTATCTTATAGAAATAAAGGGGTTTGTTCTCAACTACCACAATATTTCGCTCCTTAATATAATGGCCAGCTATCCTGCCAGTTCAGGAAAAATAAATATATTGAAACTGTTTTACGTCATGACAGGAAAATGTTGTGTACTTAGATATATATATATATATATGAGTAAATATGAGGTTGCTGCAGCTCAAGGATGTTAGGGTTTGTTATAGAATTTGGTTTGCAAGTCAGGAAAATATCCAGTGCAGACTCCCTCTTTGACGAAACGTGAAACCATCCTAGAAAAACATAGTTAGGAGTTCTCATAAAAATTGAAATGATGCCTATTAGTGAACCTGTAGACATACTTCAACACAAAAGGTGAGATGTAATCCTAACTTGTTTTGTAAAAGTTTATACAAAAATAACAAATTTCAGGTGTGTGGTGTGCCTGCACTATAAGCAAATTCCCAAGAGAAGTCTTGTAGTGCATATGCACCTGAAATTATCATTTTTGTATGAATTTTCTAGATCGAGTTTGCAGCTCAACTTTTGTGTTAAAGTACATCTATAGATTCACTATGAATGTGTATCGTTTCAAATTGTTTGAAAACTTCTAGGTTTGTTTTTCTAGGGGGTTGCCACATTTCCACCGAAAAGGGTGTTTGACGGTACTTGTGAGGCAAATTACTCGTGATAAACTTCAGTTGTATGAATGAATCTGTAATCTTTATCTTTATTGAGAAACTTTGTGTTGCCAAATGTTCTAATCATGGGAACAAATCAAATACAAGTAATAGATGGAGAAATTTAAATTGTTTGTATTGCGCTGAATAGAGATATTTGTGTTCACGGACTCTTTCTAGGGGTGAGTGGTACGTTTTACAGCTTATATATCATGCTGCAGCGAACTATTAATGCTGACCGTTTTTTTTTTTCCTTTTCATCATCAGATCAGAAGATCACAAGCAGTTCATAATCATAGTGCTTCTAACCCGGGAATACAGGACGATATCGCAAGAGTATACCACCCATTTATTGTGATGTAATGCTAAAAAAAAGTATTGTGATGTATATCACACATCTCGCAGCCACTGGGTGTTCACATGTATTGTGCATTGTTGTCTAGTGATTTAATTTTATTATGTTATTAGGTATCTGGGGCAGATTATTTGTACAGTGCCAATGACGGGTTCCTGCTTTAGCCTAATTGAGAATTATTGTATGACGTCAATAGAAAGCCATTTGATGACTGATGTTCGGTTTATGTTATCTTGGCGTGCTGGATGTGCTGTGCTGTGCCCTTCAAAATCTGAATTTGGGGGCAATAACCAGTGGTCAGGTTCATTTGATCTAGGGTCCTGAGGCTCGTAAGTTTACATCACCATGTAAATGATTGCTGCCTTCAAATCATACTCAATGTGGATCTTGAACATTGCGTTAACCTATTCAGCGCAATACAGCGAAGCAAACGGACATTGCGTTTCACCATGTAAACGAACGCATCGAGAAACAGCGAAGCAAACGAATGGAGGACATAGCCCATTTTCTCATGTGGGCTGTGGCCGACTGTCCAATTTCACACCCACAGCCCATTTAAGCCCATATCATGGACTGGGTCGGGCTCCTCGCGAGCTCACCGCTTATATGCCCGAAGCCCATGCTGTTGCAACCCCTCCGCTCCCCTCACTACACACCAACCCAATTTGTTTGTTTGCTTGTGCAAAGTGCAAACTCTCATGTCTTTGTCTAGCTACGTGTGGATATATCAACTAACTGTTGTCTGTTGTCTCTCTCGACCCTTCTATCTTCCTGCTACAGCGACAGGAAGGCGATTCAGACTTCTGGCATCGTTCCCACCGTCTCCTCTTCGTCGCCGGCGGCCGTTCCGGGTCGGAGGTGGGGGGGCGACGAGGATCAATGTCCGGTGTATATACCCTCTCCTATTAGGCTAGGCTTGCTTAGGTTAAGGTTAGGGTTTTCGGTGGTGCTTCTCAGATGGCCGCCGAACCTTTTGCTCCTCTTGGGTGGCGTTGGAAGGGGTGGATGCGGCCGTGCGCGAGGTACTTGGGTGCTGCGGCACCGGGCACAACATCGGCGCGTCCGTCATCAGGAGCACCGCGGTGTTCGGCCACGAGGGCATGTGTAATACCCGATTTTAAGAACAAAACCAGATATACACCATATGTGAGTCCTAGGAGTCAATTCCCATATATAACTACAAGTAAAGGGTAGTATCAGTAAACAATGCTAGATATATAACGTACTTACTATAAAAAGGATATACCCTTTTGTAACAATCAGCGGAAAGACAACTCCGATCTTTATGTAAGGACTCCACTCTACTGGATCCAACTGACTGGTTGATCACAAGCCTAAACTTCTCCTACTCTGGCAATCTGGTACCCATCCCGGATTTTCCAAAATTGAAGGTAAAGCAAGCGTAAATACACAACCATACTCAACAAGTATAGCAGGGGTTCATGAAGCTCAATAAAGGTTGACACGGTTTAACTGCATTTAGCTTTTAGTGTATGCCATATTTTAGCAATTAGCAACAACGAGGTAGTGTCATCCCCATAACCATATGATCACAAGGTATAACTGAATAAATGAATTACACATAAACCATTAAATGAACATAACAGATTTCCTCAGTTTTCCAGGCCACCCGTAACCGTGGGCACGGGCAATATGTTGATTTAAACTCTGATCAGAGGTGTACACTTTTACTGTGAGCCATGATTTACCCTTTCGTCCAAGGCCCATTGACCTCTTAGCTCACTACCAAGGAAAGTTGGCAGGGTTCACTATGAAGCCTTTCAAAGGTTTGTCTAACTAATTAGGACTGTCAGATCATCAGATGTAGGAACCCCCCTTCCAATATGGCACATTCCTTCCCAGCTATACTCATAAGGACAGAGGCTGTCCTATACCCAACTCGGCAACCCTAACTAACTAGAAAAGGTCCTCATACTGAGATAAAACTAGAGCCATATAGTCCTCACAGTTGTATAAAAAGTCTCAGCTTTTGCTAAAGGATTACATTCATCTTATATGGTTATCACTTATTCATTACTCCAGCGTACATGATCATGGTTAAAGATTGGCACTAGCAACATACTACCCAAATGCATATATCCCAAGGTTAACAAGGTAAAAGTATTCAAAACTAAGTAATCCTAACAGGATAGCAAAGAGACACATGCACATGATTTTAGTGTTTATAGTGAATAGGTATCAATGATGGTCCCAACTATACTTGCCTCGTTCAAAGCCCTCCTGATGAACTTGCTAATTCTGGTTTTCGAAGAACTCTTGGTCTCCAATTCCAATTGCACTTGTCGGTCCTCAGCTCCCAATCTTCAGCACTCATGAACTGCTCTTTGTCTATTCGTGGCAAACAAGAACACAAACAGACAAAGCTAAGAACAAACATCAATCCAAAGAAACACTAAAGAAAGAGCGGTCTACACGGTAGAGCTCGTTACTATGATCACGAGAGCGTAAGAGTGACCAACAAAGGAGCTATCATTGTGGTGGCACAACTAACGAGGTTGATCTAGGCTATTCGCATGTTAGAAAAGACGTTGATAGATCATTATTCTAACCCACAAATAAGTCATATTTTGAAAAGCCTAGAACATGGTAAATGTCACTACGATCGCGTAGCTTACGTCGATATGATCCAAAAAGTATAAGTTTGCTAAAAACAGAGTTAAAACGTGAAAATTATGGCTAAAACAAGGTCAAGGGTATAACCATAAATAAACTGAACTATTTTCGTATTCAAAAATAATTTTAAAATTGAAATAAAATTCGGTTTGGACCTAAAACATAAATACCGATAACTTTGGGGTTCAAACTGTAAAAACAATGGCCTAATTTAAACTACGATGGACTAATCTGCAAATACCAAAAAACTCAGGGGCTTTTCTACAAAACAACTAGGGCTGACCAGCCTGTTGACTGGTCGGCGCTGAAGTGGTGTACACGTGGCGCCTGCGTGGCTGCCACATCGGCGGCCAACTGGGCCTGTTGACCCGCGGTTGACCGGTACGCTCGATCTAATCTGGGTCGTCCGGATCGGATCGGGCGGCTAGGGTTGGCCAGCGGGGTCGGGTCACCGGAGACGGCGGCCGGAACGGCGGCGCGGCAGAGGAGGCTTGCCGGATGTAACACTCTGGTGTTAAGCATGCATAATCATTTGCATTCTTAAGCCTAAGCATCATTATGCATAGCATTAATGAAAGGATTGATTGTCATTTCATGTATCATGCTTGATTATTCGAATTATGCCTGCCTTTCACATAAATTGAATATGTGGTATGAGTGTTTGGTGTTGGATGACCTCTAAGGTAACCTAGACATAATTAGAACACCAAATGAACCTGGTTTATGTTCATGGTTTTGGTTAATTAAGCTTTGTTGTCATAGTTGACCAAGGTGGACCATTAAAGTAGTTTTGTTTGACTGAATTGAAAGTAATAGCTAGAGTGCTTGCATGTGTGTGCACCCTAAATAAAGTTTGTAGAGAATTTCATAAGGAACAAAAGTTGTTTTTACCACTTTTCATGAAAATGCTTGGAAGGTATTCAAAAATGTTGAAAAAGGGCAGAATTGGGGGCTGATTTTCCATTTTGGGAATTTTTAAAAGGTATTTTATTTGGATTTTTGTAATTCAAAATCTAGGCAGATTCTGGTAAAACTTCTTTAAGATGAAATGTTCTACTCTTCAAAAGATACATTTCATCTATTTTGAGTTTTTGCTAATTCGGCCTAGTTTAAGAGTTATTAAGCAGCAAAGTTTGTTTTATATTCATAGAAATAGCTTTTCGGTGACGGTTGTTTCCTGGCCGTCAGGGAAATTCCCGACCAGGAGAGCGCCGTGGCTGCCCGAGGCAGCATGCGTCAGCCGCGTGGCGCCCAGGCTCTGCCGAGGCCGGGCCATTTTGGCCACGTGGGGCGTCGTCCGAACCCCGCCCGCTCCTTCACTCGCCCGCGCCCTCACTCTCTCCCCCTCATCCCCTCTCATTTCCTCTCTGCTCGCCGCCGCGTCGCCCGAGCTCGCTTCACCGCCGTCCAGAAATTCACCGCCGACAGCCACGCATTCGCCTGCTTGACCCCGCAATCGAGTGTGCCCGAGTCCGCTCCACCTTCCTCCACCCTCGCCTCGGCCGGTTGCGTCAAGGTTCGGCCGAATCGCCTCGTCTTCTCCCCGTCCGCCATGGCCGCACCTCGGCTTCACCGTGGTTCCGCCGCTCTGGCCATCCTCTCTCGCCATTAGGGTGCGCATCCGAAGCGTCGTGGTGGGTAGCTGCTAGGACGATAGTCAATGGCGCCGATTAGGGTTTCGTGGGGTCGGATTTTCGTCGGGCCGCCGCGCGGAGTGCCGCCGCTCCGCCGTGCTCGTGCTCCGACCGCCTCAAGCCGCTCCCTCCCATCTTTAGTACCCTTGATCGATGCGCGCTGTTCTCCTCTCTCTTCTCCGCCGGTTGGTGACGCCGGAGCGCCGCCGGGACGGCCGGCCGAGCGTCGCCGCCGACGAGGACCATCGGGTTAGAATGTAGGAAAACCTAGGGTTCTCGGTGCAAGATTGCCAGACACAGAGATTTACCTATTAGGGCTCGGTTAGTTTCTAGAAACCTCAGGGTCCCCGGTGTAAAGTGCTTTTTCTTTTTCTTTTCCAGAAATGATTTTAGATTTTGTTTAAAGCTTTGAAAATTCATAACTTGCTCATTTTTCATCCAAATGAGTTGGTTCAACTTGCAGTATTTTTCTTATGAGATGATCTATGCATGGAAAATATGAAATGTGGAATTTGTGATGCTTTTCTGTATAGCTTTATTTATCTCTATTAATTGCTTTTATCTTAGGAAATGCATAAGTAATTCTCTGTTGCTCAGAAAAATGTGAGACCAAGTTTGTTAGTCTTCTTATGTCATGCTCTATCTGTGAAAAATATTATAAGGTTATGTCATGTGGAAAGTTTGCTCTGTCTAGTTTTGGTGCCTATTTTCATGTGATGATAAATAATTTATAATAAATAATATATAAGGAATTTGTGTATGAAACTTTTTGGAGAGTGTTTTTATGTCAATCTAGAGCTAATTATGTTCTGAGATCTGTTGTTTGATATACTTTTATGTACAAAGTATTTTATGCCTCTAAAATTGTGCTGCTTGTCATTTTTGTACAGGATAAAGTTCTTACTGTTTTGACTTGAAATTTTTATGGTAGTCTTTATTTGGTATGATTAAGCTTCTGTAATTTTTATAGAATTTTCTGAGTAGTCTAAAGTCATGTTGTAGTTTTATCCTGATTTCTTTCATTTATAATTAATGCTTTAGAGTTATCATTTCATGTGTGTAAAAATGCTTTTTATGCTATTCATGATATGTGTGATCTGCTATTGGTTGTGGCTCAGTAGAGTGTAGTGTGCAAAATGATGGTTGTTTATAATTTCTTATAGTGTGCGAGTAAATTGTAATACGAGGCCTATTTGGAGTTTTGTCGGTAGAAGAGAATGCAGATGACATGTGCTTATCATACATGTTTTCAAATATCCTATCATTCATCTTAGCTGAGCATTCATTCACCATCACCATCAGCATTGTATTTATATGTATGCACGGTATTCATACGCACTATGCATCATACAGGATCGTCAGAGCTCGAAACGGTAGTTCCCGGAGCACCAGGAGAGGAAGGCCAGTAGGAAGCTTTGGTTCGGGAAGTAGCAGCAGAAGAGGATCCCGAAGTTGATCTTCCGGAGTGTCCCGACCACCAGCCAAGCGCTTTCCTGAAAGGCAAGCCCCGGAGCATTCTCCCTGTGGTTTGCAAAATATCTAACTTGAGTCCTTTACTTGTTTGCTGCATTAAGTTATAGGCGTTGTTTTATACCGTTGCTGCATTACTTATATTCCTTGCCACTGTTTATACTTCAACCCTGTTAGGTTTAGGTACGATTATTTGCTTAGCCCTGCTTAACTAGATCGGTAGAAGTCGGGTAATTTCCTATCATCCGCGAGTTATAGGTGGTAACTCGGATGGTTGAATACATTGTTATCTTGGATAACCATGTGGAGATAATAAATTGAGACCGGGCGGGATTGGTGTTGAGACTAAACTAGAGGTTTGGTGTGGTTATCCCGTCTGTGTCGAACTAGGACCCCGTCCGTTGTACGTCCTCAAGTCATATTGAATTTATGCCTCACATTTAGCTGGAAGGATAAGTCGTTCCGACCGCGAAGCCTAATTTTGATTTGGGCCAGGAGTCGACCTGCTGTACGCATCGCATTGGTGAAGATGGGGGACCACAGGTTACGTGGTTGTAAGGCCTGGATATAGCATGGTGCGCCCTGCTGGCAGCCGGACGGTGCCCGGATGCGATGGTACCTGTTGATCTCGTACTTTTCCCGAATTGGATGTTGGTGACCTGTAGCTCACCGTGGCTGGTGAGTGTGGTTTGTGTGAGGAATACCCGCCAGCTGGTTAGTAATCGATTATAATCGCCATCGTTCCTGGACAGTGAACACTTGACTTGAGCAGCGGCATCGTAGTAAGAACTTGAACAAGAGATGAGATGGTTGAGCTGTTGAGATTGATGATACTTAACCGAAAATGGTTACTTTCTTGTTGATAAGTATTACCATGCTTGTTTAGTACAGGTGCTAATGTAGCATGACAAGGTAATTCAGATTAAAATACATTGCTAGAAGGTTCTTATTAATTGTTTCTTAATGCAAGCTTTTCCGCAATTAAATGAGTCAGCTATCCTACTTATACAGCCTTGCATACTCCTTGGAGTCACTTTATTTTAGTTTATGACGGGTAAGTCTAGCTGAGTACATCCTCGTACTCAGGGTTTTATTTCCCATGTCTTTGCAGATGGTGAGATGCTTTATGGTTATTGTCAGAACTGTTTCTATCCCGCCTTGGGAGATGATTAGACCTTGGGCATGGTCACTCTTCTCTACTTGATGCTTTTGCTGGATGTGGACCAAGGACCTGGCACTGTATTTCAAATGTGTGTGTGTGGTATTTGAACTTAAATCGCTTCCGCTACTTTGAGTCTTTAAACTGGTTTGTAATAACTCTATTTCGTACTCCGATGATGTTTTAAACTTGGTGCTTGCGAACGAGTACGCTAAACTATTACGATCTTGGTCGTGCCGGAAAAGTTTGAAATCCTTCGAGATTTCACGGACTACCGAGTTTATTAGGTCTCAATCATATGATTTGCTGAATTAATGGCAAATTATGTGCTTGTGCTCTAATAAATTGGTCGGTTCTGTCACACTGGAGTTGTTCGGAACGGCGCTCTGGGGCTCGGTCGGCGGCTCAGAGGCTACGGGAGAGACGAGCTCGGCTCCGCAGACTCAGCGCGGGCACCATGGCGGAAGGGGGTGGCCAGAAGCGGGTCGGCGCGACGACGCGGAGCGGCTACGGTGACGCTACCTCGGCGACGGCGTACGGTCTTGAGAGAGCGAGAGAGAGAGGAAGGGGGTGCTACCGGCGTGATGCTCACCTCGACGCGAAGCTCGTGCCGGGGTTCTCATTGGCGGAGATACAACGACGGCGGAGATCGACAGCGGCCGCTAGCTCTGCGGCGTCGGCTATGGCGGCGGCGTTCATGAGCTAGGGTTTACGGGTGGCGGTGGCTCGCGTTAGGGTTCTGAAGGGGCGAGGCGCACTAGGGCAAGCCCTTTATAGGCGGCGGCGAACCTCGGGTCATGTGTACCCGAGGAGGACTCGGGCGGCGACGTGGCGCTTGTGCGCGACGCGGAGCGGAGGGAGGCGACGACGCTGACGGGTAGGGCCGGATGGCAGGGCTCGCCTGGCAGCAGCTGGAGGCGGCAGAGCTAAGCGGGCCGATGAGCTGCTGCGCTTGCTAGGCCGGCACGCTACGCGTATGCGCGCGCTGACGTGTCGTGAGTGCCGGAGGGGAGCGGGCTGCTTGCCGAGCTGAGCTGCTGGCGGCCTGCTAGCTGCGCGGGCTAGCCTTTGGCCGCCGATGGCCAGGCTTGGCTATTGCTGGCCGGCTGCCGCGTGCTGTGGCCGGCCGAACTTGGCCGTGGCCGGCTGGGAGTGGCCACAGGTGGCTGTGGCTGGCTAGAGTTGGCCAGATGAAGTTAGGTGAGGCCAGGGGTGGCCCAAGCTAGGTAAGAGCTGGCCAAAGCAAGCTAGAAGGTATTAGAGGATGGCAAAGGGTTGCTAGATCGGACTGTTGCTGGCCTTGCTATGTTGCTGATGGCCAAGTTTGACCACTGGTGGCCGGCTGCCGCTACTGCTGGCCTGGCTAGGGTGGCCATGGTCGGCTGGGGCTGGCCGTGGTTGGCCAAAGCTAGCCAGTTGAGTTCAAGGGTGGCTAGAGCAAGCTAAGGAAAGCTATGGTTGGCCAGGGCAAGCCAGGGATGACTAGAGACTGACTTAGGCTCGCTAGAGCTAGGTAGAAGATGGTGTCTAGCTAGAGCGATGAACAACATTATAGAGGAAAAAGAAAAGGCTCTTTCTCACTCTATCTATCTGTACAAGAGAAAGGATTTTTTTCGAAAACGTTTTCCCAAAACCTTCTTGAGGCAAACTTGGGCTTTTGAAGCTTTATTTTCATATTCGAGAAGAACCTAGTCGTGACTTGCTCGGGGTTTAGAAATTCTTTCTCACACACAAGCAAAACAAAGCAAAGCACCAAACGTAAACCCATCTTTATTAACTTCATAAAAATTTTATAAAACCACACTTTCTATCATTTTATAATGATAAGAAAAGAATAAAATCTTGGCTAATTTTAAAGAAATTAATAAATCCTTTATTTTATTTAGTGTTTTTGGTTCACAACCCAAAATAGAAATTTTTGGGTGTGACAGCATGGCTGCGTGCCGCAGCTGCTGGAGCATCTCCCCGGCCCCGTGGATCTGGTGGCGACGCCGAAAAAACTAGAGCTCCTTTCTTCTGTGACAATCCATGGAGAATGAAGAGTGTTCTTGTCAAATCTGGAGTACTAATAGGTGCTCTATCTCTTGATGAGGTTCCCTATCCCTCCCTCGTTTTCGTCGGCACCTTCTTTGGCGGAATCCTTGGAAGGTTTGTCTACCACCTTGTGAAACCGGGTTGGTCTTTTCCTCCCACCTTATCTGGTGGTTTTCTTCCCCTCCAGGGTGGTCTGTTGGCCAGCGTGCCAGGGATGTCGGTGGTTGAGATGCCAGGCTCCCTGTTGTCCGGCGATGCGATGGTTGCTGGCCTTCTTGTTAGGCCTGTGCGTTCAGCGAGTAAAAAGCATGTTGGTGTTGCTGGCATGCCACTCTTGGTGTCGTTTAAAACCTTTGAACATTCTTCGTCGGGAGGGTGGTCGGCTTCGACACGACTGTTCCGGTCGCTGGTGATGATGACGACGAGGAGAAGCTTACAAGGACTTGAATGCAATTTTCTTTTCTTTCGAGGGTGTCATTGTAAGCATTGGGTTGTAAACCATCAAAAATATTGATGAATATATACTCGGTTTCTCAAAAAAAAGCTACGTGTGGATATACCCCTCAAAAAAACTATCTATGCATGGAGCGAACCATTTTATTTCTTGGTTGCTTTTGATCAAGTTTGCAGTTTAATAACGCTTGTCAAGAAAGTGGATTATGTATTATTTTCATCTGCAGTTATGGCTCCTTTGGATTAGAATAAAGTACATTCTTAGCCCTCGGCTCATGCCTTTTTGTCTAATTTTGACCTCCAACTACAAAAATCGTCTATCTTTGGCATTTCAGTTGTCAAAGCCATCCAAATCTAACCCAGAGCGATTTGAAAATCACTCAAAACTGGCTTGGGAGCTCAATGAATGGTGTTGATAGCTGAGGTGCCAAACTAATACAAAGGCAAGAGTTGAAGGGAAAAAATGAACTTACCAAGGACTTTAGTTTTTATATATTTATGAAAATACTTTACTTATTTAATTTACTTATTGGTAAATATTTAAACTTAACCTTTATAATTAGCCATAAATATGATTAACCACATAGTTGACTTTCAAATAGTTTAAAAGATACGTGTTATAGTAAAATAATTGTCATTTGCACAATTAATTAAATAGTCATAAATGTAAGTGTAAATTTTTAGATGGTATTATTCTTCACAGGTACAGATAACATTGGATATTTTACATTTTTATTGAATATAGAACTAGAATCAGTTAGAGAAGGATAAAAATATTTCTGAATGCATCCATTTAATATCCATATTAAAATCCGATACGAATAAGGACACTTGTGTTGATGCCAAAATTCATACGAATATTGGATTTTAGACATTTGGATCCATCCCTACATGCTACAATACATAGTTTGCAACACACTACTATGAACTAGCATCATTGTCGGCTCAGAGCTCACAATGAATGTACTTGCGATATAGTATGAATTGGCATCATGCACTGCCGACTCGAACCATGCACCGAAAATGACATAGCAGATAACACTACCTGCTGGAGACAAGAATCGATAGAGACATTCCAATGTCGGGCCGTGGCTTTAATCGGCATAAGCTCAAGGGTTATTTGGTTTCATGCCATTGCAATTTTCATAGTTTAGAGACGTACCATTATAATTCGTCAAATTAGAAAACTATCATTAGAACTCTTCGCTGCTCTGAGAAAACCCATTCTCTGCGTCTGCTCTCGGCTTGGGCCCATCATAAGGACTTCGTATTTCAGTATTGACGTACTTGCCCTCAGTGTGAAGTGGATAGCCCTTCACGGTCGCACCCCGACACAGGCGGACCTGGACCACGACGCCGAGTTAATCTCGCGGACCCGGCTGCCGCGCCGACGTGTACATCGGCGCGGAGCTACCGGACCAGACGCCGAGTTAATCGCGCGGAGCGGCCGCCGGCGCCGACGCCGACACCGGCGCGGAGCTCGCTGGTGCGGCCGTCGGCACTCCATGACGGCACGACGTCCTCAGAGCTCGTATGCCAACGGCGCAGAAGCGGATTTGCTGGCGTGGCCGACGGGAGCTTGCCGGGGCGGCTGCAAGCGCAGACGCGAAGTCTCTCGCGCGGCCCCGACTGATCCCATCGGCGCGGACGCAGACGCCGCGCTGACGCGGCCTTCGGCACTCCGTCCCCGCCGTGCAGACGTCGGCCGCCCGAGAACAAGCCTCCATGGGGAAATTGACGCACACATGTACATGCGTGACGCATGTTGCTGGATTGGAAATTGACAGGCGACTTGGCGAGCATGTACATGCTCGACGCATGCTGCTGGATTGGATGGTATATGTCCCCGAGCTTGCGCAGGCTGTTGCATGCCGCCGCGGATCTTGCGAAGCTCGCGC
This sequence comes from Bothriochloa decipiens, assembly GCA_023333625.1. Classification (NCBI taxonomy): domain Eukaryota; kingdom Viridiplantae; phylum Streptophyta; class Magnoliopsida; order Poales; family Poaceae; genus Bothriochloa; species Bothriochloa decipiens. The sequence goes on along the minus strand of CM041635.1, from coordinate 30,555,281 downwards.
ACCTCGCTGCGGAGCGTGCGCACACGCCACCGTGCAAGTCGCGAGGCTCGCCACGGAGCTCGTGCATCCTCGCCGCAAAGATGGCCTGCCTCGGCACGGAGCTTGCGCAGGCCGCCATGCAGGTCGCGAGGCTCGCCGCGCAGCTCGTGTAGGCCGCCGCAGAGTCGTTCGAGCAGATCGCCTCGCCTTGTTGCGGGCCATGCTGTGGACGTTGCTCGCCGTGGACCAGACGCACACACGCTCGCGACACGGAGGCGGGGACGCCGCCGACGGCGGCGGCCGGGCGGCGCGGTGGCCGCACCCCTGACTCGACGAGGACGAGCACGGGCGGTACGTCGGGCTCGAGAGCCTTATCCACTTCATCACGAGGGCAACAATGTCCATACTGAAATACGACGGCTTGCAAATGGGCCCAAGCTGTGACCATACCTAGAGAATGGAATTTCAGGAAGAAGGCAGGAGTTCCAGTGATAGATTTACAATTTGATGAATTGTAATGGTACATCTTCGAAACGCGAAAATTTCAATGGCATAAAATTAAATAATCCTAAGCTCAAGCACAACCATCAAAGAAGGCATCTTTGGCCCCCACCTCCCTATCCATTGTTGTGGTTATTTTTAACCAATTGCTCATGGAGGGACTAAGATTGTGTAGGATTGATGTGATTTCCTTAGTTTAAGGTGGGTAACTAGCAATCTTTTGAATTGGTACCTTGTTTTGTTGGTTACATTGACTTTTTGATTCTCATGTTCGTTCTTTATCAATTTTAGAGAGTATTCATCGTAATTCTTCGTGAAAACATCTAAATTTTGGTATTCAAATATCTTTAAAATCATGCTAGCAGGAGTTCATCTCGTACATGTTGAATCCAGATTGGTAGACAAGCTAAATTACAACTATTTTTTTTTCGAGATCACGCCTAACCTTAAGTGAGTTTTCATTAAGCATATTAGAGTCCAAAACCCCACAGAGTACAACGGTAACCAAAGTTACCCAACAAGCGAAGCAAAACAAAAACAGAGGAGAAAAGCAGAGAAAGAAAGGAAGATACAACACCGCTAAACCTGAACCTTGAGCCACAGGCGGCGCCAACGCTAGAAGAGTGGCAAGGTGCCTGTTGCCCACCACACACCACAGGCATGCCTCATCCCTGATCCTCAAAGTCATGACACCAGCAAGCTGCGCAGCATCATCGAAAGTTTGTGCATTTCGCTCCTTCCACAATATCCAGCCGATTAAGAAGAATAAAGAGTCGAAACCACGTCTCAAATCCTTTTGCAGACGCTTGCACTACTGCAACCACCATTCACTGGCCCAATCATCACCTGTGAGGGTGAAACCCTGCAGGTGCAAGCTGCTAAACTAGCAGTGCCAAACCTCCCTACTGTACGCACAGCCGACCAAGATATGGTCGATGGTCTCACCACCTTGATCGCAGAGGACGCAGGTGTTGGAAGCTTGGAGGCCATGGCGAAAGCGCTGATCTGCCATCCAGCATCGCTCGTGCATAACCCGCCAGAAGAAGAACCGTACCCTAGGTGGTGCCATAGTCTTCCAAATGTGAGTAGCTCCCAGTGGAATGGATGCCCCAAAGAACATGGCTCCATAAGCTGACACAGCCGAGTAGGCACGATCCACCGTGAAGCACCAAGAGAACGTGTCTGGCTGATCAAGAAGCTGCACCTGGGCTAATATGTCATAGAGTTCGGATACCTCAACAATGATTTGCATGGTTACTGTACCAGAGATGTGTGTAATCTAGGCGTTGTTGGGCAAAGCATTCACCATGACTACTTTCCTCTTCCTGGGCCTGACCACCGCGAACACAGTCGGTGCAACGTCCCGGATGCATATGCCACCCAACCAATTTTTCGTCCAGAAGAACATCGACCTACCATCTCCCAGAGCAATGGCTGTAGCCGCTCGAGTGAGGGCCAGCAACTCTCGCTCTGTAGACCTCGTTGGGATCCCTAAAAGCCTGTCCTTCCAAACCCATCACGCCTGCAAAGCAATCCCGCGCGCCTGAGATCAGTAATGCCAAGGTCGCCTAGCTCCTTTGGCAGGCACACCGTTGTCCAGGCAACCTTGCATTTGCCGCCAACCACTGACGCTGCACCAGCCCAGATGAATCACGCCGTAGTTTATCGATAGCCTCAATCGCCCACGGTGACAGGCAGAGGGCCATGGCCGTGTGGGTTGGGATAACTGACAAGGTGGCCTTAACCAAAGCTGTCCAGCTGGCTATGTTCAGCAAGTTCCCCTTCCAAGTCAGTATCCTACCCGCCACCTTGTCCACTACTGCCTGCTCGTGCACCCTTCACAACTTTGAAA
>CM041635.1:30494126-30552939 GCA_023333625.1 Bothriochloa decipiens | reverse complement strand
GCCAAGGTATTTGCACGGGAATTCCTCAGCACGACAGGATAAAATGTTCTGTACTCTCAACATGTCATCCTCTGTGCAGCGCCTCGGGGTAGCGACACTTTTCTAGAGATTGGAGAAAAGGCCTGAGGCAAGCCCAAATACCTACAGGACTGCCTTGATTGTCTCCAGGTCGTCCTCCACCGGCCGCACAAAAAGCACCAAGTCATCCACATAGAGGCTGACCTACGACCATTCCAGGGGGACGATCGGCATGAGCAGACGATGTTCCTCCACCCAACGAAGAGCTCGGTCGAGTACCTCCATTGCCAGGACAAACAACATGGGCGAAAGTGAATCCCCCTGTCTAAGTCCTCTAGCACGGCAGATCCATCATCCCGGCCTCCCATTTAGCAAGATTTTTGTGCTAGCAATGGAAAGTACCATAGAACTTCACCTATGTTGATTGGAAGACTTTCTTGAGTCATTTCCACATAGCCGGTCCCAAGCCCGGATAAAGGAGGAGGGTGTGTTAGGTGTGGCTAGCCAACATTTCAAAACTAGCCACTCTCATGGATATGAAACCCACAAGAGATTCGTTGGGACGTAACCCTCTTAGCGACGCGCTACATCGGAACCCGGGTGTAGTGTGAAATGTGCAAGGGCCGGGTCGTCATCCCCTTAGTGGCGCGTCGTATCGTGATCCAGGTACGATGATAAATGAGCAAGGGTCGGGTCGTCGCAACCTTTGTGACACGCTACATTTGCGCCCGGGTGTAGTGAAAAATGAGCAAGGGTCCTCGCACTTCCCTCGATGGGTGCGAAGGTTAAGGAAGCTAGCCGAGTCAACTAGGATTCGTCTAGGTAGTTAGAATGTAGGGTCCCTAACGGGTAAGTTAAGAGAGCTAGTTGATACAGCAATTAGGAGGCGTGTAAATATTCTATGCGTTCAAGAGACTAAATGGAAGGGCCAGAAGGCGAAGGAGGTGGAGGATACTGGCTACAAACTTTGGTACACGGGGACAACATCGGGTAGGAATGGTGTAGGCATCTTGATCGAAGGAGCCTTAAGGATGGAGTGGTGGAGGTGCGGAGGCAAGGCGACCGGATTATCCTAGTCCGGTTGGTAGTTGGAGATTTGGCTCTGAATGTGATCAGTTCCTATGCCCCACAGGTAGGTCTTTGCGAGAGCACCAAGAGGCAGTTTTGGGAAGATCTCGATAGCATTGTTAGTACTGTGCCTATCAGCGAGAAACTCTTCATAGGAGGAGACCTCAATGGCCATGTGGGTGCGACTAATGTAGGTTTCGAGCGGGTGCATGGGGGTTTCGGGTATGGTAGTAGAAATCAAGAGGGGGAGGATGTTTTGAACTTCGCATTGGCCTATGATTTGTTGATAGCGAACACCGTCTTTAAGAAGAGGGAATCCCATCTAGTGACCTTTCATAGCGGACAACACCTGAGTCAGATCGACTTTATCCTTGCAAGGAGGGGGGATAGACGTGCTTGCTTAGATTGTAAGGTGTTACCTAGGGAGTGTGTTGTCCCTCAACACAAGCTTGTGGTGGCGGATTTTCGCTTTCGGGTACGTGTCCATCGAGACAATCGGGCCAAGATTGTGAGAACAAAATGGTGGAAGCTTAGGGGGGAAGCAGCGCAAACATTTAAGGAGAGGATGCTAGATGAGGGGCCGTGGGAAGAAGGAGAAGATGCAGATGACATGTGGCTAAAGATGGCAACATGTGTTTGGAAGGTGGCTTCGGATGTGTTTGGAGTGAGTAGGGGAGGCAGACGGGAAGCGAAAGACACATGGTGGTGGAATGATGAGGTGAAAAGGGCTATTAGGGAGAAGAAGGAGTGGTTCAAGCGCCTCCATCATGACAAGAGTGCAGCCAACATTGAGGGCTATAAAATAGCAAAGAGTGCTGCAAAACGAGTGGTGAATGTAGCAAAAGGTCAGGCGTATGATGACCTTTATCAGTGACTAGGCACGAAGGAAGGAGAGAAGAACATTTATAGGATGGCTAGGATCCGCGAGAGGAAGACGAGGGACATCAACCAAATCAAATGCATCAAGGATGGGACGGATCAACTTTTGGTGAGGGATGAGGAGATCAAGGACAGGTGGAGAGAGTACTTTGACAAGTTGTTTAATGGGGAGAATGAGGATCCTACCTTGGAGTTGGATGACTCATTTGACGATACCAACAGACGTTTTGTGAGGAGATTTCAGGAGGCAGAGATCGGGGAGGCTTTGAAGAGGATGAAGGGAGGTAAAGCGATGGGCCCTGATGGTATTCCCATTGAGATGTGGAGATGCCTAGGTGCCAGAGCGATAGTATGGCTAACTAAGATTTTTAACCTCATTTTCCGGTCAAACAAGATGCCTGAAGAATGGGGGAGAAGTATATTAGTACCGATCTTCAAGAACAAGGGAGATGTTCAAAGTTGTACTAATTACCGTGGGATTAAGTTGATGAGCCATACGATGAAGCTCTGGGAGAGGGTTATCGAGCATCGCCTAAGAAGAGTGATAAGTGTGACCCAAAACCAATTTGGGTTTATGCCTGGTAGGTCGACCATGGAGGCAATTTTCTTATTACGACAGTTGATGGAAAGGTATAGGGAGCAGAAGAAGGACTTGCACATAGTCTTTATTGACCTCGAGAAGGCATATGACAAAGTACCGAGAAATGTCATGTGGTGGGCCTTGGAAAAGCACAAAGTCCCAACTAAGTACATCACCCTCATCAAGGATATGTACAGGGATGTGGTGACGTGTGTCAGAACATGTGATGGCGACACCAGTGACTTTCCAATTAAAATAGGACTACATCAAGGGTCAGCATTAAGCCCTTATTTGTTTGCTTTGGTGATGGATGAGGTCACAAGGGACATACAAGGTGATATCCCTTGGTGTATGCTCTTTGCTAATGATGTGGTGCTAGTGGATGAGATTAGGGCAGGGGGTTAATAGAAAGTTAGAACTATGGAGGCACACGTTAGAGTCGAAAGGGTTCAAACTTAGTAGGACCAAGACCGAGTACATGAGGTGTGATTTCAGTGCGACTAGGAATGAGGAGGGAGACGTTAGCCTCGATGGGCAAGTGGTGGCCAAGAAGGATACTTTTCGGTATTTAGGATCGATGCTACAAAAGGATGGTGACATTGATGAAGATGTTAGGCATAGAATTTCAGTCGGTTGGTTGAAATGGCATCAAGCTTTAGGCGTCCTCTGTGACAGAAGGGTGCCTCAGAAGTTAAAAGGTAAGTTTTATAGGACAGCGATTCGTCCGGCGATGTTATACGGTGCTGAATGTTGGCCTACAAAAAGGCGACATATCTAGCGATTGAGTGTAGCAGAGATGCGTATGTTATGATGATGTTGTGGGCACACAAGGAGGGATAGAGTACAGAATGACAATATTCGGGATAGGGTTGGGGTGACACCAATTGAGGAAAAATTGATTCAACACCGGTTGAGATGGTTTGGCCATGTCCAACGGAGGCCTCCTGAGGCACCGGTGTGTAGTGGGGTTCTAAAGCGGGTCGATAATGTAAAGAGAGGTAGAGGTCGACCTAAACTGACTTGGGACGAGTCGGTTAAGAGAGACCTTAAGGAGTGGAATATCCCTAAGGATTTAGCTATGGATAGAAGCGCTTGGAGACTAGCAATTAACGTGCCTGAATTGTAATCTTTTTCTTGTACCATTTATGTGTTCTTTGTTTTCATGCCTCTTTTGGGTTTCATCTCTAGCCTACCCTAACTTGCTTGGGACAAAAGGCTATGTTGTTGTTGTTGTAGTGGAAAGTACCGTAGATATCCAGTTCCTCCATCGTCTCCGGAATCCCATATGCTCAAGGACCTCTAGGAGGAAAACCCAAGCTACACTGTTAAAGGCCTTAGCAATATCAATCTTGAGAAGAACACACGACACCGTGCCCTATGTATTGCTCTGCAACTCAGCTGAACATTTCTAAAATTGTCATGGATACTATGTCCTCAGATAATGCACTCTAGTTTGGCTGCACCAACCGCTGCAACACTGGTGCCAATCTCTGAGCCATGCACTTTGTAACCAACTTCCTGAAGCTATGTACCAGGCTGATTGGTCGATAGTCCCAAATCTCCATTGGGTCGTCCTTCTTTTTAAGCAGGATCATATATGCTTCGTTCAAGTGGTGGAAGCTCCTTGCATCCTGGGCCCAAAAAGCATTAACGGCTCTCATGATGTCCTCTTTGATGATGGACCAATAGCGTTTGTAGAATAGGCTTGGAAAATTGTCCGGACCGGGGGCCTTATCATTTGGAAAATCCTGAACAACAACCCAAACTTCCTGCTCTGTGAAAACAAGCTCCAGGTTCGAGAGATCTTCCACTGGCAGGCCAAGCTCATGCAAATCGACATGAACGATCAAAGTTGACGCCCATAATCTGCTGGAAATGGTTATACAATGCCTCAGCCTTGTAACATCTCCAGTGTTAGGCCTAACAAATCTTGCATAACATTACCATAATCATCTCATGAGCATCTCATTTGCATAATTGGCTAGGGTTTGATGCTTGATTGCTAAATTCCAAATAAATGATAATTGTGATTTCAAAACCTTTTTAGAAAGTCCTATTTACATCGCTCAACTCAAGTTGGACCTTTAATATGACATGTAGAGAAAAGAACCAAATCATAAAATTGAGTTTTAGGTCCTCAAAAATGGCAAAAACAGTGGATATATATATTGATTTTTATTAATTTTATAATTTAAATTTAAGCCAAATTTGTATTTTCAAAAATAAGCCGAATTAGCAAAAACTTTCTATATACAAAATGTTCTTCTCTTCAAATGGAGCAAGTTTCATATTTTGAGTTTTTCAAAATTCCTAAGCGTTTGCAAACTACAGGACTTTAAAATTTTCAGTTCAATTTCAAAAGGGGTGGGACCCACCCGGCCCCACCTGTCTGTCTCTCTCCGTTCCCCTTGTCTTCTTCCTCTCGCCCGCACGCGCAGAGCAGCGCAACACTGCGCCACTGCAGCAGCGCCCTCGCTGCCCTGCTTGCCTCGCCGCTGCATCGAGCTCGCCCACCCGCGTGCGCACTCGAGTGCGCATGCCTCCGCCAGCGCCCGGTCGCCCCGCTCGCGCACCGCCTTGCCCACTGGGCCGAGTGCCGTGCCGCCTTGCTCCAGCCGCCATGCCACATCCCCGTCGCCAAGCGCTACATGACCCAAGCAAATCGAGTACGCGAGCACGTACTTGAGCACCCACGCTCGCCTGCCGCTCTTCTCGCTGGAACGCTGACGCCGAGCGCCGTTGCCGCCATTCTATCGCCTCGCCCGTTCGGACCTGGCCGCGTGGCCATCCTACTCAAGTGGGAGCGTCGAGTCGCCCTTATCTACCCCTCCATCCACTCACTTCCTCGCCACTCCATCTCCTCCCTCTTTCCCTCGCACACCATCACGGCCGCAAAGCTCTCCATGGCTGCCGCCGAGCTCACCGCTGCCTAGCCACCTCCCTAGCCAACCACTCTCGAAATTAAGGGCAGCATCTTTCTCGCCACCTCCTCCACCTTCGCGACCTTCTCCCACGCTCAGCTACGCAAGGTAGAGGCTGAATCGGCCGTTCCCCTTTCCCTCGCGCCCACGGCCGCCAAGACCGCCAATGCGGCTCGCTGTGGCCCGCGCTTCACCGTCATTATTTTTCCATCCTAACATGCACACCGTAGCCGCCCACCTCGCGTAGTGTCTAGAGATAGGATGAACGGGGAGCCGCGTGCCGCACTCGCCGGATTTGGGGCTCACCGGCGAAGCAGAGCGCCGCCGCTTCGGAAACCCTCGGAGACGCATAGCATTTTCACAGTGGGTTTATGTCGGGGTACGCGTAGCATTTTCAGTTGAGTTCTTTTTAAATTTTTTTAGATTTTATGTTAAATCTTTAGAAAATCATAACTTAATCATTTTAAGTCCAAATGAGGTGATTCAACTTGTGATATTTTTCTTATGAGGAGTATTATACATGAAAAATATGAGTTGGGCATTTTGCAATACTTTTCTATATAATTTTATTTAATACTATTAAATGATTAAATCTAGAGAAATGCATAACTAATTCTATGTTTATCATAAAAATGTGATTCTTGTTGTTTTGTTCTAGTTAGGAAATGCTGGATCTATGAAAAATGATAGTTGGCTATGTCATGTGTAAAAGTTACTCTATCTTTTTAGGGTGCTATTTTTACTAAGGGATTAAAAAATTCATAATTAAATAATTAGGTGAGATATTTTCATGATAATTTATGTAGACCATTTTAGGGTTAAACATGAGCTAGTTATGCTCTGAAATCTACTGTTTGACATGTTTCACAGTACAAACTATATTTTTGGTCCATTATTGTTACTGCCTTGTGTTTTTTGTGTAGGATAAAATACTTACTGTTTTAACCTAAAAATTTTATAGTAAACTTTATTAAACATGCTTAAGCTTCTGTAATTATTGTAGATTTTTATAAGTAATATAAATATATGTTCTAGTTCTGCCCTAGTTTGATTAGTTGTTAATTAGGGTTTTACGATGTCATGCCACGTAGTTATGATGCTCCTTTTGTTTTGCCCAAGATAATTGCTGGTGGGTTGCTGAAAGATAGTTTGGGGTTTTCTAAGTAGTACCAACGTATTAGCATGAAGGCTCATATATCGACTACATGTTATGCGTGTCGCATGGATCAATGAATAGTTGCGTCACGCATGCATTCATTCTATCATCTACCACATGATCATGCATTCATTTATCATCTTACGTCATGTCCTTTATAATGCATATATGATATTCATGTGCATCGATGCATCATATAGGTTTACCGGAGGATGTTACGCATCATAGAGCCGGAAGGGGAAGGATAGCAGGAAGCAGTGCTGTAGGAGGCAATAGAGGACGAGGACCCAGACGCTAACTTGCCAGAGTGCCCTGACCACCAGCCTAGTTGCTTTGAGAAAGGCAAGCCCTGGAGCATTCTTTCCTATAGTTTTTCAAATCAAATTAACTTACATCCTTTATTGTTTATGATGCATTAAGTCTGTAGGCGTTGATCGATACCGTTGATGCATTATGATTACCCTTGTCCACCGAATTATCCATACACCCTGTTAGGTTTATGTTCGCTTATATGCTTAGCCGTGCCTAACTAGATCGGTAGAAGTCGGGTGATTTTCTATCATCCGCGAGATATAGGTGGATACTCCTTTATGGTGGGAACAACTATTTATTGGATCAAAAAAACCATGAGACAGTGCTAAATTGAGACTGGGCGGAGTTTGATAGGGATCATAGTAACTTCGTCTAAGTCGATTAGGAACCGTCCGATGTCTCGGCCCTCTTTGTCATGTTGAACGCATACCCACAGATAGCTGGAAGGATGCGATCATCCGACCGCGAAGCCTTGGATTCTGTTTGGGCCGGGCTTCGGCATAGCTGAACGCATCGTATTGGAGATGGTTTCTGTTGATCCCGCAACTCTACCCGAACAGACCAATGGTGACCTAAGGTGCCTTTCGCACGGCATGTCTAGGTTTGTGTGGGGAATACCTCGCCAGCTGGTTTATAATCGATTATAATCGTCATCATTCCTCGACAGTGAACACTGACTTGAGCACCGTCATCGTAGTAAATCCACTTGAACATAAAGATGGTTATGTTGCCGTTGATGTTGACGCTGAAATGCTCAACCAGACGGATACTCTAAAGTTGATTGTTACCTTAATGAAATGACTAGTATAGGTGCAACTGTAGTATGATCAGGCTAATGACTTAAAAGTAAAAGCTAGAAGGGATTTATTAACCTTGTTTTAAGAAGCTCAGCTTTTCATGCAAAGGAATGAGTCAGCTAGCCCCTTATAAAGCCCTGCATACTCCTTAGATTTAATTTATTTTTTTTAATTTATGACGGGTAAGTCTAGCTGAGTACATTATTGTACTTAGGGTTTTATTTCTCATGTTGCTTGCAGATGGTGAGATGTTCTATGGCTATTGCCAGACCTGTTTCTATCCAGCTATGGGTGATGAATAGACCTTGGGCACGGTCACTCCGTATCATCGTATCTCTATGCTTTTGTTGGATTTTAGACATGGATCTGGCACTATGTTTAAAACTAGGTGTACGTTTGCGAACCAAAACCTAAATTTTGCTTCCTCTATTTGAACTCAGACTTGGTATTGTAATAACTTTGTTATGACTCTGATGTAATCAATTAGGTGAAAACTTTATCTATTATTATGGACGATGTATGTTGAACCTTATTCGATCTGGGTTGTAATTTGAAATGTTTAAAATTCTTCGAGATTTCACGGACTATCGAATTAATATGGACACAATGTGCTAATTAAGTTACCACAATAGCTTATTTAGTACCTTGGTTTATATTAGTTGGTCGGTTCTGTTACGAGCCTTGTCATCTTCAACGACGATCTCCATACCATCGACCTCCAGGCTCGCAATACGGCCGCGACGTCCTCGGTGGCACGCCTGAAGATGGAAGAACTTAGTGTTGGCATCCCTCTCGCGTAGGTATAGGATACGTGCACGCTGGCGCGCCACTGTCCTCAGAAAGGACGAGAGACCTAGCACGCGAAGCTTCAGCGATCGGTGCATAGTGCGTTCATCAGGGTCCAGCGCACGCGTCTCTTGCTCCTCATCGAACGCCAGAATGGCCTCATAGGCAAGAGTGAGCTGTAGGCGGATACTGCCAATCTGGGAGGTGCTCCAGCTTCTCAAATCCTTGGCCACGTTCATGGATTTGTGGTCAAGGGTGCGGCAAGGGTCAGCCTGCGTAGGCCTGGGAGCCCAGCCCGCGGCCACCACCTCTGCAAATCCAGGTATTTTCGTCCAGAAAGCTTCGAAGCGAAAACGCAGCTTGTTGCCACCCAACACATCCAGGTGAAGAAGCAGTGGGCTATGATCCGAACAGTCGCTTGAGAGCGGTTTCAGCAGGTGGTGAGGGAATTTGACCAACCAGTCCGGCGAGACCAGCACACGGTCTAAAAGCTCAAGCGTAGGGTGATCCGTCCCACTGGACCAAGTGTATCGCCTGCCGATGAGGTGAACCTCCTCTAGCTGCTCCCTACTAATGAAGGATCAAAATTTGGCCAGGGCAGGACGGTCCAGGTTGGAATTGTTCTTGTCTTGGGCTCGGTAGATCAGATTAAAGTTGCCACAAATGCACCACGGCCCATGTGCACCACCTCTAAAGGCGCTGAGCTTCTCCAGGAACTGCACGTTGTGCTCAAACAGCTGTGGCCCATAGACAACCGTGAGCCAAAAGTAATCATCCAGGTCATCGACGCACATAATCTTGACGGAGACCGAATGACCTCCCTAGCTGACCTCCGCCGCCCGCAGGCAATCCGTACGCCAAGCAAGAACTATGCCCCCCCGCAGTGCCAACAGCCGGCAAGAACCATAGTCAAAGTCCAATCCTAAGAATTCACAAGCCATGGGTTTACAAACCACACTCAACTTAGTCTCCTGGAGGCAAACTAACACTGGCCTCTCCTGGATTACGAACTAGCGTACCACATTACGCTGTGCGCAGTCGTTAAGACCACGCACATTCCATACAAAGCATTTTTTTGTTCGTCGACATGGGAAACTATTGTTATTCCACCAGCAGGGGACACTCAGACTTCCTCCTCCTCTAACCCGTCCAGGTCGAGCTCCACGGTGTTGAAATCCAGCTGACCAACAAGCAAACGCTGAAGCAGCTCATTCTTCGTGGGTGACGTATTGCTGCGCAGCGCCGCCCTGAATTTCTTCTTCGCCTCCACATCCGTTTCATTTTCTTGTACAGTAACCCCAAGCTTCTTGAGGAAGACGTTTTGCGCCTGTCGCGTGGCGTTAGCAGCCCGTGGCTTCGCTGCAAGCCTACCACTGTGCCTGATGGTGTTTGGAGCCGTCGGTGTACGAGACCGGTGCAGTTTCAGCCCCTTGTGAAGCGGAGTTTCGATAGAAAGGCACACCGAATGTTCCAGCTCGAGCTGGATTGAGCGAGCATGTCCTTCATCCTGCCTGTCTTCTTGCTGTGCAGGACGAACAGTGCCTCCATCCTGTTCAACATTTTCCAAGGCAGGTTGGGCGCATATTGGGCGTGGCGGCGTTACCTGTCGCGCCATCTCCATTCTGACATGATCTGCCCACCAGTCATGCTGAGGGGTGGGCGGTGGGGGGGGTGGCGATGCATCGTCTGCCATGCAGCAGTTGTGGCGCGATATTGAGGAAGCGCGCAACGAACCCAGGTTGAGGCAGTTCCCTTGACACGGCCGGCGATGGAGTGTTGAACCGGAGCAGCCTCCGACAGACACTTCCCCGGCTTGCTGATGGCCGTGTCGCCACATTCATGTGAGCATCAGGTGACGACGGCACTGGCGTCCGCGGTGGCGACGTAGGCATCCACCGGTCAGCCGCCCATTCCACTATGTTCCCCGTCCCCGTCGCCGAGCCGGCCGCAAGAGGGCAAATGACGTGGCCCACCATGATGGCCAGCTGATCGTCACTGGGGAGCTCCGGGCAAGATGCTCTCTGAATCATCCTTGGAATTTCGACGTGGGGTTGGACAGTAATCATCCCCATAGCCATCATCGTGGTTGCCACCCCCTTGTTGATCATCGTCGCCATTACCTTCATCACCACTCTCAGCATCCGGTGGCCCAGGCGGTGCCCCAGGCTGCTGATGCGCCACCAGGCGCACACGCACATGGAACTGTTGCCTGCGACGCATGTCTGGCTCATCCGCAGGAATGAAGACGATCTTCTCTGGTTCAATGAATGAGGGATGCTAGCACCATGCTTGGACAAAATATTCACGGTCATCTTCCTTCGGCCGGTCACGGATGTCCGTCAGCTGGACCTCCGTGCAGCAATGCCCCAAGACGGTCTGTGCAGTCGCAACATCCCTTGCATGAGCTGGGACATACCGCAGCGCAACAACGACACGGTGGGTGAACGCACCGGCCACAGCGCCCGCAACTCTCATCCACGGCCACCATCTCAGAGGCAACAGGGGGCCCCATGCCGGCGAGGCGAGGATCCGATCACGGTGGTCCCTCCTGGAGAACCTGACTAAGAAATCTTCAGGCTCATGAAGACGCACGTCCACCTCGTCACACCTGACTCCAAAACGGTTGTAGAGTGCCTGGTACAACATCATGCATGAAACAAACGGCCGGACGCCAACAATCGTGGCCACAGCGCCAGGGAGAGATCATCTTCGGCCTGCTGCAGCTGCTCGGAGCGCGGCACCACGACCAATGACGCGTTGCTACGGCGAAGCTCTGCAGCCGCATCGAAGAAGGGCTCCTCATGGTCGCCACCCCGGCCCGGCAGGGGCAACTTGCCCGCGGCCGGCGGTGGCGGCGGAGGAGGTGGCGGAGGTGGCACAGGGGCGGAGCGCCCCAAGATTGAGTCCGCGGACGTAGCTCGAGGTTGATGATGTGGTAGCGTGGGGTGGAGGCGGACCGCCCCGGAACCGTGTCCGCGGACTCAGCCCGCTGCCGGTGCGGGGGGGCGATGCGGAGAGTGTGCCCGGCACGGTTGACAACGCAACGGGGAATGCGCCCTGTCGGAGCGGTGACAAGGCACGACGCGACGTGGAACCTCCGAGGGTCCTGGCGGGCGCTGACACTTTGCACCAACCCAGGGGAGACGGGTCGCCGGGCAGTCCACCGCATGGTGTCCCTTGTGCCAACAGTTGTAGCAACGTGCCGGGTGCCAGCAGCGCGCCCGGATATGGCCAGGTCGAAGACAGTTGTAGCATACTCGGGCGAGCTCCGGTGGCAGGTCACCTGGTGACCGTGGCGACGTGGTGACCATGGAGAGGTCCGACGCTTCAGCCCACCCGTCGCCCGCGGCGAACGTGGCGAGATCCTACGGGGAGGGGTGCGCGGGCGCCCATGCCGCCTGGACCGCACCTGGTAGAAGCCTTCGGAGTCAAGCACACCCCGCGCACGAGGCGGGTGAGCCGCCAGCGAGGACCGGCGCCTGGTGCCATGGTCCGAACCGGAGTCAGTCGCAGCAGCGTAGGGGTGAGCCCGGTGAGCGGCGTCCATGAACCTGCCCGGCCGTCTCCAGTGACGATGTCGACGAGTCTGATAGCGACGCTTGCCGTTGCTGGCCAGGGACTCCTTCCCCTTGGATCCTAGCGGCGGTGGGGGCACCGAAATCGGCTCTGGCTCCGGCTCCGAGTCTGACTCCAGGGAGTCCTCCGAGTCACTGAGGTGCAGCCGCTCCCCAAGACTACGGGCGAGGACCTCCCGGAGCAGTCCCGGCGAGCCGGCGAAGAAATCAGCCAGATGCGGCAGCTCCTCCCCAGCAGTGTCTGCCCAGGCGCGGCGGGAGGACGAAACGCCTGCGTCCCTAGGCCCGCACCCAAGTGCATCCAGCAGCATTCCGGGGGAACCCGCTGCGAGCGCCTCCTCGATCGCCGGCCATCCCCGAGGCGAGGGAGAGCCGTCCATGGCCGCACCGATAAACTAGATCTGGATCTGGAAAAGAACCGAAGAGGCGGGCGGGAGAGAGAGCGGGGGGAGGGGACAAGCGGAAGAGGAGGAGAGGCGGGGGAGGGAAGGGGGAAGAGACGAAAGGAAGCCGGACTAGCCCAGCGGCCACCGCGGGGGGGGGGGGGGGGGGAGGAGTCGCCCGCAGTCGCCCTCCAAGCGGCCACCTCATCACGCCTTTCACCTCTCATTACAACCATTTTGAAGCAATGAAGCACTTAAGAGACTGGAATGCTGATATTGCTAGATATAGCTTGAATCTAGAATAAAAAATCTATGGGCTTGATTGGTTGTTGGCTGAAATTTGGTTGCCAAAACTTGGACAAGCCATGATTTTAGTTGTTATTTGGTTTGCTATCAAAGTTACTAACCTTTTATGTTTGGCTTGTCAAATCTATAGTTAATATTTTTGACTAACTTTTTGTAATACTTGCCAACTCTTTCGCATTAAAAACTTGGATAGTCCTCCTCTAGGTCCCTTTTTTAATCTCTTTCTCGAACCAATCATACCTAATTTCTTCCTCCAGGGTCCTTTGGATTGTGAGATTTTTTTTTTATGATTCTTGTATCTGCATGTGAAAATAAATTGATGATTATGAAATTCCTACATGATTAATGCATAGAATTATTGAGTTCTAAATAGGGACTGCAGATGTATATATACAACTTATTAGGTCTGTACTCTTGCGTTCCATATATATCTCTGATTTGGATTCGGACTCTAATCTTTTGCAGAGCCGAGGATGGACCGGTTGGCGTTAGCCCATTGAAAGCCAGAGCCCACGCAAAGGAGAAGATACCCAATTTCTCTGTTCCTCTTCGGCTCTACTTTCCCCCTCCCACGCTGCTAGTGCTCCAACCCCCGAGAAACCGGTGCGCCCTAGCCGCCGGCTGGTTTGCGTATCTGTTTCTTCCTACGACTACGTGCAGAGCCGAGTTTCTGGCGAGCATTAGCTAGTAAGTGATGCGATCCTACTTGCTTGATATTTTTCCCCCTCAGTTAGAGAGCGAATGCTTTGCTGAGTGACGCTGGAGCAATATGCATTGAAAATGCGAGATCTTAGCTTCTTCCGTGGGTTGTCTCCGTGACTGCATACCTAAAGTTGCTCAACATTTCGGAGCATTGCGCGTTAGCATTGTGAAAAACTTGTGTTGATCTGAGAGACACGATTTCAGGCGCCTGTAGCTGTAGCCTGCAGTATAGGAGATGTGTACAAAATATAATGGGAATCTGGCGTGCGACAAAACAGAAAACAAAGATTAGGTATCCTGTATCCTACTCATGGCGATCGATGTTATAGTCAAAGTCTGCAATTTTTGTACGTTTATCTATTTATTATGCAAACTGCCGTTTCTAGTTAGGTGTTCTTTCTATCTGTATGTTTTTTTTAGAAAAGGTTCTATCTGTATGTTTAATATATCCAGATTTCTGTAGAGACATTGTTGATATTTTTGCATGGTGTGTGGAGCATTTTTAGGTACTTAATCGAGTTTGACACTGCATCATGAATTCAAAATAGATACCTCAAAAAAAAAATTCAGAATAGGTACCAATGACACATATTGTTATATGCAGCTATGGATCACATAGAAGATACTGACAGTGATGATATGCAAGCAGGGGTACCATCTGTTGTTGACCCATTCAAACATAAGAAATCTAAAATTTGGGACATTTATAAGCCTGTCACCGTAAATGGCTTGACTAAGGCGGAATGCCGCAACTGCCGTGCTCGCTATAGTTGTAAAGGTAAAGGTCAAGGTGGTCAATTATGGCGGCACTATAGAAGATGTCGAGTCAAGGATGGTCTGGGTCTGAGCCAGGACCAACAGGATGCGGCGGACCTTCAAAAACATGGTATATATGCTCTAGTTAATAGCTCTTAAGCAAGAGTCCAAATTTGGTCTAAGTATTTTCTCTGAAAAGAATTGATCGAAGTAGCTAGAATTGCAGAGTGTAGAACTTCCAAATAAGAATTCAAAATAGTTACCAATGACACATTGTTTTATATGCAGTTATGGATCACAACTTAGATGATAATGACGGTGATGATATGCAAGCAGGGGCACCATCTGTTCTTGACCCATTCAAATATAAGCAATCTAAAATTTGGGACATTTTTAAGCCTGTGGCCGTAAATGGCTTGACTCGTAGGGTGGAATGCCACTACTGCCATGCTCGCTTAAGTTGTAAAGGTAAAGGTAAAGGTGGTAAATTGTGGCGGCACTACAGAAGATGTCGAGCCAAGGATGGTTTGGGTCCGGAGCAACAGGATGTGGCAGACCTTCAACATGGTATGCTCTAGCTACTAGCTCTTAAGCAAGAGTCCAAATTTGATCTAAGTATTTCCTCTAAAAAAATTGATCGAAGTAGCTAGAATTGTAGAGTGTAGAACTTGCAAATAAGAATTCAAAACAGTTACCAATGACACATATTGTTATATATGCAGTTATGGATCACAACTTAGACGATAGTGGCAGTGATCATAGGCAAGCAGGGGCACCATCTGTTGTTGACCCATTCAAACCGAAGAAATCTAAAATTTGGGACATTTATAAGCCTGTCACTGTAAATGGCCTGACTCATACGGCGGAATGCCGCTACTGCCATGCTCGCTATAGTTGTAAAGAAGGAGGTGGTGGTCAACTGTGGCGGCACTACAGAAGATGTCAAGCCAAGGATGGTTTGGGTCCAAGCCAGGAGCAACAGGATGCGGCGGACGACCTTCAACATGGTATGCTCTAGTTACTAGCTCTTAAGCAAGAGTACAAATTTGATCTAAGTATTTTCTCTAAAAAAACTGATCGAAGTAGCTAGAATTGTAGAGTGTAGAACTTGTATAATAGTTTATTATTATTTTCTTAATGATCACCAGATTGAGGATATTTTGTGGAAGTTTTTTTTGGTTATTCACAGTTAGCTAGTATGTGAACTTCTAGACTTTTTACTGTTTTTTAATTAGTTTTAGCAATATCAATTCATTTTCCAAGGGAAGGGTAGTTTCAAAATGATTTAAGGAATTAATTATTTAGTTATTATGCAATATTTCTCTATCCATACTACAGGGCCTTGAAAAAATTGTAAGGCATCGTTTTCTTATTCATTTTAGAGTTTTTTTTTCATTTCCATGTATTTCCCTCATGGAAATACAAGTCACATTAAAAGATTAGTGTTTGTGATATTTGGTTGCTCTGTGTACATGGTGGATCTGAACAATTTGTCCGTCCGTCCCAAAGCAACTGTACATATCGCTTCCTGAGGAACCGAACTATTTAAAATTTAACTAGGTATATAGAAATTAATATATACACTTGCATCCCCAAATCATTTTATTGCGAAAGCATATTCCACGGATCTAATTATACTTATTAAACATAATAAAATTAGTAATTCACTAATTTTGTATATATTTAGTCAAGCTTAAAAATAATTATAGACAGTAAAAAACTTAAAAATAATTATATGTATTTATATCTGTATATATCTGATCATATTGGATCCGCTTTCATCCCGGTTCCAATCCAACTGCTTTCAACTTGAACACCTGCCTTGACAAATAGTATGGTTCTCATTGCAGAATATGCTAGGAAGTTCCACAAGGGAAGCTCTGGTGATAGAACACCTGTGGACCAACACATTGTAGCCTCACCGCCAAGGGATAAAATGGACCCTACAGAACAAAATACCTCATCTGCTCAGACTTGTCCAGATGTTAGCAGGAACATGGCTTCAAGCATTTGTATTGAAGAGTTTTCAACTGTTTTGTTCAAAAGGAGAGAAAGGCTGACCTTAAGAAGAAAATTGCGCTTTCATCCCATCGGGTTTCGTTATGAGCATGTTTGTGGACTCATGAATCTGAGGCCTTGGTCAAGTATCTCTGTTTGGCAGTGCATTTCATTGATTCAGACTGGAAACTTGAAAAGAGAATCATCAAATTTGGTGCACTTCAGCCATCATCCACTTATTTGGATAGGATAATACATTTTAAGGAGGCTCGTACACTAGATTCTGAAAGTGGGCCATTTAATGTTATATGGGAAGCTATAAGAGATTGGAATCTTGATCGGAAGCTTTTTAGCTTGACATGTGTCAATGAAATTAGAAACGATGAGCGTACATCTAACCTGAAGGACTTTCTCATCCAAAGGAAATGGTTTCCTGTTGGTGGTGAGCTATGCCGTACTGCTTGTCTGGATGGTGTGCTTAACAGCATTGTTTCAAAAGGGCAACCCGTGCTTAATCTTGCTGGTGATATACTAGAGAAATTTATCCAGGCACATATGTCCTCATCGCTGGCCCAAAAGAAGCTTATAGAAGTTATTAGACATATGGAATTGAAATTTTCTGAGGAAGATGCAAAGTTGTGGCACAAAATTTACTTCGGGCTTGAAGTTCTTTTGCATTTCAAGAGGACATTTCCCTCCGAAGAGTTATTACCTGCAAAAGGAAGTGAAACTGTTGAGTCGGTTTGCAAGATATTAAGGGCTATTTATCATGCTGTTGAAGTATTATCGGGTCCTATTTGTCCGACTGCAAATATGTACTTCAATGAATTGTGGATAGTTAGGACAACTTTGGAAGAGCAAGCGTCTACTGATCATACTGAACTTTCTAGAATGGTCTGGGAGATGCAGGAAGCACTTGACGAGTTCTGGCAAAACTCATAGGTGTGGTTGTCAGTACCTGTTGTTTTTGATCCAAGATTCAAATTTGCTTTTATTGAGTTTCATCTAAAACTAGCTTTTGGCAGCGAAGCAGCAAAACATGTATCTATCGTACATGTTACAATCCGGGAGCTGTTTGTTGAATATCGTAGTTCTGTAGATAAGCCAAGTGTCGAAACTTGTGAAACTCGTGATGTTCAGGTGGGTGGATTCTACAGTGATTCATTGGAATTTCCTGACAAGCATCTTAATGCGCAGAATCAGATATCGACAGAACTTAACAAGTACCTTGATGATGACCTTGTTCCGAGGGACGATGATTTCAACACTATGAATTGGTGGATGAGTAATTCTGCGAAGTATCCAACTCTCTCTGTCATGGCACGTGACATCTTAGCAATGCCTGGTTCTGCTGTCCATTGTGAGGCAGCATTAAGCAGCGGAGGGCCAGTGATTAGTAAGCAATGGAGCAAATTGGATATCAAAACAATTGAGGCTCTCGTATGCATCAGAGATTGGATTAAGTAGGATGGTAAAACTTCGCTTTCATTGTCCTGTTATTTTTCAAACACTTCTACTCGCGAACTAGAGTGCTGACTGTGATGTTATTTAATTTATTCACGATTAATTCTTCTCTACATGAATGAAATAATATATAATCTCTTCTCAGAAATGTTGTGTCATGACATCTTTTGATTATGGTTAAGACTGCAAATATGGGAAGTAAACAAAAGTCTTTTATATCGCATTGCATTGGCATATATTCACCAACACGCTTGTCCTCTCTTGGGGGTAATTAATATTGTAATTTGTGTTTCCCATGAATAATTTGCAGGGTATTTACCATGCTACTGTCAGCTACCGAAACTTATGGGACCTTTTTTTTTTTATCTGTGGATAGAAGATTACAATTACAAAGGACTCAACTAGTAGATGGCCATTGTGCTTAACATAGGATGGAGTTATTGGGTGATATTGCAGAGGCCACATTGCTCATTTGTTTAGCTGTGTTAGACACCTTGCAGCTGCTGGCATGTCTGAATATTATTTCTGCTGTTTTCGTCCATATGCTGTGTAGATGCCATTACTCAGGCACCGTACTCTTCAGTCATGGAAGCAAAAGCAACGAAAGAAAACACGTGCTTATGGGTGTTTCAGATTTACACCCATTTCCTGAATTAGAATTTGGGCTCTGGTTTAGGCGTGTGCGTTATCCAATGTCCCAATGATGCCCTGAACTTGCTCGTTGTTGGGTTGGTCTATTTATCGATCTGTGTTTTGTTCTGACTTCTTAGGTAGCATCTGTTAAGATGATGAGCCTCCTTGGTTGGCTACCAAAAGTTGACGTGCCGAAGATTTGGCAAAGAAGTGTTGATAAGGGGTTGTTTCATTGGCTTCTAATTCTTGCCCAACGAGATCACTCAACTTTGCCAAGTTAGGGAAGAATATAGGTGTATAATTGGTGGAGTGCCATGACAATAGTAGAAAGCATTTTTTTTTCTCTCTGACGCAATGTAGGGTGTGTTTAGTTCCCGCGAAATTCGAAAGAAAATGTCACATCGTGTCACCTCAGCGTACTATAGTATTTCGTTTTTATTTGGTAAAAATTATCCAAACTTTACGTAACTAGACTCAAAATGTTCGTCTCGTAAAGTACAACAAAACTGTATAATTAGTTTTTGATTTTATCTACATTTAGTACTCCATGCATGTGTCGGTATTTTAATGTGATGGGTGATAGGAATTCTGCATAATGAATTTTGGGGTGATTTTAGGGGAACTAAACACAGCCGTATAAGAAGTTTCTAAAAACATGTCAAATTTTGGATATGTTTGCCAATTTTTAAGCAATGAAGACTAAACGTTTTGGCTTACTATGGTTTTATTAATTGAATAAAAATTGAAAGCCAACCAAGGCGCCTTGCCAGTCATTTGAAGAATTTTTTTTATTTTTATTTTTTTAAATTTTTTTTTATAATTTTAATTTTTTGTTTTGAAATATGACAGAACTAGTCGTCCGGGCGTTTTTTAAAAAACGCCCACTGTGTGGGCGTTATATGTGACGTGGCATAGGGCCGGCCGCCGCCGGTGCTGGCTTATGCGGGCGGCCCCTGGCGCCCAAAAAACGCCCACGCGCAGTGGGCGTTTTTTGGTGGCGAGGGGGCCGCCTGCAAAAGTGCGCGCTGTTTTGCAGGCGGTCCTCGGAGCAGCCAAAAAACGCCCACACAGTGGGCATTTTTTAGGCTCCGCCTATATATACCCAGCCCCCCTCTTCAGATTTTCATTATATTCACTAAATTTTTCAGAAAAAAAGAAAGAGGAGAGGAGGGAGGGGAAGGAAGTAAACGACGAAGCCCTGTCAGTTTGAGACCTCGGCTTTTAGGTAAGTTTCTCATACATTATAAGTCTGTTGCTATGCATTAGTAAAATATAATGTGCACTAGAGTTGTTTAGTTTTTAGTTGACTCTGTGAATAGTATGTATATTAGATCTATAAATAATGATGTTAGAGCATTGCAGTTCATGTTAAAAATAATGATGTTTCTTCTATGCTTTAAACAATGGATTGCATGATTTGAAATGTGACGAATATCGTATTTTCTCTGAATAGATATATTTAGGGTTTAGGAATAATGATGTTTATGCTATGCTTTAAACAATGGATTGCATGATTTGAAATATGACGAATATCGTATTTTCTCTGAATAGATATGTCAACCAAAGTGATGTTTCGGTTGTTCCATGGTAGTGGCACTGTCAGATATGGCCCGTATGGTATAGATCTGTCTGAATTTGGGTCAACACTAAAGGGGATAGATAGGCCAGCAGAAAAAAATTTTCAGTCAGTGTGTAACTGGTTAATGAGGGTATTTCATATCAACCCAGAGGTTAACACAATAAAAGTAAAGTAGTAGTCAACCGTGGCAACGAAGAATGCTTCTGGAAATTAATGTCGGTAGATTGCACCGAAACATGGAAATGGTATGTAGAAAATGCATTGCAGTGGGGCTGGGAACCCAGCATTTTTATAGAGGTACACGATAAAGACAATGCAACCTTGCAAGATGTAGAGGGTACAAGCATGGTTAGGACTGATGCTGAAATGGAAGAGAAAAACGACCGTGCTCAGCAAGGAGAAGAACAGGGACAGGATGTGCAGGAACCAGAAAGAGAAGGAAAAGCCAGTGAGCCGAGAGGTTTGGCAAATGAGGGCGAGAGGATCAACTCCATTGTTCAGGCAATGGAAAACGAAGATGCGGCGAATGAGGAAGTGGAGGGTGATGAATCTTCTGATGAGGAAGGATGCAATGTGAATCCGTGGCAATGGTCTAATGAAGACTTCTCTGGACTTGCTATTTCAGAGGGATACCATGTTCCATGGGAGTATAAGGAGAATGAGGTAATCGAGGGAACGATGTACGCAGAGAAGGAAGAATTGATGAAGACAGTCAAGCATTGGGCTGTATCACTGCAGAGGGAGTTCTGGATAGCAAAGTCCACAAAGTGTGTATATGAAGTTAAGTGCATGAGATCCAGTGATGATTGTGCGTGGAGGGTGCATGCATTCAAGGGAAAGTGGAAGGATTATTAGAAAGTGTCAATAGTCACTGAGCACAACTGTCACTTGAAAGGTGTAGAGAAGAACCACAGAAATATGACATCTGCATTTATTGCTGCAGAGATGTATTCAGATGTTGTGCATAATCTGGGATACGAGCCAAGGTCAATAATAAGGCATATCGAAGATAAATTCAAATACACCATTTCATATGCTAAGGCGTGGAGGGCAAAGCAGAAAATTATCGAGATGAGATTTGGCACATTCAAAGCCTCATATGATAATTTACCATCTCTTCTTCAATGCATAGCCGCCAGAAATCCAGGGACATGTACAGATCTTATAACATACCTAACCATGGAGAATGACCGTGCAGTATTGGTCTTGCAACGTGCTTTCTTTGCACTAGGTGCTTGCATCAGGGTATTTGTGCATTGTCGTCCAATACTCTGTATTGACGGGACATTTCTGACAGGTAAATACAGAGGTCAGATACTAACAGCAATTGCCGTGGATGGGAACAATCAAGTTCTACCACTGGCATTCGCTTTTGTGGAGAGCGAGAATACCGATAGTTGGTACTGGTTTTTCAAGCAGGTGAAGGTTAGCATTGTTGGTATGAGGCCTGGTGTATGCCTAATTCATGACCGTCACGCGGGCCTTCTTCGGGCAATTGAATATCTGAAGAACGGTGATGCAGAGATGGGATATGGTAAAGATTGGCCAGATGTTCAAAGTTGGTGGTGTATGCGTCACATGGGTGCTAATTTTTACAAGCAGTTTAAGAGCAAGAGGTTGATGGATCTATTCAAGAGGCTGTGCGGACAGAATTAAGAGAAAAAATTCAACGACCTTTGGAGGAGGTTGGACGAGCTCACAACGAAGCAAAGGGAAGAGCACTCAAGCCGATCAGCACCTGTTGGTAAGGATGGTCCAGAGGCCTTAGGACCGCTGTCCACAGATGGTCCAAACATCAGAAGGAGATCGGCATCTGCTGTGAGAAAATTTTTGCACTGGATAGAGAATGAGCCTAAGGAGAAGTGGTCTTTGCTGCATGATGTCGACGGAGCGCGGTTCAGCATTATGACAACTAATTTGGCCGAAGTTTACAACTGGGTGATACGTGGTGTTAGAGACCTTCCCCTGGTTGCCATTGTTGAGTTCATCCTGCATGGAACATACAGATATTTCAGAGACCGGTACCAAGTCGTTGCCCTATCAATGTAAGTGCGAGGTGTTTTCTTCGGACATATGTTGACAAATTATCTGGAGAAAAAACATAAGAAGGCAAAGAAGCATAGAGTTATAACTCAAGGTATTAGAGAGCACCGATTTGAAATCTTGCGTACTGATAGGGCCAAGCGTGGAATATATAGAACAAGAGTTGTGCAAGAATGCATACTTAAGGAGGATGGGTATTGCGCATGCACGTGCCACAAGCCAAGACTCTACCATAAACCATGTTCCCATGTTATTGCAGCGAGCTCGGAGTGTGGAATACTTGATCGTACTTTTCTATCTGCCTATTTCACCAAGGAAGCCATATTGCATACATGGTCACATGAAATTTATGGTTTTGGCATAGCGGAGAATTTTACAGGTACAGTACCGCAACCTAGCTATATTACAGACCCAAGTAAGATCAGAGACAAGGCTGGGCGTCAAAAGACAAGACGTATTCGAAACGCCATGGATGAGTCCGAAGCAGGTGGAAGGTACAAACGTTGCAGCAAATGTGACAAGGAGGGACATACTTACAAGAAGTGTCCGAAGAACTCAGACATGCCCACAATAGCAGAAGCCCCGTCATTAGGATCCGGATTGGATGGTACCCCGCCAACAGGGGAAGGGACAACTTCTAGGCCCACCAGGCCAAGGCGTGCACGCGTGCCTCGTGGTTCGGTCGTGTAGTGATGTGTAGTAAGCTTGGTTAAGAGTATGTAATGTACAGTTTTTGCTTTGTTGTAACTGAAGTGAACAAACTTGTTGTTTCAACCTATCTTGCGGATGTAATGTTCTATGATATTTTTAATCTCTGTCTTGTATTTGAATATATTTTAGTTATATGTTGTACGTGTATTCTTTATGTTTTAAATTCGATCATTTCTTGTTGTACCTTAAATTTATTGTTGTATACTTTTTCACTTTCTGTTTGCATGTGCCATATGTGTTAACTGTGATAATGTCATGCAGGGATGGCGGACGACACACCAGAGCTGCTAGATCGAGGGATCGATCTGCACCATCGTTCGTACCGTATTACGGTGCAGAACGCCACTCTTCCCGTACTTCGACCGTGACCGTCCAGACGTCTACTTTCAGTGGACCCTCGGTTCTGTTCTAGGTATCCGTTGACTCTTCGAGGTCTCCCAATTAAGTACACATGGCTTGTTAATAATATATAATTTTTATGTGCAGGTTACGTGAGGCAGGCCTCCTCCTGTTGTGTCGCCTTATGGAGGCACGAGCTGCTGAGGCCGATGAGACGAGGAGGTAGAGTTTCGATAGGTCTCTTCTAGCAGCCCTGGTCGACCGATGGATGCCAGAGACACACACGTTCCACCTGCCGTGCGGGGAGGTCGCACCGACGCTTCAGGACGTTGCGTTCTTGCTTGGCCTTCCCCTCGCTGGCGATGCCGTCGAGCCAGTTGACGGACTTCGTGATTGGCGAGACGACATTATGGCCCGCTTAGGCCACGTGCAGTGTCACCCTGCACTTCCAGCTATGAGCAGCCTCCCTCCGTACACGACCATGGGCCCATCGCAGCAGTGGCTCATGCAGTTTACCGTAAGGCCTATTTGAAAAGAATTTTATCAATTTACAGTTCTACTCAACTTTATTAACTGTATCTTTTTCAGTCCGATCAGCTACACCCAGAGGCTGACGTGTACTCTGTGCGACGAAGCTTGGAGGCCTACTTGTTGTGGCTTTTTGGCTGGGTCATGTTCACCAGCAGTGCGGGACATGCCGTCGACAAGGTCATGATCCTCTACGCGCGCGCGATCGCTGATGCTGACGAGGGAGCAGTGCCATAGTGGAGCTGGGGATCCACAGTACTGGCGGCGACGTACAGGGGGATTTGCGAAGCGTGTACCAAGATAGAAATAGGTTCTTTGCTCACTGGTTGCCCCCTCCTTCTACAGCTATGGGCAGCTGAACGGTTCACGATTGGTCGACCTGTGGTGGATCACAGCGCCTATGAGGACGACCTGTACTTGCAGCATCCGCCCGAGGACTTCCCCACCATGGGTACAGTCTGGTGCCGTCGTCAGGTTCGTGTTCCTAGCTGACATATACATATAATTCGTATCGTACCTTCTAACCTATTGATTGTTATATTTCAGCAGGTCACGCGGTCGTACAACGAGTTTATGCTGGAGTTCGATAGGATACAGGTGACCGAAGTGATCTAGGAGCCTTACAGCCAGGAGGCTATCCACGCACGAGCTCCCCTTGGGCTGTCCACGTTGTGCACACGTGACCAGGCCTTCTAGCTGACACTCCGACCGATGGTGTTTGACATATTCATCGAACCGCACTGCCCAGGGCGTGTTTTGCGCCAGTTCGGTCTCATGCAGCCGTCCCCTGCCCCTATCATCCGTACCATCCCTGCAGATGCTCACAGGTAAGTACTACTAACAACTGACTTTAAAAAATTAATCGCAATAGACATGTCTTACTCAAATTTGTGTTCAGGCTGACTCGGAGGGGACAGGTCGGTGGCAACTTGTGGGTTCCACGTCTGCAGCCATACGTGGACGACTGGTTGCTTGCCACAGAGGACGTTGTTGAGGAGTACCGCCCCACAACGAGGACTCGTACATCAACTACCTCCGGTGGTACCAGCTCGTACCCGCACACGTGTCACCTTCGTTCCTCCGGAGCAGCAGCCACACGTCGCCGCCGTGGGTGACGCTTACCCTGCGCACCATGATCAGGATTACTTCCGCGCTGTGAGTACTTGAATCTCTCATATATATCAGTAGTTCATTACGTATATCTTTCATCTAACTTAAAACTGAAATTAGGTCAACGGTGCGCAACTACTTTACACGGAGGTTGACTCCGTGTGCCGCCGCTTGGAGGGTGGCTTGGCGTTGACAGTGGATGAGTAGCGCACCTCGTACACGCGGATGCGTACGACGCTTAGATCCGTGCTGAGGGCTCTGACTTGTTGGACCTTCGACGCAGCGCCTCGAATTCCTGCACTGGGACCCGCAGCACGTCCTCCTGCACCCCAGACCAGAGGTAACTCCGTGTACCCCACCTCGTCTACCTATGTTTTTCCAATCTGGATGACTGTGTGACTTACGACGACACCTTTCACAGCGTTCTCTACGCCGTACCTTCGTTCCTTCGGAGCGGGGTCCTCGGTGCACGGAGCAGAGGCATCCAGGCACTTCACTCATGCTCCACCCAGCGCGTCGGCCCATGGTGAGGGTTCCTCCGCTCAGGGAGCAGCCTGGGGAGCCTGGCCTTCGCCCCATGGAGTGGGTACCTCCTCTCAGGGAGCAGCCTGGGGAGTCTCGCCTTCTCCCCATGGAGTGGGTACCTCCGCGCAGGGAGCAGCTTCGACGTCGGCCTAGGGAGCCGGCACCTCGTCGCGGACCTACCGACTACCTAATGACCCCCCACTGACGCACCGATCAGCGACGAGGAGGTCGAGATCGGCCCTTCACAGCTTGCAGGAGCACCTCCGCCCTACACGCAGGAGTTATCACAGATGACTCCAGTGCAGCACGTCCGTGCGACTCGAGGTGTTTCACCGGATCGCCACACCTACTCGTCGGGGCACGTGCGACCGAGGAGGCCGAAGAGGGATAGGGGGTAGGTGCAGGGATAGGCTCGGGGACAGTAGTACCCTGTACGATGTAATTACTGTCTTGATGTATGATACGCACTTTCCTTTTGTCAAAATTTACTTTTTGTTATATTCTTCGTTTTTCGTCGGGGCCCTAGCGTATTGTGACGATTCTTTTGAGTACTATATCTAGAAATTCCCGTCGGTTCCTTATTCGTACCCTTTCGAACACAACTAATACATTCCAAAATTATAGGTCCGCTAGGACGATGAGCTACTAATCTGAATTCATCTAACAAAACGACCCTAATAATCCGAAACATAACCGGGAAGCAAGTCTTTATCTTCAGAACCACTATCCTCTCCCACAAACTCATTGGTACGGCTACGCTCAATTGACAGAACCACCTGCAAAAGTGCGCGCTGTTTTGCGGGCGGGCCTCGGAGCAGCCAAAAAACGCCCACTGTGTGGGCGTTTTTTGCACGCCAGGGGGCCGCCTGCAAAAGTGAGCGGCCGGCCTCGCCATTTTGCAAACGGTCCTCTGGCGTGCAAAAAACGCCACTGTTCCGAAGCCCGCCCGCAAAACAGCGCGCACTTTTGCAGGCGGCCCCCTCGCCACCAAAAAACGCCCACGCAGTGGGCGTTTTTTGGGCGCCAGAGGCCGCCCGCAAAAGCCGGCACCGGCGGCGGCCGGCCCTGTGCCACATCACATATAACGCCCACTGTAGGCGACTAGTTCTGTCATATTTCGAAACAAAAAATTAAAATTGTAAAAAAAATTTAACAAAAATTAAAAATAAAAAAATTCGTCATTTGAACATGTACGGATCGGACGCGATCTGGGCCGAATCCAGCCCATCCGGAAAGCAGGCCCACTCCAACCGAGTCCAGCCAGGAAAAAAAACGCCCCCGGCTCCGCGACAGGCCGACAGCTGCCAGCGCCCCCGAGTCCCGATTCCGCCGCCACCGCTGCCGCCTGCCGCCGCAGGCGACGAGCGCCGCCGCCACCGCTCGCGCCGGATCCCAGGTAAGCCGCCGCTTCCATATCCTCGGTCTCATCCTCCCTATCGCCCTCCTCCCCTCCTCCTTCCCCTTCCCCTTCCCCTTCTCCTCATCCGTTTTCCTTGCTAGGGTTGGAGTAGAGACACGGCGGCAGTGCGTATAGTATAGCGTATCTCCTCCTCCTGTGCTTTTCCTGCACGATCTTTGCGTTCCTGTGATGAATCAAGCCCGGGTCCTTTTTGGGCGGGTCTATATGCTGTGCTCTTCCGATACGTATGTGTTGGGCTTGCCGTTCGATTGTAATCCCTTAGCTTGATTTGGTACTGGTTTGACTTCTGAAAATAGACTGCGGTTGCTCTGAGTAAGTGAATATTGTTGCACCGCGTCTTCTTCTTTGGAGAAGACTGGGTTGACTCGTCTACAGCCTTGACCTTCGGTAGTCGGTACTGCACCGGTAGTCCAGCGCATCTGCTTTAGCGATGTGTACAATAGCTTTTTTTTGTTGACTGTTGAACTCATGCCAGTTACAGATTGATCATGCTGAGTAGTGAGTAGTGAGGGTGGCTGATACTATAATGCTCTAGCCATTTGTCTGCTCATGAACTCTCAAGAATTGAGAATATTCATTCCAGCTGTCGAATCATATTTGTGCCTGTGTAGGGAAAGGAGACCTGGGTAATGCATTCCTATATATTGTCATATGCCCATATGAAATTACTAGCACGTCCAATCTCAGCAAGGACCTACCTTAACAGAATTTAAGCTTTCATCTATTTTTCATAGTGTTGTAACTAGTAGCATGCATGTTATCTTAAGTTTGTCTGGCATGTAATTTCTGTTATTGGTGTGACATGGGAATTAAGTAGTTCCAAGTGTGCACAGTACCATTTTCTCTGAGTGCTAGTCCCTGATTGCAGATGGCTTACATTTCTGCAAGAGCTTAGATGCGATGATTAATTTGCTACTGGACTTGTAGTTTGGCATTTAACATGCTATAGTAGTTCTAGAATCTACTGTTTCCCATTCTCAACTCAAAACTCTTAAGTGACAGGCGAACTATTCCTCTAGTGCGTCTATTGAATCTTCCTTTTGGAAGGTTGACAAGACACATGTCAGCCTTAGTCCACTTAAGCCAACCACCCAAGAAACCACCAAAGCACCATGTTATTTAAGAAGTTTTATTTAGGCAGTTGCAGCCTAGCTTAAGCTTACATGCAGAACATACTAAACCTCATTTTTGCAACTGATTTTGAAAAAAGTATATTATGAAAACTTCAAATATGTCTTTGCTATCTGTAATAGAGCTAATGGAAAGTGAACCATCAAACTAAATTATTTTTTCCATCATCAAAGCTATTTGCAATATCCGTAACCTGTTTGACCAATACTGGCAGGGACTGATTGGTTGTGCAAATATCTACTTTTAAATTATTGAAAGTGGGAGCATGAAAGGTAATTTTGCCTTCCTGTCATGCATTATAGGGAATTAGGGACAATGTTAATAGATCTTGTGTACTCTGTTCCAATTTGTAAGTCACTTTGACTTTTTTGGTGCATGCATTTTGCTATGTATCTAGATATAATAATATGTCTAGATACATACCAAAATGGATGAGCCAAAAAAAAATCAAAGCGACTTAAAATTTGGAACGGAGGAAGTACTTTTTTATAAAAATCTTGTCTACTTTACTTCGTACCAGTGGTGTGTTCTTTGAGGATATGCTGCCTTGTGATTTCACTTGTTCAAAGTAATCATATGTTTGTTCCATGTTTAATGGAAGTTTCTGTGTTTGTGATAAGTGAAACCAACCATCAAAATAAATGATATGCCGATGAGCTATATCACAACTGCAGTTGCTCTAAGATGATTTTTTTTTTTACCAGCAAGCATCTTTTGTAACTTAAGTCAGATTATTTACTGCTCTCAAGGGTAGCATTCGAGCTACAAGATATATAAGATAAAGGCTGTGATTTTTTTTCTTACACAGATCTGAGAATTTTAGCAGCGTTATATAGCCTGCAATATTTCTTTTGCACTTTCTGTAATTTTGTAATCTTTCTGGTTGATCTTGATGGGAAGAAAAAACTGATCAAGTTTGCAATTGTTTTTCAAGGGTCAGGACAATCATTGCTTTTGGACAAACAAGATGGATCCATCCTCACAGCCTCAGCCAGTGATGGGTGTTGGGTCACAACCTTACCCTGGTGCTGCTGCCTATGTGCCACCTGCAATGGTACCTGGAGCTCCTGCCGTTCCTCCTGGCGCACAGCCAGCAGCAGCACCATTCCCCAATCCAGCTCAACTCGGTGCTCAGCACCAGATGGTCTACCAGCAGGCTCAGCAATTTCACCAACAACTTCAGCAACAGCAGCAACAGCAACTCAGGGAGTTCTGGACTACCCAGATGGATGACATCGAGCAAACAACTGACTTCAAGAACCACACCTTGCCACTTGCAAGGATAAAGAAGATAATGAAGGCTGATGAGGACGTGCGGATGATCTCTGCAGAAGCTCCCGTTGTCTTTGCAAAGGCATGTGAGGTATTCATATTAGAGCTGACATTGAGGTCATGGATGCACACAGAGGAGAACAAGCGCCGGACCTTGCAGAAGAACGACATTGCAGCTGCCATCACCAGGACTGATATATATGACTTCCTGGTGGACATAATTCCAAGGGATGAAATGAAAGAAGAGGGACTCGGGCTTCCAAGAGTTGGCCTGCCGCCTGCTATGGGGGCTCCAGCTGATCATAGTTCTTATCCATATTACTATGTGCCAGCACAGCAGGTGCCAGGAGCAGGTATGATGTATGGTGGCCAGCAGGGTCACCCAATGCCGTATATGTGGCAGAAGCCGCAAGGGCAAGAGGAAGAGCCCCCTGAAGAGCAGCAGCAGTCTCCCTGAAAGTAGCCAAGAGATGATAACACATCCTGGTCTGAACTTAGTCCTCTAAGGAAATATGATTTGGTTATGTTAATTGTGCCGATGATTGCTGGCTGAAACAGTTGTCGTTAATTAGGTCATAGGGTTTCCTGATTGTAGTTCCGACTCCTGATGCTGCCATGGCAGCAGTAGAAAATGATTGTGATTTGGTAGGTGATTTGCAAACTAATGTAGTTAGATTACCCTTTTCTGTCTAATCCAATATACCAACTGTTGGGCCAATAGAGGCCTCTTGTATGAACTGAGTGGTGGAACTTCATGCGACATCTTGTTTGTTTGCCTCATTTGTTGGCCATTGTGCTCTTTGCTTGGCTAGAATATTTCCTTCCAGTCACTAAGCCACCAATGTTTCATATTGATCGCAAATGCTTATGTCAGGCAAAACTGAAAATTTTCTTTCATATGGCAAGTTTTAGGAACATAAGTGTTAGTATTAATTGGCCAACCTTAATATTTTGGCAACCAGGAAGCGCACATTTGGCCAAGAAACAAGAACTTCCCTAAGTTATCCACATCATTACATGACGAGGTGCCGCCGTGCCGAACCCGAACATGACGAGGTGCTTGTCGACCTCGACCATGGCCTGGCCATGCCCAGCAGCCAGGCAGCACGAGGTAACGAAGCACAATACCGAGAAGCCGATATGCAATTGCAATTCCGTGTTTGACCGCGTCCACGTCGTATGAGTTTTGAGGCCCTTGGGCAGTTGGGCTATGACCGGTTGTCGTATCGTATCAGACTCAGAATTTTGACGGACGCAGGCACGCACACGATTGCAATTGCTAGAGACGCAACGGGCCGCTTCATGGGAGCTTCATCGCTAGTGGTGAAAGGTGTCACAGATCCTGAGACGATGGAGGCTATTGCGTGCCGTGAAGGCTGTCACTGGCGCTGGATATTCAGGCAAACAAAGTCAGATTAGCAAGTGACTGCCAAAATGTGGTGAAGAACATTCTGCATGGGTTCAGAGGGACTTATGGTCAGGTGATTTTGTGGAGGGAGTCAAATGTCGACGCTCATGCTATAGCTCGTAGCTCAATTCATGATGATTTTGGCCGGCATGTGTGGTCGTTGAATAAAGATGTTGGACGCGTGGAGAGTTGGTGCCGAATATCTTTGTGAATGGATATTGGACGGGATCTGGGCCGAATGCCGCCGCCCATCCGGAAACCAAGCCCACTCCACCGGGGGGGAGGCCAGGAGAAAACGATTCCGCCGCCAGCGCAGGACACGAGCGCCGCCGGAATGGCCGGTTCCATCTCCTCAGACTCGTCCCTATCGCTTCCTTCCCTGTTCCCCGATCCCCTTCTTCTCCTCATCCGTTTTTTCCTTGCTACTAGGGTTGGAATAGACACGGCGGCGTCGGAAGCCCCGCTTCCCCATCCGAGTCGATCTCCCTCTCCGAGTCCGACGTTCGGATTGGTGAATTGGGGATTATAAATAAATTCCAAATTTTGCTAGAAGAAGAGGAAACGATCCAAGCCGCACGCCGGCAAACGCGCCACCCGTGACAGTGCCAAGGCAACGACGATGGAGAAGCTAGAGCAGATCCGCCAAACCCTCGGAGACATTGACGGACGCACTCCGCGTCGCGTTGGGGCTCGGCTACCGAGTGTCGTCTCCCACGCCAGCTCCCGGCGAGGACGACGGAGGACGGTGCCCCCACGCCCATGGAACACGACGCGGCGGCAGCGCTGAGGATTGACTGGGCGTCATGCTACGTGCCGTTGCACGACCATGACGCGCACTTTGGGAACGCCATGGCCGGCGTCCTCGGCGTGGCGGACGGCGTCGGTGCGTACGCGGACTCCGGCGTCGACGCAGGTGCTTTCTCCCGCGGTCTCATGACGAACGCCTCCGCGGAGGTTGCAGGGCTGGAGCCCGGCGTGCACGTCTGCCCCTGCGCGCTGCTGGAGCGGGCCTACCACGAGAGACGGCCGCATCCGGTGCCCCGGGGGCCTCCACGGCGGTGATCCTGTCGCTCGCAGGCAACGCTCTGGAGTGGGCGTACATCGGTGACAGCGCCTTCGCCGTGCTTCAGGGCAGCAGGATCGTGTTCCTGTCGACGCCCCGCACCTCGCAAAAGAAGCTTCACTTCTCCTCCACTGCCGCTCGCCAGAAACAGCGTCTCTTCTCCTCCTCCGACCCCACGTTTCAGCTCAGTGCGGGCAAACACAGCGACCACGTCGCGGATGGCCAATGATTATATAGTTATAGCTGGCAAGCAAATGTCTGAATCTCAATCTTCTTTGAGGTCTTCAAATATCATGTCTTTTTTCTCATTATCTTAGTTTTGATGCCTCAAGTTTTTCCCCAAAATATACATTTAGCTTGCATGATTATTAGTTGTGATTAATTCCTGTGATGGTTGGCTTGCATCTTTGTTATGTTTCAATTCCATGTTCATGATATTGGTTGATGTTAATACTAGATGTCCATTCTGATCTAAATCATTGCTAGAGCATCCATTTATCTTTAAATGAATATATTCGCATCTTCTGCTGTTTGTTTAGAACAAATCAGGATGGCTTAGAGATTGTGAGCTTTGATGCCAATTACATGGAATTGCATTGTGTGCTTGGTAAATTAATTGTGAGTTTGATGGGCCTCTTTTCTGGCCCTGGTGCCTGTTCATGTTATGGAGTGACTATGATGCATGGTTATCGTCAGTTGTGGTTCTTTATCCTTGCAACTGGGAAGGTGTGGTTCTTAAAGTCAGTTGTTTGCTCGATCTCATCCATCTTGGTAGTCCAGAACTCCCTGAGCTTCTGTTGCTGAAGTTGCTGCCGTTGCTGATGCACTACTGACGAGTAACATGGATAGGTTTCCTAGATCGATGCATGCCCAAACATCCATATTTCCTGAGCTTTTCTGTTCCTGAAGTTGCTGCCAATGAAGCAATACTTATAACTTCTGCTGCCTTCATTCAGCTGATCAGGTCTTAATCTGTCCTAACACTTTCGTCTGCTCAGTAGTTAGCGATCTGTGGCTTGTTTGAGGCAGTAAAAACGGCAATACGTAGGCGTCCGTGGCGGCCTCGACGCGGCCACGCGCGCGGGCCATGTTTCCGCCCTTGTCCGATGTCACCGCGAGCTGGCACAACGCGACCTTGTGCTGGACACACATGCAAACAGACCATGAACGGATATCCCAACGAAAAGTTTGGGCGACCGAACTGAAACAGCCAAACAGGTGAGAGTGAGACTGGGTTTCCGGCGAGCATGAACATGCTACGCACGAAAAAAAAAAAAAAGAGCTATGATTTCAGTCTGATAGCCGAGATCTGTGCGTTTTTTTATACGGTATATACCTTCTGCATATTGTCTTTGATTTGAGAGGATGGAGCCGCGGCGGCGAGGTCGAGGAGGAAGGGCTCAGATCGATACTTCGGCTGAGAAGCAGGCCGATCAAGACCGTCCTCTGCTGGGGCTGTTGACTTGTGTGAGTTCTCGACTTCTGGTAGTACTTATGTTCAGTCCAGTAAAATAGAGTTTTTTATCATTTGTTTTGGAAAAGTATTTAAAAGCAAATAAAATCTTTTTTTCTTTCTCAAACCCCATAAAATATCCAAACCTGGCCTTAGCCGGCCTCACTCCTTTCCCTACCGGCCCAGTGAAGCCCAGTCGGACTCCACGCCCCTCTCTCTTGAGTTATAGGGGTTTCCGAATTCGGTACCGATTGCAATCCTCTTGCGTTGCATTACTCGTAAAAGAGAGAGAGAGAGATACGCGTTGCACTTCCAGATACTATTCTTTATCCCATAGTTCGCATATATATATATGTATATACATGTGTCCTGTTTTGCCACCAACTTGAAGCTGCAAGTTAGTGGCAAAAAAAAAAAAAAAAAAAAAAAAAAAAAAGACCCATGTATTCCACCGCTAATTGTGTCACCATATCCTCTAACAGTGACAAGTTCCAATAATATTAATTAGTGAGCACGATAGAAACATCTGGTGCCAAGCTTGCCTTCAAGTGCGGTGGCAGTGACAGGCTGATGTAGGAACGAGTCTGGAGCAGTACAGATGTAGTTATTGTCTCCTCAGCTGTTCGAATTTTCCCCCACAATCCATCCATCAGGTAGAGAATTTACTCAAGAGAGCTTTGGCTTTCAATGAGCATTCTGTAGATATAAACACATTCAGAAGATTGCAGAGATGTATATATACAATATAGATAGATATACAAAACATTGAGACATGTAAGTACGTTTGAGACATATATACAATATAAACATGTATAGATATAAATAAACATTGAGTGAATTATTCCTGTTCATGGTTTGAGTGGGTTTGAAAACCATTTGAATGCTGCGCTGCGTGCATATCGCTTCTCTGATCTGAAACCTACCTCCCAATGTCGACCCAATTTTGTCCCTCACGCCAATTTGAGCTCGGATCAAATTTCTTCTCCGTGACTATCCTGCCAGGTCTTTCCTCGCAATCCTGACGCGATTCTGAACAGAACGAGATGGTCGAGGAGGGCTAGGACGCGTCGTCGGAAGGCAAGGTGGTGGTGTGTGGTCTTGGAGAGCGGCGAGCACCTCGCGCTGGAGGGACTTGACGGGTCAGTTGCACGAAGCAGTTGGAGCCGGTCACCGTGAACCGCACCCCTCCCTGCTCCACGCACGCCGTCCTACGCAGGCACACAACACACACTATCAGACTGACACGTACGCGAGATTTTTTTTTTTTTTTTTCTCAAGTCAAGCCGTCCGAGTACTCCTGAGGTACGGTACCTGTTGCGGACTTGCTGGTACCGGCGTCGAGTCGTGCGTCGTGCCTGTTGCAAGAACGCGGTGCCGTGGTGCGGCGCCGCCCGCGCCACGAAAACCCGGTGCTGCGAGGGGCCCGGGCCCAATTTAACTGGGAACAGGTCCTCATAACAGCCCAATTAGCCCTTTCCCCGGCCCAATGCTGAGCCGAACCCTGACTCCGAATTTCTTTTATATTTGTGTGTTGTTTGAAAAGGACTTACGGAGTAGGCTACTGTGGAACGTGTATATATCTACACGATAGGTCAACAATTTTTATTTTTATTTTTATTTTTTTGAGAGAAAGAATTACAGTACATAGAACCCTAGCGGCCGTGTGCTCTCGCCGTCCTCTGCAGGCGACGGCGGTTGCGCCACAAAAACTCGCCGATATTCTCTCCACGGCCGACGACTCCAGAGCTCCTCTTCCCCAGACAGAGGAATTATCCCTCCACCCCACCCCCGAGTACGCCGACGCTCACCAGCCGCTCCCCACGCCGGCAGAGTGCTCCGACACTGCCGACCTTCTCGTGGCCGCCGCCACCATGACACTAAAGGTTTCAAATTTATTTCTTTGATCTGCGTGTCCCCAATTCGATATGACGAAACCATGCCTCCAAAATGCTTATTTGCGGCTCTGAATCGCGCCAAAACACAAAGCAACCCACATGCCACACTCAATCGGACGGCCCAATGGCCCATGTGGCCTTCCCATATGTTACATACAGTATAGACAGATATTATGAAATGGTGTCAGTACTAGCAGTGGTACTTTTCCATGTGCTGCCATTGAAAGAAAGCTTTCAACAAGAGTATTTGTGCCATGCGAATAAAATCACTTGTATAGTTTCAACAGAATTTTCATAATTGTGTTTTGAATCATGCTATTATTAATCCGCATACTTCTAGACAAAGCAACTGCTAATTCATCAAATATGTGGTCGACCTTTTTCCTTAACAAAAACCGTCTAATCTTTTCCTTTTGTTGCTTCTGCATCCTTTACAAACTTGATATTGTGCATGTGCGACTATTTTTTTTTATCCATTTATACTTGGTATTTATTTTTGATATTGTGCATGTGCGACAAACTTGGCATCTTTAGTTCAAAGTTCCTTCCCTGTAGACTCAGCATCTATGGATGATTGACTATTTCAATTTTATTAACTTTCTTACTAGTGTGCTTCATTTTTCTTGTGGGTTAGTGTGCTTCATTTTGACCTACTGTCTACTGCTGTGTTGAACATTAGGTTGTAGTAGAAAAGAAGCTTATGCGTGAAATGAATATGACAAGGCATGGCATAAGACCTGAAAGTTTTCTTTCTGAAGTAAATACCTTTTTCATATCATGCGATTACATTTGTCAGCCAATGGTTTATTGCTGTTCATTATAGTGTTGTCTGCTTTTTCTAATTATTAATTCTGTATTTGATGTGATGCAATGCACTGTATCGGAGGAACCACCCCGATGTGCTGATAAGTAGATATAGCATGATAGGAAGTCCGTAAGGATTGTCTGAATCTGACAGATAATAGATCTTAAGCCAAAGCTCGCAGAAGAGGTCTAATCCAAGATCTGACATAAGAACATCTAGATAGGCGATGCCTCTATAGGCCCCAAGGCCTTACGCAGCCCATATACAACTAAGATGAGAAATAAAGTGACAACTAAGATATTACTCCTGCTCTTCTTACTTGATGAAACCTAAGAGACAACTCGTAGGCAGTGTTTTAAAAAATGCTAGGCGCTAGGTTGGCGGTCAAGCTCCTCCTAGTGCCTAGGCATTCATAGGCAATAGTATGTTTTTCAACCAGTTAAATAAAGTAATGAAATAGAGAGATTTGGCGCATTACTTCTGTAACCCTAAATTGTCTTCATCTCCAATATATTCCAATGTTCGCCTACATCAAACCCTAAGTCACATTAGGTGGAGAAGTGCCTAGAAAAAGCAGGGCAAGGTGAGCTGCTGCTGCTCTACCTAGTGCCTAGGTGCTGGATCAAAACCTAAGTCACTACGCAGATAAGAACCTAAACAAAACAGGGCTAGGTGAGGTGGTCTGCCTTTCTAGAACAGAGCTTGTAGGATAGCCAAGTATCTTCTAGCTATATAATGACATATGCTATGACACCACGTCATCACCATTCTACTTGAGCGAGGTAACCCTTCATGAAGCATATGTGTGTAGTATAATTGTAAAAGTCAATTTGATTTCTTGTTCTTAGCAGCACAATCCAAATTAACTTGTATTCATTAGTCATATGATTTCCACATCTTGCCCTTTTGATATTTTCCTATTCTATTTTCTCTTCCATCTTTTGTGAAGATTCGCAAACAGAAAGAGCAGTATTATGGTACCATAATGAATCAATTCGCCGCCTTGGTGCCTCACTTGATTGGTCTCGCGAGGTAACTTTTCTATTTCTTTCTCGAACTGAAACTTCTATTTTTTTTTTTTTTTTGCTAGGAAAAGTGCATTACTTGCTCTTGAACCATGCATAGTTCTGTAATTCAAACTCGTTGTAACTTAATCTTGTCATGGCATCAGGCTTCTACAATGGATGAGCAAAGGTCAAATGCAGTAACTGAAGCTTTTGTAAGGTTACACAAAGAAGGCTTGATATATAGGTAAGCTACTAGCTACCTCACATTCAACTATCAGTGTCGTTATGATGTTTTACCTGTTTATCTTGTACATTCCTATTTTTCAATTGCCAGCCTAGTTTTTCACAAGCTATGGGTGATTTATTCCCTTGCAGAGATTATCGCCTTGTGAATTGGGACTGCACTCTTTTAACTTCAATTTCTGACATAGAGGTTTGCGGAACTTTTCATTGTTCATTGTAGACATTAAATCTGCGCATACACGACTAAGATGTTTTTCTTTATTGGAAAATGCTGTTTTATAAGGTTGATCAAATAGATCTTAAAGAAGAAACAATGTTAAAGATCCCTGATTATGCTGCTCCTGTACAATTTGGTGTGTAGATATCTTTGCCTATCCGCTTGAAGGACAAGGTGAGATTATTGTTGCAACAACTCGAATTGAAACAATGCTTGGTGATACAGCAATAGCTGTTCATCCTGAGGATGTTATGCAGTCCACCCCTTCAATGGCCGAAAACTCAAAATAATCTGTGATCCTGAATTTGTTGATCCCACATTTGGTACTGGGGCTGTCAAGGTAGGGGCTACTTGTTATGGCTGTCTTGTTTCACATAGTTGTGCCTTATTTGCTAAATGTTGTGATGCAGATTGCACCTGCCCATGATCCAAATGACTTTGAGGTTGGACGACGGCACAACCTTCAGTTCATAAATATCTTTACAGATGATGGGAAAATTATCAGCAGTGGAGGCGCACAATTTGAAGGAATGCCAAGATTCACTGCTCGAATCTGTGTTATTGAGGCATTGAAGTCAAAGGTATTAATCTTTTGTTTAATTATACTTTCAAAAATGTCTACATCACCAGAATCTCTAAAAGATAGTTCCTTTATATTGATGGCATGTTATTGGATTTGTATGCATTATAATGTAAAAGCATGGCATGTATATTAAAACTATAATGTGCATCATGTCATACCTTTGGGATTTAGTAATGGGTATTCATAGTTAGGATATTATAAGTAGATCTCATGTTTTCGTGGAATCATTGATATCTATGTACGGATACTAGTGATAGATTTTACATTTAATAAATTATTATGATTCCTTTGTTCCCTGTGTGTGGTGGGTAGGGGTAGTAGTGTTATTGCCTTCTCTCTGTCTTTTTTTGTCTCATTGTTTCAAGTATAGTTCTGGACTTATGACGATGTTTGATTATGCTAATTAAGGGCTTGTACAAGGGTACAAAGAAGACAGAAATGACTTTGGGCATTTCTTCAAGAACCAATGATGTAGTGGAGCCTATGATAAAACCTCCCCAGTGGTTTGTTAATTGTAACACCCTGGCAAAGGTAGGCCTTGATGCTGTAAGGTCTAAGAAGATTGAGATCAGTCCCCAGCAGTATGAACAAGACTGGTATAGGTATATTTATCCTGAGTTACACACTTGATATATTGTCATATCTTTTTTTTTTTTGAATCATGTCTTTTGTCAAACCAACAGGAAAAATATTGAAAAATTGTCGCTATCTTTGCAGATGGCTTGAAAATACAATTGATTGGTGTGTTTCAAGGCAACTTTGGTGGGGACACCGTGTACCTGCATGGTATGTGACTCTAGAAGATGACCTGGAGAAAACACTTGGTTCTGACAATAACCGCTGTATAATTGCAAGAAATGAAAGCGCTGCAAACATCGAAGCACAGAAAAAGTATCCAGGAAAGAAATTCCTACTGACTCAGGATCCTGATGTGCTGGACACTTGGTTTTCATCTGCTCTGTTCCCATTAACAGTATTTGGTTGGCCGGATGACACCGCTGACCTCCGTGCTTTCTATCCCACTTCGGTACTAGAAACTAGACACGATATTCTCTTCTTTTGGGTAGCACGGATGGTGATGATGGGAACACAACTTGGTGGTGACGTGCCGTTTCAGAAGGTACTATATGTTATGCTTAGTGGTCTCATATATGCATTTTATTCTCTTGCGTATCCGAGAAAAAAAATATGCATTTCATTCATGTTGGATATTATTGAGCCTATCATTGGCATCTATATCCCCATAAGATGGTTACATTTTACTTGGAGCCTATCATTGCCATCTAGGACCAATTGATGACCGGCCCTTCTGATGAAATGATGATGACAAAAGACTCGACCATGTTGCCAAAACAAACAAGTTGTAGGCCGATTTAGCATAGGATGGCTGCAATATTTCCCAAAGTGGTAAATGTTGAACCAGCATAAGGATGGTTAGAGATATCTGTTAATGTCTGGAATTCCACTGATGTTCCACTTCTGTTGATGAAGTGGTTGTTGAACATACTTCATGTCACTTGGTGACTAAGGCCAAGTAATCATGAGTCAGGTCAGCTATTGGCATCCCATGTAGCCATTTTTTGGTCGAGAATATAGTACTGGTGGTCATCACCCGCTAAAGATCAGCTGCCAACGTCTTATTTGTTGTGTTTACATCCACTGAGAGAAGCTAGTAAAAAGAGGTTGTGTGTGTGTTAAACACTGAGAGATTGGAGAGGCTGGCAGATCCAGAGCCTGCGGGGCTTCAGCACGGGTCAAGGACGCAAAAACTTTATACTGCTATCCACATAACATGCCAATAAGCTCAATTCAGGGCTGTTTGGCAGACGTCCCATGGCAGACGTCCCAGAGCAGCTTCTAGGCTGAATCCGTGAGGAGCTCTGCCAAATGGTTTGACTGAGAATGATTCTATGCTGATTCTCTGCTAGGAGGCTTCTCCTGATTCACTCCGCACATTGAATCACTTTATGCAGAGAATTTAGAATTTATCCTAAATAACTATAGAAAACCACTTCCCACAGAGAATCAGGAGCGAGCAGGAGAAGGAGCTCTACCAAACAGGCTGTTAATAGCATTTATCACCTGCCAAGCAAGCAGCGGCATCAATTGCGTGCTTGTTTTGTTGAATCTGCACGAACTATACATGCTCCCGTGCCACTACCCATCCTCGTTAATGTCATATGACTCCAGCACCCATAATTCCCTCTTACCTATAATTATCTCTATCCTCAATTCTCAACTTCTGGGAGCTGGTGCTTGATGGTCCATGCAACTGTACTTTATGGCCTGCAACAAGTGTGAATGGTGTGGGACTGGTCCTGAATGATATTTATTGGTGGCTGCAAATCTAAATTATTGGAGATTAAATTGAATCTGAGGCTCAACCTGATTTTTCAAACCCCTACAAGATGCAACACATGTTCTCTTTTTATTGCATCTATGATTTTGATGATTTGGATTTGGATTTTCGTGAAGCCATCAATAAATCATAGGTTTTTCTAGGTACAAAGAATTTTAAAAAAAAATGCCATGTGTTTTGTGTTACTACAAAATTTTTGTTATCTATCTGTATTCTTGTCATAATTACTGATGTTTTGTTAGTCATTAGGATTTTGGTACCAACCCGAGGTACGGTTCTATTAGATATTAATTGACTAGGTAAGGCAGTATAGTGGAATATATGTGCTAATTATCTCTTTTGAAATATCTAATGACTATGCCTTCTTAGGTTTATCTGCGTCCTATTATCTGTGACACACGTGGCCGAAAAATGTGTAATTCAATTGGTAATGTCATTGATCCTCTTGAGGTGATAAATGGCATAACACCTGAGGGTATTGCAAAACGCATGGAAGAATGTAATCTGGACCCAACTGTATCAAACATTGTGATTGAAAGGAAGCTGAATGAATATCCTGATGGCATTGCTGAATGCGGTACTGATGCCCTCCGCTTTGCACTGATTTCTTACACTTGTCAGGTTTGTAATCAGCTTTTCATTTGAGTTTTCAGCATTATTACACTTGCAGTTCAGATTTTATGGCAATCTCCTTTTCTTTCTCAA
Source organism: Bothriochloa decipiens (assembly GCA_023333625.1). Classification (NCBI taxonomy): domain Eukaryota; kingdom Viridiplantae; phylum Streptophyta; class Magnoliopsida; order Poales; family Poaceae; genus Bothriochloa; species Bothriochloa decipiens. Next base: position 30,512,209 of record CM041635.1, on the reverse strand, counting down.
GTCTGACAGGATAAATTTCGATATCAAGAGAGTGGTTGGATACCGACGTTGGTGCAATAAATTGTGGAATGCCAGCCTCTTTGCCATGGATAAGTTTGGTGATCACTACAGTCCACCTGCGACTGTTGATGTGTCTCTCATGCCACCAATCTGCAAGTGGATACTTTCTGTGCTAAACAAAGCTACTGGCAGAACCATCAACTGTTTAGAAGCATATGAGTTCTCTGATGCAGCATCTACTATATACTCTTGGTGGCGATACCAGTTCTGTGATGTATTTATAGAAGCTATAAAACCATACTTCTTCAATGACCCTCAAGAATTCGAATCCGCAAGGGTCGCCTCCAGACATACTCTATGGATTTGCCTGGACACTGGTTTGCGTCTGCTCCACCCATTCATGCCTTACTTAACAGAAGAGCTCTGGCAGCGTCTTCCACAGCCCAAATATTCTTGTAGGCAATCTTCAATTATGATTTCTGAATATCCATCTCTTGTTGAGGTAATATCTATTTCCAAAAGAGGTTTTACTGATATTCAGAGAACTTATTCTTTATGTACCTTTTTACTCATGGAAAAAATCTGGTTCTTTATGACAGGAATGGACCAATGACAATCTTGAACATGAGATCGACATTGTCTTAGATGCTGTGAACAAAATAAGGTCTCTGAAGCCTCTGACAGAAAGAAATAAAAGGTGTGTGTGCATGGTGATCTCGTTTCTTTGTTTGGTGTTTGTTTGCTTTGTTGATCTTATTAACAATGCTGTCACTTATTCTTTGCTCTGAACAGACAACCTGCTTTTGCACTCTGCCGAGGCCAAGATATCATTGCCACTATCCAATGCCACCAATCTCTCATCGTATCACTTTCTTCCGTTTTACTTCTTAAGGTTCTGTCTTACACTTCTATATGACTATTTTACATTTTTAATGGAAGCTTTTCCTTGCACAGTCTGCAATTTTTCTGTTGATGAAAATTTCTGCTCAAACCTAATATATATATATTTACAAATGTTATAAAATCAAGTTAAGTTGAAGAGCTTTCAATAAAGTCGCTGATCTGATACTGGAAATTATTCAGATCTTGACCGAGAATGACGAAACTCCAGCTGATTGTGCTACTGCTATTGTTAACAAAGATTTGTCGGTGTACCTTCAGCTTCAAGGAACTCTAAATCCAGAAGCTGAGCTTGAAAAGCTAAGGAAGATGACCGTTGATATTGAAAAGTAAGTGTGCTTATCTTGTCCTACAAATCTGTAAAAATCTGTACATACCTCTCGTTTATTTCTATAGTATCAGTAGCATGGTCTCTTGTCATACAATGCAGGCGACAACGTGCTCTGACAAAGAAGATGGATGCTTTTGGTTATCGCAAGAAGGCTCCTCGAAGTGTACAGGAAGAGGACATGAGAAAGCTCACTGCTTTGTTGGAACAACTGTTCGTCATAGGTGAAGCCGAGAAGAAATTAGGTGCCAAAACTGACAATGATTGACTCTGAGACCACTGTATATAATATAATCATAGTTTTGATATTTATTTTTCATCTTATGTGAAAAGTTGATCCTGCATTTTAATGAACGGCAAAATTATGTGTATACTCAGAACGACATTTGTGCTGGATGTTTTTCAAGTACTCTATATTCCCCTCCGTGCCTGAAAGGATGCCGTTTTAGCATTCAATTGTTGCCCCCAAAAAGTAACTTGTAGGCCTTGCTCGGATGGACATGGATTCGTCAGGTTCAAGCCATGTCGGGAGTCGGGACGATCCCGCCTGGTGTCAACACATTTGGCGAGTGCACTTTGGTGAGTGCAGGGCATGGTTCCCACAGAACCCTATCAAACCGCGTGGATCCCACGCTTCCACGCGACACCACCTAAGGGTCATTTGTATTCAATTTAATCCATGTGTCAGTGGATTGAAGTATAAGTTAGTTTAGTTACACTCAAACCCATATGGATTGAATTAAATATGAATGCATCTAAACAAGTCCTAGGTCAGGAATTATTCTTGTGCTTAGCAACTTTGGCGGCGACTTGTCTAAAGAAAGAAAAAACATCCTCCTTCCCCCTTTCCCCTCATCTTTTTTCCTTGCTAGGGCTAGAGTCAGACGGTGGCCAGCCGTGAGATGAGGATTCTTGCTAACGTGCTAGACCCAAACCTGCGCCAGCTGCATCCTCGGCCAGCCGCATGTGCGTGCACCTCGACTCACCCGGTGTTCACACCATATAACGATTATAGTAACATATACGATAGACAAAGGTAATTCCGGCGACGAACATCACAGCGACAAACTCCTATATATTGGCTATTATTACGAACATCACAGCGATAAACTCCTATATATTGGCTATTAATAATAATGATACAATTCGGGGCACACTGGAACACGAGAGCAGATTCGCCGGGCGAACCCACGCCCCGGGCGGCCCACGCCTGTCGGGCGACGAATGCCGCAGCAACGACACAACACCAACATAATCTCTATTTTCTCTCGGCTTACACTTAAACGAGGAGTACATGGGGGTATTTAACCACCGGTGGACACACCATGCATGGAGTACACCTCCACTCACCCGGTGTTCACACCATGATCAACGAGACACGCTCAACAACACGACCATGAGATCCATTCGCTCATCTTGGACGACTTTGCGGCCTCCTTCATGCTGACTGGCTACATGCACCACAAACTCCTAAAATCCTAAAATAGACATGCACTAGATTAGTCCTAGCAACCTCCATACGCAATGCACACGCTGGACAACTATGCACTGGACATAGATGATGTTCAGTCAAGTAGGAGAAGAAGCGATATTAAGGGTTTAAGGGCTTGGCATAGAATTGTTGCCTTCTTACAAGATATTAACCTAATAGAGCAAAAGGATCTTTTTGTTTGGGGTCTGAACGCGTCTGGAAGCTTTACAGTCAAGTCCAATATGTTGCGTTAATTAACAATGGGGTTAGAATGTCACAGAATATATGGAAACTAAAGATAATTTAGTTAAATGTAACTGGAATAGTGACAGACACTGCACTTATGTCATTTTCCGGAAACTATACAACACCTCTTTTTAGATTATGCTTATGCCAAATTCTTATGGCGTGTTGTACACATACTTTTTGGAATATCACCACCCACAAATATGAGTGACATTTTCATTAGATGGTCAAAAGTTACAAACAAAAAGTATAATTCATTGCTATTAACAGCTGCTGCTGCGCTTTGTTAGGCAATATGGATAACCAGAAACGAAATGGTTTTTGACAAATGTAGACCAAAATCTTTCTTACAAGGGAACACACCGGTTTCGACAGCGGGCCAATCTGCAGTGGCATGATGATCAATGGGATCAGCTGATCCAAATTAGACAGTACCTAAAGACGCCAATGTTGCAGTTTTTTTATTTTCAATGGATGGTTATCTTCAAGATACATTAGTCATGTTTAGTTTAAAACTTATTTCATGTCGGACTTTCGTTTGGCGGACTGTAAATTTATGTCATTTGCAGTCCGTGTTTATGCCCTTCGACAATACTTCATAATAATTGACCTGATTCTATGAGTCGATAGATGAAGCCGGATATAAACCATTTATTATAAAAAAAATAGCAGAAGAAGCAAATAAATTGTTTTGCTTCTCTGAAACATGACGTGATACATGAGAGAGAAGTATTTTACTTGTGTCCGTTTCATCGAACGTATCCGTGGAATCATGCATTGATGCTAAGAATGTTGCATATGACCCTTTTCTCGGTTTTCCGAGCTCTAGAAGCACGGGCTGTGGACGGAGCCTAGCACGGCTTGTGCAGGAAATGCTGCAGGAGAGGACTCCGGCTTCCTCGCCTCCAACCCGGCTTGAAATGCTCCTTCATGGAGGATGCCACAGATCTGGGAGAGGGAGAAACATCTGGTTCAGGAAGAGGAGGTTGAGGAGGCTTACATCGGCTGCGGTTGAAGGATTGAAATCAATTCCACACTAAAATTGAGAGATAGACTATGCATCACCTTATCAAGAATTGGTTGATTCCCCAAACCAAATACTTCATAAGGGCTACAAGACGTAGCATGTTTAGTTACTTTTATGTATCAATATGTCATGCACACATCATCAATCAAGGACTAGGGAGACGATGAGACCACATCTCCAAATCAGGAAACAATTTCCATTACAAAAGAGTAGCACTGAGAGCTTAGTTTGAAGTAATTGACAGTGCTCTGTAGCAAAACAATTTTCTGCGGATACTCATTGGTACTTAAAGATTCAATTTCTAAAGAAATTAAACAGTCACTAATCATAACATACTAGACCAATGCCTGTGGCAATTACACGGCACAAGAGCGAGCGGGCACAAGAACAATGGATTCATCTTCCTCATGTGTTTCAGCACTTAGTCCATGACAGGCATTACCAGGAAGCAGGAACCAATGGATCCAACAAAAAAACAAGAAAACGAAGAGGTGCCAAACCTGTCCTGAGGTGTGTTAGAAAAAACCACAACACAGTTGCACGGCTTGTGCGTCAGTGTGCTGTGACGTGGTGGTGCCGCATGTGTTGTGTTCGTGTCCGCGCCATTGCAGGGGAGCTGCGGTGCGAGGTGAAGCGAGGTTGCCAAGGATAGACTGAATGCTAATAACAATTGTGTTGCATTGAATCTTTGCATTATTGAAAAAGCAAGTCAAATCATGTGGCGGCTGTAAGAACTACAAAGCATTGAATAGTCGCTTGACATACCTTGCTATTAGATTGGCATTTTCTGAACCTGGACACTACATAAGTTCGTCAGTTCTAGCATTATGTCACAATTTTCAGAAGTCGGAGTTTTTCCCCTCTTTTGGCAGAGGATCAGAAGTGTGGTCTGTTGGTGTTTGGGCGGTCTGTTGACGGCAGCGGCGATGTGAGGGGGCGTAGTGGGTGTTGTCAACATCCACCTTGTTGTCCATCTCCGAGGTGCTGAATTTACTCTTCTATATATCATTCATCCACCTCCCAGGTAATGCCACTGTCATCTGGATGCAGCAATGAACAGGAGTTAGAAGATGCACCGAATATCATTAGGTTTCTGCAGTACAGCTCGTAATCCTATAATCGTAGAGAACAAGTTGTAACTTTAAGTTTCCCAGATACGGTCCTAAGGCATGAAAGTAGGAGCTTGATCTTGCTCCTGCTGTGAAATGCAGGAAAATACCTTTGATCCTTTTTGTCTATCCAAACCTCAAGAAGCATCCCTGCACCAACACCAGCAGCACCTACAGCACCATAGATTGCCAATACAGAAGGCCAAGACCGCCGAGGGAAAAAATAGCAGTCAGGGACTTCTCTGATTTTCTTTATGAAATGCTTCTTAACAATTGGTTCGGTATATTCAGTAGTCACTGCGCCGCCCAGAGTTTTTGTGTCCACATTCTTTAGGGTATCTTTTGAGTCTTCAGCGGCCATTCCAAAACTGTATGCATAAATGTTAACCAGAATTCCAGGAACAGACATGTAGGACAGTGACAAATAGCAAGGCATATTCGATTCTTCAATATGATTACAGAAAGGCTAATTAACTGTGTTAATAAGTTATTACTTGGGGTCCCTCCAAATTCCTTTCAATAATGTAGATCCATTTGCAATCCCTGAATTGAAGAATGTGCAACGGACCATTGTAGAGATGCTGATACATAATGGTGAATCTGCATACCAGGTTGATGTGACTTCTCTAAGTCGGAAGGAAAGCACCACTTTAGCCTTTAATAATTCCTTGATAGCTTCAGGAATCAGAAGCATGAGATCATTCAGAAAAAGAACTTACAACAAGTCCTAGAGTAGTTGTTTCCACTTAGTTATGCTTACTTTTACTGCTTAGCAAGTAATACATAGTGCTTCCAAGTCCAGTGCTTTGGCCTATGGATACATGTTATACGTTTCACACGCATACGAATTATCCACTTTGAGTTGCTTTCTGAGTTTACAATGATGATATACATGAGAGAAAAATACCAAGTGTTTATTTGGTTAGATTTTTTTTTCCTGAATTCATATGTTTGGTCAATCAGAATAGGAAGTCCATGATCGGTCAAAAAAAAAAGAGAGAATAGAAAGTCCATGAATCTGTTGGGACTGAAGGACATAGTTGAACAATAGAGAATCGTAGTTGGCTGGCTGTACACAGACCACAAAATCCATGGAATGCGTGTTTCTGTTTGTGGTGCTTCACTGTACACAGATTATATATCCTCCTGATAACTAACTGTCTAACTTTGTGGTTGTTTTACCCATTCTTTAACAGGGTGAAGCCTAAATGTCTCCTCGAGGGAAAGCCATCGACATTTCTAGGTCATAATCCCTTCATGAAACAATCGGCTAATTGGCTACATGAAACAATCCCATTATCAAGCTTCTTCTTGATGAAGAATTTATCAATTTTCACGTGCTTAGTACGATTAAATTGAACCAGATTCCTTGCAATATCTTACATACCTTAGCAGGTATGATGTATGGTGGCCAGCAAGGTCACCCAATACCGTATATTGGCAGAAGCCCCAAGGGCAAGAGGAAGAGACCCCCGAAGAGCAGCAGCAGCAGTCTCCCTAAAAGTAGCCAAGGATGATAACAGCAAAGCGATTATATCTTGGTCTGAACCTAGTCCTCTAAGGAAATATAATTTGGTTATGTTAATTGTGCCGATGATTGCTGGCTGAAACAGGTGTCGTTATTTAAGTCATAGGGTTTCCTGATGGTAGTTTCGACTCCCGACACTGCCATGGCAGCAGTAGAAAATGATTGTGATTTGGTAGGTGATTTGCAAGCTAATGTAGTAAGATACCCTTTTCTGTCTAATCCATTATACCGACTGTTGGGCCAATGGAGGCCCTTGTATGAACTGAGCGGTGGAACTTATGGCAAGTTTTAGGAACTTAAGTAGTATTATCTGGTCAACCATATATATCCACATCATTGCACTGATATGATTTGTTATTAACCTGTTCATTGTTGGTTCACTTCCACAGGTCCAGATTTACAATACGGGAGAAATCACCCGCATTACAGCATGTGATTACTTAATTTGCCCCCAAGTGTGAAGATGGCGTTCCATTCTTGGTATCAGCATCTCCCATGATTCCCTTTTCTAGTTCCAACAACTAGAAAGTACGCGCGGCCAGCCTTGTATTAGAAAGTGTTAATATTTATATATAATTGATATTAATAGATAGTTCTTTGAATTTGTTTTCGTAATAAATTTATTAAGAGATACAAATGTTATGAGAACCCAAAAGATAAATATTTAGACCAATATTTAGGACGCGTTCTCTATTTTTTAAGATTTTTAGTAACATTTGCTAAGTTTATCAAAGAACATGAATGGAAATGAATTTAGAAATTATTGTGAATTTTTAAATGATGGAAAAGGAGCGGAAAAGGTTTAGGTGGTCATAATTTATTTAAGAATTTTCTAGGATTTTGCTGAAATGATAAAAGGGCTTATTTTAATCTTCTGTGTACACTTCCCATGTGCGGGTAGCCTTTTGTCCTTAGTTCAGTGGCTGACGTGTGGTCACGTACTGGTGGGGCTTGGTTGCCTGCTCCGTGGTAGTTCACGTGAGCTTCCTGCAGCTTGGTCCCACTTGGGTGATGTGTCGCGTGGCCATTGGCTGCTGTGACATGGATGTCCAAGGGCCTTTGGCCGTGCGTGAGATGCCGTGGCCTGGGAGCCTGGCTTTGGATGCCGTCGCTCGTCCTCATCCGTCGGGCTCGGCGTCAGAGAGAGAACAGAGGGACAGAGTGAACGAGAGGCAGAGAAGGAGAGGGAGATGGAGCGCGGAATAGTGGCGCCTTGCTGCTCGGCGGCGGCGGCGCTTCGGCGCAGTAGCGGGGAAGGAGAGAGACGGAAGGCAGAGAGAGAGGGAGACGCCACGCCGGCGCGGCGGCCCCTGCGACCCCGGCGACCGGCGTGGGCGGGTAGCCGGCGACCGGTGGTACTCCCGCGCTGTGTTCCCGACGCGGCTAGCCAGCGCGTGGGCATTGGCGCCGCTGTCCAGTGCGGGCAGCGGTGGCACGTGCGGTGAGCTCGGGCACGGCGGCGTCTCCGGCGCGAACCCGGCATGGGCGCCGGGCGTATGCGCGGCGTCGGCCACCCTGGCGCGGGCGGTGAGCCCCAGCGACATCGACAACGTCTTCTAGGGGCCATGCCCGCTGCCGCGCAGGGGTCGCGCTCGCCCGGCGTTGCCGCACCGCTGCGCCTGGGGGCCGCGCTCCAGCGCCGCCGCGACGGGGGCGCGCTCGCCCCGCACCGTCGTGCCGGAAGGCTCCCTCGCGCCGCCGTGCCTGCGCCACCATGGGAGTGGGAGGGAGAGGTGAAGGGAAGAGATATGAAGTTCCTTGGACCGCGGGTTGATTTTTTTATAAATAGAAGGGTCTTTTTAAAAAGAAAATACCGGGGCTCACCTGATCTGAGCCGTCGGCGTAACCGATCCGACGGCTGTGAAACGACGGCGACGTGACCACGTTGGTTGGCCAGAGCTTGGACCCGCGTTTCGTATGGTAAAGATAAAGATAAAGATGATAGCATTGTCCATATGACACTCAGTTCATATGGCACTCAGTTCAGGATGCCTGAAGCTCGATAGCATTCGACGCTGTCTCGGAGGGTTTTCTCCATAGGCCTGGAGGTCCACCCTAGCTTCAGAAGCTTCTCCGTGATATATGTGCTGCTACCTTCCACTTCAACGTATCTGCAATTCATTGTATTGCAATGGAGAAGGATATAAAGTTGCACCCAAAGTTCAGTAACTGTCGTTCAGATAAAATAGAAGAGCTCAATGAGTATATCAGATGGGAAGGAAGAACATGGTGCAAAGTTCTGAACCGCATAAGACCTGCTAAACAGCGTGGGTAATGCACTAGTTACGTTTCTATAAAGCAATGATATATATAATTGGGGCACTGTCATGTGGTCAATCATGAATGCTTTGATACTTTTGATGTGGTCACTTCCATATTTCATCAGCTCTCAATTAATTCTGGCCATGTATCCATACTGCATTTATGTTTTCCAAAACCGCAGCTGTACAGAGAGTAGAATCAACTCTATCAAAGATACGTAGGGACATGAAAGAAACAGAACAAAAATCACTTGGCGAGGAAGAGGTAGAGGCTTACTTTTGGGAATAAGTGTATGTTGGATCAGAGGTCTTTAGTATGTGTACAATTTCAGAGACTCTAATTGCTGATGAACTGCAGAGGTATCGTCCAGATGCCTGCGGATTTTCGTAAGCCAACAGAAAGGCATTAGCGACATCACGAACATCCACTAGATTCTTGGGTCCATTATTGACTAGCTCTTGATCTCCTGCACAAGAACAGCATTTACATTAAAAAACAGAATGACTCTTAAGTCCTAACCATACACTAAATGAAGATGCTTGATCTTAAAAATAAAAAGATGCAGTAAATACTATGGGGATTGCTAGATATTGACCAAGTTCATAGAAAAGAGTACCATATTTGTAGCACCAAATTAGTATCACTAGATACACACTATTACACTAAGAAATATATTTTCGTATTATACTTATTTGGTCCCCTTTCATATAAAACTGGTCAAATTTAAGATAGTTTGACTTGGGGTGATTTTAGGAATTGATTTATTTTGAGACAAATATAGTATTATACTATCCAATGCATTTTTTTTAAAAAAAAAGACTGAATAGTAAAAAAATTGAATGTTCTCCACCTTTGATATAACTGAGGAAGATTTTAACACTTGCATTTACTGTAGGTTGCAACAGAGGTCCAATTACCAACGATGGCCAAACAGTTACAATGTCTAGCCCAGTTTTTGCTGCATAAGCAAAAGCCTCGTGTTCTGCCAGTGTTTTAGAAAGGAAATACCATTCCTACAAGAACAAAAACTCAGATGAATTAATACGAGTAGATTCAGACATGACTATTACCTGTTCCATGGAAAACAGTAGCCCTTAAGTTTGAATGATTAGATTATCGAAATGTTAAACCAAACAATGACGGTAGCTTCATTTTTTAAAGAAAAGATCCAAATGGAAAACTAGAGAGAGAATGCATGAAGGAAAATCGCCTCTGAAAGTTTGATCAAGGGCACGTGGATGATCCTGATCCTGTAAGTAATACTAAATTCGTTGGATAGTAAATTTTAAGTCCTTGTAAAATGTGGATTGACACAGGACAGCTCTGTCTGTATTTTTTCAACTCATTGTGTTGCTCAGACAGTCAGACCTTGAGGATAAAACATGCTCCATCCTGATATATCTGCAGATAAAGGCTTGACAACTGAACAACACAGATTTACTCAATGGATTTACTATGGTACCTCATATTTTCTGCAATACTCCGCATCTGACCAGCTATCCTCAGTAAAGGCCTCGCCCTTAGGCCAGTTAGGATTATTGAACACAGCAGCCGCTGAAGATACCACAACCACTCTCTTCACTTTTGCCTCGTAGCAAGCTTTCAGCACATTCTATGTGCCAGTTACAGCAGGAGCCATGATATCTGCCTGCAAAAGATTAATATGGTAAAATGTTCTCTAAAGCCGTGTTTGTTTCCCATGAATTGAAGCCAATATCTAGAAAGTGCTTCTCATGTTAGATTACTTTTCATTTTTCAATTCATCTCAATTCCTGGGAAACAAACAGGCCCGAATAGAAGTGTAGAACATCATAAGCACAAAGCACTGTTTGTAATTGGAGGTGCCCAAAGACTGATAAGGATCATGAGCCTATCAACAAACGATCAGAGTTCAGCAGTGTTGCAAGTTGTAGAAGTGGAAAATCAGATGATGCCTTCTGCTGTTATCAGAAAGTAGTAAAAACATGGAAACGTTAAGAGAATGATCGGAGTGCTGCATATGAAATTAAACAGGGAGTTTACTCTCATGCTATGACAGTGGTAGCCAATGAATCTATGGACTATAAACGCACATTTTCTGTTCTGAATAAAAGGGAACAAAACTAGCTACAACCTGAATGAAAAGTTCAGAACAAGCAATGCAAGGACCAAACTTTTTTCTGAGCAAAATCACCTCGGGGTTGGAGGTATGACCGGAGGGGACAGGGCTGGCGACATGGAAGACGCCCTCGCAGCCGGCGACCGTGGACGCAACGCTGGCATAGTCCAGCAGGTCAGCCTTGACCAACTGCAACCTCTCGCCGGCGTCTGCCAGCGTCATAAGATGGGCATTCTTGCCGTCACCTACAGTGCAGCAGGAGTACAACCCTCTTATATTTGAGCAAGGGGCTTGCTGCGGACGACGCGAGACATACATACCGCGGACGGCGTAGCGACCCGTGGAGAGGAGGAGCTTGACGAGCCACGACGCCAGGAAGCCCCCCCGCGCCGATCACGAACACGGTGACCGTGCCCCTCAACGCCGCCGCCTCCATGCTGCTTTCGCGTCCTTCTCTCTCTGCTCGGCTCAGCTCAGCTCTCCGTGTGGTAGTGCACTGCTTCCGCTGCCGGCTGCGGTTCACCGGTTCTTTGTTTCATTATTTATTTCGGCCTCCGGCCCTCTTGTTAATTGTTATCCCCACCTCCATGTTTTATGGCTGCTGGTACATAAAAAAGGCCACAGATTAATCAAGAGCAAAATGTTTGAAAATTCAAGATCTACTAGGATCGTCAATAGTCATGTTGACAGATTTCTGCCCCTGCTGATTCTTCTTGTCCTTGTAGTTTTTGCACTTCTTGGCCAAGTGTCAAGTCTCACTGCAACGAAGCACACAACTTCATCCATGTTCATCTTCTTTTTCTGCTTGTTCTTACTAGCATGCTGCATAAGCGCTAGACTATTCGGGTGCTTTTGGTGGAGCATCCTTTACCTGAGCCTTCTCTTCAGCATCAAGATCAGCTAACAAATCCTCAACGAAGATTTTCTATCTTTCATATTTCAGAGCTGTGACGAAGTTTCTCCATGACGAAGGCAACTTGATAATAATACCACCGGTCACAAAATTATCAGGCAAGATGTGTCTAAGTTGTTCATGTTCCCTCGAATAAGTTGGAACTCATGAGCCCATTCCATGACTAAATGGTTTTTAACCAATTTAAAGTCATGTTACCTCTCCATTAGATACAGATCATGTCCAGCGTATGCAGCATCGAACTTATGTTCAAGTGTCTCCCATAGTTCAGCAACACTTTTTATGTTTATATAAACATCACATAGCTGGTCAGAGAGAATGGTAAGGACGCATCCGGTGAAAATCGTCATAGTCGTAGTAAACTCCTGCACCTCTTTCTCAGATCCGAGAGGTAGTACATGAGGATTACCCACGACCCAAAACACTCCCATAGCCGTGAGCCACAAATGGGCCCTCGTCTGTCATCTCCTAAAATTCATAGAAGTGATTTTCTCCTGTTTCATCGCATCAGTGTATTCCTTAGACATCGCTAAATGCTTATCAGGTTATTGGATTATTGGAAATAATAGTAATTTAGCGATGTATAAATTAATTCTAACAATTATAAAAGGAACAATAACATATATCAAAGATATTTGATTTGATACTAGCACTACGATCTGAGACAAATTCATGTTCTCTAGTGTCAGTAACAGAGAGAATGCAAGAACGAACAACGAAGAAAGAAGCTATATTCTAATAATGGGATTGCCGGCGAAGGAAGACATAGCAGACTGTCGACGGAGATCCAGATTAGTGACATAGAGAGAAGAAGACGTCCAGCAAACAATCACGACGGTGCTTCCCAAAACCTGATACGCCCCCTATCTCGTGCAGGGACACGAGGAGACGTAGACTTCGGAGCCTGCTCTCCCGTCGCCGATGGGACGTCGGCGACAGGATGGGGACGACGGTGGCAAAACAACACAGTGGAATGGGAAGATATGAATTCTCTATGTACTCAGGACTTGTCGTTTTGTGTCCTTACCATAATACGAGAATAATTACTTACCTAATAGTCTAACGCAATTTTCTTCATGCATGCAAAATAACGAATGGCAAAAGGAAGCCGTGCACCGGTAAGGGTCGGAGCGGAAAATCGCCGGAGAATTCATGTGCATGTTGTGCATGCTCGCCCATTTGCCCCACCCTAGCGAGGCGAGGCGAGCGAGCACGTGTATTTCGTCCTTTTTCTCTCCCCAATAACTTCAATAAGATAGAGCTAGTTTAACTATTTAAGTTGGTCTCACTCCTCTTGGAGTAGCAATGTAGAACTAAAATCCTCCGCTATACCAAGCATACATGTGTAAGTGGACCTTTGAAATTTATCTAGAATTATTCTTTGGTCCGAGGCCAAAAACTTCTAACGCATATACATATATATGTTGGAATATATTACTTTCCTTTCTAATTACTCCCCATTGCACAAGGGATTAAGGGGACGTCTAGAGATATTGAGAGGCATCTGGTCCTTTGCCTTTCGCGCCCCCCCCCCCAAACTTTCTGTGTCACATCGCCATTTCAAAGAGCCTAGAAATTAAGAACTACTACTTCCTACATTCTAAATTATATATAGGATGTTTTGGCTATTCTAGATACAATGTTTTTACTATATATGTGTTTATTTAGATATAGTGTGTATCAAATTACGTAGCAAGAAAACTATTTACAATCCGGAAGCCAGGAAGTACATTGACATAGATCATTTTGACTTTGTCCTACGTTTCTAGACAAATATGTTACTAATATATAAAAATTCAAATAGTGTAACTTCACATTATATTTCATTTTATGAAGTGATGGATCCCCCCCGGGGGGCGGGGGGGCGCGGGGGGGGGGGGGGGGGGGGGCCGGTTGCAATATGGAGATTTTGTCAATATATTCTATCTGTTTTCTATTTTATATTTTCTTGTGTGCATCAGCGACAGATGTGCAGCGTTTACCAGTTTATGTCTTTGGGAGTTGTGACCTCCAGCCTCCATATGGTAGACACGTATGGACATATGGTGGACATATGCATGGTCGTTGCCTCGCTCTTCTTCACTTTGCTGCTCCTTAATGCTTTTGTTGTTGTTGGGCTACGAATCATCATGATGTTTTTATAGCACCCCAAAAAAAACACTGTTTGGTGTTGCGAACAAAGTAGTATTTGGGCCTTGTTTAGATCTAATGCATGGCTAGAGAAATTTTTTCACTCTCTCTTGATCACAATAATTTTCACATGCATGCATAAAGCACTAACTATAGATAAAAAATAATTAATTGTACAGTTTAGTTATAAATCATGAGACGAATTTTTTAAACCTAGTTAGTTCATAATTGAACATTAATTATTAAATATAAATGAAAGTGCTACAGTTATAAAAATTCTAACTTTAGATGATCTAAACAAGGCCTTGTATTTTGATTGGTGTTTTGAGAATTGCTTGGGAGTTTCCTTCTGCAGCGAGTGAATGTGAACCAGAGACAGACATGCGAGTTGGAATGAATCCTGAGACCTATATGCGACTTTGGCACGTACAACAACAGGTGTTTCGGCGTCGTCGCAGTGCTGCCAGTCTTGCAAAATACAAGAGACGACCCCTGGCTTTACTGACGCTTTTGTGCTGCCATGCTGGGAGAGAGGGAGACGCCAGGCACGAGTCAACAAAAGGGAGCAAGACGAGAGGAAGCCCAGACGGATCGAGCCTCATAGTCGGCAGCAGCCTCATGAGTCATGAGTCATCCAAAAGCAAAAAAAGATGGAGGGAAGAAAGAGATAAGGGACAATATAATTTCCTTTTACTTTTTACTGATTTGTGCTCACTTTTCGTAGAGGCTAGAAGACAATATCTAGTTGACCACAAAATGCCAACGACATGGTCACATGAACAATAAATATTAGACACGCATGAGGTTACAATTTTTGTTTTTTTGACAACAGTGTTATTATATATGTATTAGGTGTACATTTGTTTGTAAATAAATATTAGTTACATTTGTTTTATATGTTCTTTCCTTTCAACCATGGGGCAACAAAATAGTAAACTTAGTTCTATCCATGCTCCTTCATAGTTGAATGTTGAACCAAATTTATATTAAACAGTATTTATTATAGTTATGGATCCAAATTAATTTATAATGAAAATAGAGTCCATAAATAATCTAATAATATTTATTTAATAGTATAAGTATTATAATGTTTATTTATAATTGGTCATTGTACTACAATTGCATTCTTTACTGGACGGAGGGGTAGATAACTTCTGAATAATTTTACGTAGTTAATTATTAGATAATAATGCTATCAAAATAATTTGTTAGGTTCTTGTTGTTTGTTTGAATAAGCCCACGGGGCCCCATCACAAATCCAGCTTGTCTGTCCCTACAAAAGTTGAAGGATAAATAAAAGAATTAAAGAACAATATTTTTTTATCCTATAAAATGTTGTTCGTGCTATGGATACTTGTACATTGCTTTTGTATGTAAACAATGAAACTAGGGACCAGCAAAGATAACTTGTTATGTGCATATGGCATTGCAGAAGGGAAAAGGCAATGGCTTTGTAAAATTAACCACTTTTCCACCTGCCTGCCTGCTTTCAGTTCACTTCAAGCTTTAATTTAATGTTAATTCATGGCGGGCATCATCCTCAACATAGTGGATTCGTCGTATATCCGGCAGAAAGGTCTACTAAGACTAAGCTTACTAACAGGCCAACCATGTCAGCCATGAATATCATGTTCAACAGCATTAATGCTCCCCTTAGCGAACCATCTAAGTCTCTATTGGCTGACCAGGGCCTCGATGAACCCAAGACGCTGCCCGCTAAAGGTTTGTTGTCATAGATCACTAAGACTGAGCTGGAAGACTAATTAGATCTCTTCTCCACAAGTATAGATAGACTAAATTTGCTTAAAAAATTTAGAATTATATATTGATTAAAGTGGAGTTAATAACTCGACTGAAGCAAAAATACATGCCATGTGCAATTGTGCATGCATATGGGGGCACATACCCTAAGGGTATAAGGATTGATCGGTAGCTAACATATTGAATTAATACTAAACTAACGTTTGAACTGACTGAAAGCATGTAGGCATAGGGAGCCCTAGCTCTGCGGTGGGTGTCTTGCCCCTCACAAAGCCGCCTTGAATAAATCCCGGTTACTGATCACACGGCAGGCGCCGCTACACGAGCGCTTGTCCGACTTCCATCGCGCTGTTAAACCCCGGTACCGGGAAGAAACTCCAAGTTGTGCCTTGTCTTGTGTCTTGGTCTATTCCCTTAGGTGAGTTTTTCTTCTATTTGTTTCCTGTTAGCAGCCAACTAACAATTTTGTAACTTTCATTCTTTGTTTTAATATATTTCTCTACGGAGCAAGCTCCACAATTTTCTTAAAAAAACAAATGTCTATATAGTTTGAGATATACATTATTCAGTCATAAGCTAATTGCCTCTATTTTTATTCTTTCAGATAAGAGAGGATGCCACAAAGGGTGTCCATGTTGAGAGTTTGACATAACATGAAACCTCCAATGCTTGAGAAGTGCTATAACAACTTAACATGAAACCTGCAAATGATGATTTAGAGAATAAGACTTAGAAAGGCTCTTAGAGATGCTCAAATAAGATAAAGTGAAGCTAAACTAAGATTTTTTTGTGAATAAGCTAAACTTAGCTTAAGAGCTTCCTTTGCTTGTTCCTTGCGTTAATGAATGAATGGAGGGTTGTACCCCTCTATTTATACTACTTCAAGTGGGCCCATAGATAACCATGATCAAGCTTGAGCACCATTGGATCAAACACCATTGGTTGGAGGGTGGAGATCAAAGCGCATGCATGGAGACATGCATAGAGGCGCTACAAGGTCAGTGGAGGAAGGTGGGCTCTCGAGGGTCCTCCCCTTTCTATGAGGGGCCTCCAACTTCCATGTGGGCCTTCCTCGTCCTTCTGGGTCCTCTTGGCTTGAAGTAGAGTAAGCATGTGTTGCCCAAATGAAAGTAGCTTGGCACATCAGTTTGTAGATATGTGCATCCATCAATCCATGGATTTTATCTCCTGCCATTGAGAGAAAGCACAAGCTTCATCCAAGAGTGATTGATATGACAATGCTTCAATTGGGTCATGGCAAGCTTGGAGTGCTGGTGCACCCATAGTGATGGTTGCTCAACCCCCTATGGTGGGCTCACATGCTCACCATGTCCACTAAGCTTGATCCTACATAAGAATACTTCAAATACAAGTGGAAATTTTTATTTGATAAAATATGCTCATGATAGGCTTATCTCCCTTTATCCTAAAGTTGTTGACGGTTATTTTGAGTATATAAAGTGTGAAATTTTCACTATCAACAGTACTCAAGGTGCAACAAGTGTCCATCGAAGACTTAAGATGTACAACACAGGACAAGGCTCATAGATATGGCGCATCATCTCACGACACAAAGATACGATGCTCGAGATGCCTCCGAGCCCTGAACAGTGGCCATGAGCATGCTCAGGCCTAACTCCTGACCTGAGGGTGCGTGCAAGCGTGGCCGATGGGTATAACCCCCAAGCCCAGGATCCTTTAGGAATTCTTACCAGAGACTTAACATAGACCTATGTTTGACTCCTGTAATATAGATGTTAGATGGAACGCAACATATCTTATGCTAAAACATCTAATGGCATATTAAATCTATATTTTTTGTGTTCATAAATACTCATTATGGCTATCCACACTATTGAATGGACATCATTGGTTTGTTGCTGGAAACATTTTGGACTTCCTTGAATTATTCTATGATTCAACTGTTGTTCTTTCTAGTGTTTATTACCCCACCAGTCCTTTGATATTGCATCACATTCTTGAGATTGCTAGCCATTTGCATGACTGTGAACATGATAGTGATCTTAGTGTTGCTATTGTGCCAATGAAGTAGTTTTTGAAGTACTAGAAGTCATCCATCTAGACTAACAAGTAAGAGAAGAAAACAAACATGGTGCAAATTTTTTGAAGGATCAGCAACATTCCTTCACTTGCCGCTGGCTCATCATCCAACACTGTGACTCCTGGTCTTAGCTCACTGTTTACCTTGACCGACAATTTTGTGGCCAATGAGGATGTCTTTGGTAGTTTTGTGCTAGAATGAATATATATATATATATATATATATATATATATATATATATATATATA